>CM046466.1:2565000-3165000 GCA_025506415.1 Flaveria robusta | reverse complement strand
AAATGATTAATATATAGATCGTGTTTAGTTAATGTGACAATCATATTATTGTTTATACGAGATTGATATTTTAAAATTGTTTAAATAGGAAGATGGATGTTAACCTTCCTCTGAAGTTTACATGCATCATGAGAGTTAAATTTTGAAAGTAAATATCTTTCATATGAATCTATCAAATGTGACGTGTTATTATGGGAATCAATTTAATTGTTTTTGTTTAGAAAAATCCTTATGGTGTACGTAGAAGATGTCAAGATGAATAATGGTCAATGGAGTCCCACTTTGAACAACATATTTAGAAAAACTCATTGAAATAGGCAGATTTTGGTGTAGGTTTTAGTTTTAATGGTTTTAATTTATGTAAGACTAAGTATGTTGTTTATTCTGCGTCTTGTTTCTTGTTCTTTTTTTTCCTTCTATGTAAGATTGCCTATAGTGATTTGCTAGAGTGGCTCTTATTTTAATGAATATTTCTGTCGTTAAAAAGTTAAAAAAAAAAAAAAAAAAAAGTTGTAGTTAATTTTAAATAGAAAATCATATAATCCTTTTTTATTTTTAACATATTATAACATGATTACGTAATTCATCATGCATCACTCACACTAAAAGGTACAAAACTACATACAATTAATACAATTAAATGAACATACCTGTAACACTTTAAGCTAAATTCTATATTAACATTGAACTAAAGATATGTTAAGTTCACAAGTAATAATTTGTCTTTAATATCACCTTGTCTGTGGATAGGAGAATAACTTCACGGTTAAACATACTCGAGTATCAGCTATCCAAATATGGATGACCCCTGAAAAGTTATCATCCGGACAACAAAAATCAAATTTATGAGCTTCGTGTAAGCAAAACGAACAATATTGATCATATGAAAGACCATGTTACAATACCCATGTATTTACATTTACATTACAAAAGCTTTTTATGACTTCAAATAAACTTAAGATATGTATTTCATTAACTACTTATTTATGATTAACTACTTAAGATATGTATTTCATTATAGATTTTTAAATAATCAATCTAAAAACACTTATTTATGATACACGCGTTGTGCGGCGCATCCAAAGACCCCCATGAATACTTGTTTGTAGGATAAACCCTTTGAACAAAACATCTATACCAATAATACTCCCAATAAATCTTTTTCTTCTTTATTATTCTTCAATTTCGAATTGTTTTACTTGATCAATTCGCCCAATTGTCAACGAATTTCACCCAAATTATTCAAATTTTCAACTTTATTTCATTCGTTGATTCATCAATTTCAACCAGATTAGATTCTTCTTCTTTTTAATGCGATTGAATCCGTACATTGACCTCTGAAACTGTAAGCGTTCGCAATGGATTTCACCGATTCAGTTCCATCTTCATCGGTATCACCTACAAAACAGGTAATCTCCGTCATGAAAACAGTTATTTTAATCGGTATAAGGGAATTTCATAGGTTTGATGATCAATTTTGTTTTATTTTGCTAATTTTATGTGTGTTTGTCTGTGATTCTTATGCTTTCATCTGTGTGAGCTCGATCGATATATCGGTCAACGAGAAGGAATTTAGAACTATTTGTAATTGACGTTATTGTTATTTGCTGAATTGCTTGTGGTTTTTCTAGAGATCAATGTTCTATTTGGGCGATCGAACATAGCCTAAAGTAACTTCACATTGTTTGATCTTTATCGTTGGATTATGTATACATGTTTGCCCTAATACAAGACTTGTTAACCAAGTAAACTATAGGATAACATAACAGACTGATGAGAAAGTACTTGTCAATGCATAATCATAGTATATCAAAACACTGTTAGAAGGAAACAAGATTCAAAATTTGTAGTTTAGGGTAAAAGTGGATATATAACACATGTGGTGATGACCCGTTTGGTTATAAAAGCTCGCTCTATGGCGTTGCTCTATGTACAACCAAACAAGCTAACCAAAAGTAGCATGACTCCCATCAATTATGTATCAGCCTATTAATCAAGTAAACCATTCTTAATTTCTTCTTCCTTTTGGTCGTTTTTTACTCATCAATCTCCTCCACCAAAGTCTATATTTGACCCATACGTACTTGAAGTGTCACCTCTAGGCCCCGAGACGTTTTTCCAATCACATTACACGCCTTTGATGTGCTATTTTTAAAACCAAGATTACTAGAACTTTTCAACAGAAGGGTTACAATAGAACTTTTCAACTGGTAAGGTTGCTGCTTTGTGACATTGAGATCATGGGTTTAAGTCGTGGGGAACAATCTCTACACAAAGTGTGGGGTAAGGTTGCATAGCACGATCCGGACCCTCTCAGGACCATGCATAACCGGGTACGCCCTTTTTTCTAAGGGGGATAATGGTGGGGTGTTAAATTACTAGAAAACGATGACGGTAGCACATGTATGAAATGAAATCTTGGCCGGCTAAAGAGTCAACGGAGCCCCTCTAGTTCTGTCCATGAATACATGATTTGCACTTTTCTTCCATTCTCACTAGTGCAATATTCTGCTATAAGCTTAGTTGGTGTAAGTTTACAGTAACATAAAACTATATCAAGATGATGTTACTGGTATTTTTATATTCAAAAATTTGATGTTACTAATATTCACTACTTACAAATTCAATTTCATTTAGGTGGATGATTATATGACACCTATAACTGTGGAACATGATACAACCTGTTGGGGATGTGGACAGCGACTTATTATTTCACCTTATGCTCCTGTTTTCAAATGCGGTTGGTGTGGGGCCATTACTAACCACAATGCCCGCAAATATGATAATAAGTATTTCTGGTTAAGACGCTTGCGAGACCGGAGTTTTGTCGTTGTTCTCCTTCTATTTATGCTTTTCATAATAGGTAACTTTTATATCCATGTGTGATTTCCTTGATTACTGCATAATCTCCCATCTATGCATCATATATCAGATTGGAATGTTCTGCAGGTAGTGGTGTTTGGGCTATATATCCAGTCATCTTTTCTATGGGTTATTTCTATGGTGTATTTCATATGACTATCACGGTTATTTTGTCTATAACTACACTTTCAACTTATGTTCTTGCTGCATTTCGGTCACCTGGTGCAAGTCCACTTATACCTTGGGGCAGCTACCCAACCATCGGTAGAGGTGGGCTCATGGATTACACCTTTTGTAATGTGTGTTCAAAACCAAAGTCACCTAACACTCATCATTGCCGGTCATGTGGGATGTGCGTGTTGGACATGGATCATCATTGCCCATTTGTAAGTGATTTATTAACTTTAAACTTGAGATTAATTATTCAGAAAATTTGATAATCACATCTGCATGTGTTTAAAATGGGTGGGTTGGGCAAGAGGTCAAAAGTCAAAACATGCGGTTTTTAAACCAGTCAGGTCGACCCAAAACAGTTTTTGTCCAAAACTTTCAACATTTTAAATATGATCACAAACAGGTTTAAGTATGCTGTATGCATTAACATTACACTTTGTGCGACTTTCATTGAGTTTGACCCATTTGACTCGTTTCTTTTATAGCTAATTTGTAATATTACCGTGTTTTAATACAGATTGGTAATTGTGTGGGCGCTGGAAATCATAGAAGCTTCATTGTCTTCCTCATGTCAGCAGTCACCAGTACTTTCTATGGTTCAATCATGTCTTCATACATATTATTTCAGATCTGGCCACCACTTCGACACATTCCGACGGTTACATTGACTTGGTCAACCATTTTTCCATTCCTCAAAGAAGGCGCGCTCCCTTTCCTCATATCAGTAGAGTCTCTACCAATCAGAGGTTTTGTACTTATCTACCTATTTTTGGCGAGTGTTTCTATAGCAATCGGTTTGGCAGTGCTTTTATGGCAGCAACTTTGCTTTATTTATGAAGGGAAGACATATTTAAGTCATTTAAGTTCAACTTCAAATGGAAATGATGAAGTTGACGAGAAAGATTGCCAAAATATTGTTAGGTTTTTTGGTTGTTCTAACCCTGCAACAAGGTATTTGCTTAGTTTCTGGAATTTTAAGAAGATCCACAAGAAGTGAAATGCGGAGTGTAACATTTTTGTTTTATGTTGGACAAAAAGTTATTGTATACTAGATATTTTGTATCATTTTTATTGTTTTATAATTTATAGGTTTTATAGATATCGTTTAAGAGTTTTAAAGTGTGGCTTATATAGTTTTTCTTGTTTTATCCACAAATTCCTAGATATATATACGACGCTTTTGGTCCTTGTGATTATCAAATAATCGTTTCAGTCCAAGGGTATTTTAGTCCTTTTATTAGAATCTAATAAGAAAATTTATGGCATTGGTTATAGTTTAACTCTGATACGTCAAATGAATTCAAATGGAACTACAACCGGGTACTTTACAAACAACCATTTGATCCATTTTCCTCCTAACATTCTCCGAATCAACAAAATCACCAACACCTGAAAATATGTTCGATAAAAGAACATAATCACCCGAATATCGCCTCTCCATTTCAAATATCCTACTACTGATCCTCTTCCCCATCTCAACATTATCATAGTACCCACATGCCCCAAGAAGTGACCTCCAAATGACAGCATTAGCCATATCTTTTGGTACCTCTAAAGCCAGTTTCTCGGCTTCTTCAAGCCTCCCTGCTCGAGCCAACATGTCGATCAAGCACCCATAGTGCTTGATATCAGGCACAATACAACACTCGTCAACCATTTTCTTGAAGAAAACTAACCCTTGGTCAACTAACCCGCCATGACTACACGCGCTTAAAATGCTCAAGAAAGTAACCCTATTAGGCTTCATGCCTACTTGTTCCATTCTTTCAAAACTACCCACAGCTTCTTTTGCCATACCATGTGTTGCAAACACTGTGATGATCGATGTCCACGACACTAGATTCCGCTTGTCATGTTCTATTAACTCAAAAACGCGCTTTGCACTATGCACACTCCCGCATCTTGAATACACATCGATAAGAGCATTTGTAACACGTATATCCGTTGCATAAAGCCCGTTTTTCTCCCCATATGCATGAATACATTGGCATAACTCTAAAGACCCAAGGCTCCAAATTGCGGGATAAACTGCTAAAACAGTTATTTCAGTCGGTTTCTCGTTAGAGGTTAGACTGATCATGTGTCGAAACAACGATACAGCTTCCTTAGGTTGATTCGCCCGTGTGTACCCATCAATCATACCGCTCCAAGAAACGACATTTTTAACAGGCATTGCATCAAAAAATGATCTTGCTAATGTAACTTCACCTAGCTTCGCTAACCCAGTTACCAAAACATTCCAAGTGACCAAATTTCTCTCAGGCATTTCATCAAACACCTTACGACATTCATTCAAACACCCACAAACAACATACATGTTAACCAAAGCAGTTTGCACGTACACATGGCTTTCGAATCCGATCTTGAAGACGATCGAATGGAGCTGTGAGCCCGAGATGGGTAGGTGAGAATTAGCACAGGATTTGATCAAGAAAGCGTATGTAAAGCTGTTGTTGTAGAACAATGTGGTGGGGTGGAGGTGGTGTTTATAGAGCAAAATTGCTTCTTGTGGTGAGTCCCCAAGTGAGTAGTGGCGGAGGACGGTGGTCCAGAGGGTGGTGGGTGGTGGTGGTGCGGTGGTGATCAAGTGAGAGTGGATTTGTTGGATTGATCGGCGATTGGAGTGATGGGTGTGTAGTAGTGATGAAAGGAGGTTGTGGTGGTGTTTCTTCATTGATTTGGTGATTGTGATGCATTTGGGGGTGTTCGATTTGAGCACCTGAAGGTGCACAAATGGAGTTTTAACGATGATATATTTTGCCTGTGAGAAGGTGGGAATAACCTAAACGAAGGTATCGTGGAGATGAAGAAGGGTCAAGTACAAGCTCCACCCAATCCTTGAAAGTCCAATGTTTTACGAATCTAAACCGGCCGTGTTATTGGTTTCTGGTTAGATTGATCGTATCGAATGAAGCGGTTTAAGAAACATATAACGTCATAAAGCCAAATGTATTCTGGTTTAATGATATGGCGGTGATGGTTTGGGTTTGGAACTTTTAAAGTTTCGGAACTCAAGGGGGGTTTTCATACAATGATGAGTTTCTTTTTTGGATGGCGTTTTTACGTAAGTCAAACCTGTAACGTCAAAATTCAGGTGTGGACGGTTGACATCCCATCTCAAGAAGACTCGCTCGGATAATAAGAGTAGTTCCAAACGCCTTTCAAAAAGATGTAACATCATAAATAATAGAACATGTTAAATTAATTATATATTCATATCATTAACTATTAGTCGATATTAATTTATACAATCAATTTGACTCATAACATATTTAATTTTCATTTTTATCATCAATAACAATTCAGTAGCATAATGATAGATATCTACACCTGATTTTCACTCAGCTTTGTTCACAATTATGATTATGATGGAAATGGAAAACGAGAACAACATACAAGGGAAAACAAGTGAAAAATAAAAACAAATTGAGTTCAAATTTATGATACTAAGCTACTTTGTTGGTAAAAATAATAAAAGTTGGGAGTGTCGTTAGTTAAGTTATTTGTATGAATTATTATCGATCAATTAGTTACATTTGAATCATAAAAATCATATTTGCGTATATTAACTTGTATTTTTTTAGTACTACGCCTTAATATTTCGAATCAAACTTATATTTTTGTACGAAGTAAACCATACAAGATTTATAGGTAATGGTTAACATAAATAATCATTTTATAACTGTATGTGCGTGGATATACTTTACTAATGGTAACAAAACTTCATGGCATTTAATTGAACTAGAATGTAAGGATCGTTATGTGTTAATTTTATGTTTCATAAATGGTTATATCTCGTTCAAAACTGAACCAATTGACTAACATCCTTGCATAGATTCCCTAGTACTTTGTATAGAAATTGATTATGAAATGCCACAATTATAACGATAGAATGAAAACGGTGATAATTTGTCGTAGCATTAAGGTAAGTTCTATAAAATTTGTTTTCTTTTATGACTAAAATACATGCTTATAAAATGTTTATTTATAAAAGTTAAATGGTTGTTATATTGTTTATTTCATGTTTAAAGTAACTATAGCTAATTGCTAAAGCTTCTTGTAAGTTGGAAAAGAGTGGATATGTATGGTATGTCAGATCGCACATCTAAGTTATTCTAATAATAATAAACGACGGAATAAGGTGAGATTGTAAAATATAGCATTAATCGAGTTCTTATGTTTTTGTATGGGATGTTTGATTAAAATGTTTAAAGTTTAGACTTAACGGTACAAGTTTAGTTGTTTTCGAGTGTATTTCAATATAGTAGCAAAGGAAAGGAGAAAAGCATTGTTATCAACTAGCTATTATGATAAGAAAGTTAACGGCACTTGTTATAGTTTAACTATGATATGTTTGGTGAAATTTTAAATAAATGTAAAATTTGTTTTGAATATAATATAAAGTTTTTTTGGTATGGTTTTTTTACATAAAGACAATGACTTGATAACTCCATATCTTATTCATATAACCTCTATATATAGATGTTAAATAAAATGTGAACTTAAAAGACCCTTTGTTATATCATCTCAGTATAGCAAAATTTCTCTCCTAATTTCTTTTACCGACACAAGCTCATATTAAGTTGGTAAAAGGCAAATAGGCATACCCAAATGATAGTTAACACTTGCTCTGTCTCCTAACTCACTTGCCCAAAACTCACATGTAAATTAGCCCGACCTAGTTGGCTAATATAAACTTTTGAGCCAAGTTCGAGTTGTAGGTAGCTTGCTCATCAAGTCACGCAAATATATTATATGAGCCACAATTTATCAGCACCCAACTCTGACAATGAGCTTGAGTCCGAGTTGATATTGCCCAACTTTACTTCTGGTTAGGTCTATCTCATTATCTCAAGGGTTCAAATGTGCTTAAAGATGAAAAATGGGCCATTTTTGTAAACTTTACCAAACTTGAAGGACTTCTAGGGATCTAGCCACAAGATATAAACCACAAATTGCAACTACATAAAACCTGAGGATAAGGTGACCAGGGGCAGCAAAAGATGGGATACTGCATTTCTGGAAACTTAACATCTCTTTTACCAGCTTCAAATCCAACACACAACAAATCTCCCAACTTCTGCAAATACACTCTTTCTGCCTCAATTCAAAGAAACAACATCCCACTGGTAATTTCTACTACTTGTATGTCCAATTCAATAATAATATAATTATCACTAAATTACCAAAATATACAAAATGACTGATTTGTTTTGTTCAGATAGGGAAGAAGGTGGCGAAAAGGCTGATACGGATATCAACAGCGGAAGGCAAATGGCAGGGAAACTGGAATGCTGACTATAATTTCTCACTTAGAGACCTACAATTGGATGACTTAGTTGAAGATGGTGATCCTAATAATTCACGGGTCCTCGTGTCTCTAACAATTCATAGGGTCTCTTTTTTGCTATACTGTGATTAGTGTAATCATGATTATGGGAATGGGTTATGAAATGTAAGTTTACCATTTTACCAGCATGCAGGCTTTGGGCTTTCAGTTGATGGGAAAATTGACACATCTTTCACCAGAAAGTGTAGCAACTGCTCTTTGCCTTACTGCCGACAGGTATTCTGTTTCTTGCATCCTATTACACTTGAAGTTTGTGTTTATTGATTTGATCTGTTTCTAGATTACTACAAACTTCAATTTGTGGGTCCTCTCGAGTAACAAAGACGGTGATTCAAATCAATTACCTGAAATTGGGGGCGACGATCCATCAGTATACCTCTTTCTTTTAAATAAAGATATACATTATAGATAAACATGCATGTATAGATCGGGATGCAAGTATAAGAGGATTAAAGAAAATGATACTTTACAGGTTATCTATGTGAAACCTGGATGCGAAGCAGATCTTGACTCGTTAATACAGGACACAGTTAGACTCACCACTTCAGTGAATGTAAGTAAGAACCGACAGACAGTTGTTTCGTCTTCTGTCTGCTCCCAAAAATAGTCCTCGTTTGACTTTCTCGTGTCAAATATTTTGCTTCTTAAGTTCAAAATTATTTTGGTGTGATGGAACTCCCATAACTATTGCCTTTTAACGAGTATTATATAAAAACAGACAAATAAAATAAACAGACAACTTTTGAAGATACAAAATAAAGGTGGATATTTTTAGGAAGCAAGAGGGGTATATTATGATAGTAGTATGTATGAAAGAATTTTAAATTGGATCTTTGTATGTTTGCAGGAAACCTGTTCAGATGCCTGTGAGAAATCAGAACTTGGGGTAAAGCGTAAGTAATAAGCAGTGAAATTTTGAATAAGCCCTAGAAAGAAAAGAAAACGCATTTCGTTACATTATAATCATTGAAAAAATATCTTATTTGCATACCTTTACTTCCATTTGCAGAGATAAGCAAAGCAAAGGCTCCAACTGTGGATAGGAGATGGTCCAAGTTACTTGAGCTAAAGAAATCATATCAATAAACACAATATATTAATATGGTTGGTTATTCATAATGGTTCTCAACCGTATATTTAAATGAAATAGATGTTACAGACATATAACATTTATCTAACCTTTCAGTTCTGCAGAAGATCTATGCGGAGCCAAAACTGATTTGAGCATGGCTTCAAACTTTAAGAACAGGAGAATACTTTTTGTTATTCATTTCTTTCCAAGCTGCAATGTTGTCATTTGTATAAATCAGCTGGGGTTAGCCCCTTTCAATTTGTTTACTGTATCTGTAAGGCATATACACAAAATACTCCATACATAATAAATACTTGGGTATCTGCAAGTCATCTATCTACCACACATAATATTGAAACAATTAATAAGAAATAAAATAAAATAAAATATGGCTTTTCAACAACCATTGGAAGGGTGATTACTGACATCAAGCAATTTTGAAACTATCTATTTGTAATGAATCAAAGATCATGAATACAAAACAGCATTTATGACCATCTCAGAAGGAAAAAATACAGAAATAACTTGATGTTATATACAGCTCTTTGATGTAACAAGTTGTTAATTTAACCATGAAAAGGTTGTGTAGGTTTAACCTCTTATAAGATTTAATCAATCACCTCATGTCATAGGCCAATCAAACTGCTGTGCTGTTCCGTTAACTAAATTCCATGATCCATCAGCAATCTCATCAAATAGTTGGTTCCAATCCCAAGCAGAGTACCCCACAAAAAACCAGTAGTCAGTCATGGACCGATTATGTAACTTCAGATTTTGTATCAAATTAATTGTGGCTAATTGGTCAAGGAAGTAGATATCTGGTAGCACTTCAGGGAGCTCATCTTTGAAAGATTGTCGAGTTAATGAAACAAGAGGCAGATCGCGTGTTATGACAGGGCCACCATAAGATAGTGGTGCCTTTTTCAGGGAATCCAACCCCTCTTCAAGTGATGTGATGGAATCCCAACTGATAAGCTTGTTGATTATCAGACCTTGAAATCCAGTAGTTTGATTTACTTTAACTATTAGAATTTTTGATCTGGCAAATGGATATACACCAGCAAGTTTTTGTGTTGCAACAAGTACGGAACCAGGCACTATTTCATGTCCAGATTCATTGAAATCGTATGGTGTACGTGGCCCAATCTTGTCTTTAATGATCCCTAATGTCTGGGTCTTGGTCTGGATCCGGGTCTGGGTCTGGGTCCGGTCTTTTAGTAGAATCTCATGGTTTTCCTCTTGCATTACAGGTTCTGGTGCATCCTTAAATAGCTTATCATTCCAAGCTTCATATTCAGCTTCCGTCCATATAGTACCTACAGTATAGAAAATATAAAATCCAAATAATTTATGAATTATAAAAGCCTATTATCAATAAAGTGATTATTTACTGAGAAGATTACATTTTCTTGGTATCAAGCATTCATTTAGTCTTACGGAAAGGTTTAGTTTGATAGTTAGAATAGAACTACAAAGAATAAGATTTAATCACCTCGCTCCTTATAAATCCAGTAAGAATTGCCACCTTGATCAGCAATAAATTTGATAATATTCAATACAGATAATTCTCCGTCATACAAGACTGCTTCCTTCCTTTCTGCTGGATACAACAGCAGAGACGGGTAAAGATCCCTCTGCATTTTGAGAGCATATCAATAATGCATAATTTTCTACAATGATAAAATTACTGATGCATTTTAATAGTAGGCTATTGTAATATATGTGTGTGTAACTGCTACAACCGCAAGATATTCATAGTGAAAATAAGCGGGGTATGAGTTATACAAAGAACTAGCTTATAGCAAAAGTTAGTTATGGAGAATTACAGGTTGAAATATCAAATAGATTTTAATGATTCAAATGGAAGTATAAAGCAAAAAGCATCCCGAAATTATGAAACGTTGTCTAAGTACACCATGAGGTAAACACATAATCAATGTTGCTTACAGATTTCATGCCGTTAAAACGGAATGCACAAACCTAAAGCTTGATTTGAACGTGGTATGCATAAAAAAACAAGAGTAAGGAAAAATAAGTACCTTAGTCAATGATTTTAGTAGCAAACTACAGTCATTTTCTATGCAATCCATCATATAGAACACTGGGAGCTTCCTTACGGTGTCATTAATGCCATCTGCAACACATTACAACCTTCTTTAGCAACATGATTGCATTGTTCATGTAGCCAAAGATTTGGCAGGAGACATTAGAAAGTCATGCATACAACCACATAATACGAGAATAGAACTAAAAATGAAAATGATGATATATAGAGTATAGACAAATGCATAGATTTGTATAATATTATAGAAGCCTTACAAATAATCCTTTAGATATCAGAGACTAATATATCTTTAGGACTTACCATTCCCTGATGAGGATTGCTCATTCCTAACTTGACTTTTCATCATATCGCCATAACCCTTGAAGGCACGGTATACTTCACGAAGAACAAGTTCTGTTCTCAGACAAAATCCACACCAACTACTTGTAAAAAGCACCAAGACATCTTTCTTCCATGCACAGTCAGGACTAAGACAACCAGAATGGTTACCAACAACCAACTCCATAAATTTAAGAGCATTAACACGTGGAATAGAATCAATCTCATGAAAATCTTGATTGACAAACGGTGGGCGTTGGGCTTTCTTAGATTCAAGTACAAGAGACTTGGACCGTTGATATGGTAGAAGACTTCCATTAAGAAACATGTGAAGAAAACTAGATAGAGAAGAATAGCCAAAATCATCCTCTTCAGGATAGACATAATGTTGATGTGAAGTAGGATTGATAATCACTAGTGAAGGGATCTTTGTAACCCCGGTTAATGCTTCAAGTAACCGAAATTGTCCATCAACAAAGAAAAATGAACAGTTGGATCCCTTTTCAACTTCCTCATTTTCAAAATTGGCAACTAACTGAACACTTGTATCAACAGAAATCTGCTCATCATCCTTTCCAGAATGTTCTAGATCATGCATATGTGATGCCTGATCCTTTTCAAACTCAACATTACTGCCACTAAGATCTTTCATAGATAGTTCTGTCAGTTTCTCATCAGATTGAACACTGATTTCTGACATTGTGATATCAATATCATCAGAGAGTAGCTGGAACCCAACATCTTTAGCAAGTGAACTCAGTTTTCTTTGTTTTTTCTGCTGAAGAACATATGCTAAGACATCTTGCAAGGAATTACCTTGCAAATTCGAAGCAATATCATCAAAAGTAATATGCTTACCCTCATTCATGGTAATGATAGTAATCTTATCTTTTAATGAAGTTACCTTTTGAGATGATGCTGACATCTCCAATTTAGGATGGTGGGATTCAGTCCTTGAGACATGAGCTTGATTGGCAATGTTTTGAGCATCCCTTTTGGATGGAATATAATGGTGCAGCGCTAGTTCTCTTAAAACAGTAAGAGATTCCTTGCTCCTTCTTCTAACTTCTAAAGAATCAGATGATCTGTCGATGAAAAGAAGTACTGATGGCCTATCTGATGGTAAACCAGGATCAAAATCAAAATCATCCCCTATAAGCTGCATAGTAATCAGCAAAAAGATGAAGAAGGGCTAGTTAGAAACCTTATGAGATTCAGAAAAGCTAATATTTGAAATATTCATAGATCTTCAGACCTCAAACATGATGATACAGAATGATTGAAGGGGAAAGCATATAAACTTGCCTCAATAACTGGTGATGAATCAAACCCTATAATTCTTTTGAGATCACTTCCTCCTCTAAAAACCTTAGCACAGCTAGGGCATCCAGTAGAGTATTGCATGATTAACCATGAACCAGTATCTGCAACACCTAGAGATGAAATTAATGATCTCTCAGACACTAAACCAAACTTTAACCTTTCAGGTGGCAGAAAGAATTCTCTAGCGAAACTAGTAAAATTGTATAGATAAGATTCAAACAACTGGAACTCCTCAAAACTGCATGAAGATGGATCTCCGTCACTTGATCCAGTTTCCTTAGTCTCCCAGAAATCACTCTCGTTGAGAGGAGTAAATTCACCAAGCCCAGGAAGCTCATTAAACTGCTCATCAATATTGCAGGTGATCTTTTCATTTTCCATTCCCTGTACAAGAAAGAAAATATGTAATATTATTATTAGCACCTTTTACTTACTTTTTGGGCTTATAATTATGTGGAATTGGAAACTACCATCCACCTGATTCTTCTTCGCATCAATTGCACCTGTTTTGTAGTTTTCTCCAAAGAACCCTGTCCCGAGAGAAGCACCTGCATGGCTTTCATTAGTACAATAGAACATGTTCATGAACATAGAAAGTCAAATGCAAATGTTCCTTTTGAAACTTGGGATTATTTCTAGAATCAGTTAAGGTTTCTTGAGTTTTACTATTTAGGGTAGTAAAATCACCAATTATATGCTGGTTTTTTTCCCCCTAAAATAGAGAATTCTAGTTGCTACCTTCAAAATATAAGAACACTTGGACTTGTCTGTGTGTTATAAGGGGAAAAAGGGTGGTTCGCTAACGGCTGAAAACGTTTCTGTATGGGTCTGCAGGGTTGTCCATAAACACTTTTGTTTCAAAAGATATCAACTACAAATAGATTTTATGGTGTTAAATATGATTATAAATTTTATATTTGCTTTTAACAATATACTATTTTGAATAAAATGATTTAGGAGGTTATATGCATTAAGCATATACTTCAAGAGATTTTTGACCTTTTAGGCTGTCATCTTCGCCCGTAAGAGATAAAACATAACCTGAATCCACCCATTCATAAGTAAATGGATTAAAAATTTAAGATTGACACCCCTAACATGCATTAGAACTATGAGATGCCATATTACGCATTCAAATAACACTGATATCAACACAAAAGCAAATACCATATTTGCTTTGCTGTAGAAGAAAAAATAGAACTATGGCAGCTACCATAGTGCAAGTCAGGTAACCTCCCACCTCAACAATTTTTGGCCTTGAGTTTGTTTTACTCTACAAAGAAAGTGAAAATGGTAAGGAAGTAATACCAAACGTGTTTTGAGATCCATTATTCATTACTTTGGCCATCAGTTTGGGTGTCCATCCACAAAACTCCAAAACAAGTAAAGCCTTGTCAGTTGACTTAATGAATGTTGTTAGGTCCTCTGTGGTTGATAAAGACTTTAGGGGAATTTCTTCAGGTAAATGTGACATAAGATAATGAACAGATGATAATATGTTCTGAACCCGAAGCGTTCCTTGATACTTGTATGGAAAAGAATGGTGGTAACATATGATATTTATTTCCATTTGAGCACCCAGCACATCTGCCAGCATCTTATCATGATTTTTATGAACGAGCATCAACTTCAGTGTTCTAAATTCCTCTTTCCTTTTAGTGACAATGTGGGCTAACTCTTTCATAAGAGATCGGGCCTCGCCAGACCCTAAACATTAAAATGAGACTTATAAGATTTGTGGTAGCATTTTGCAAGGACTGTTTTTAAATTAATCCTTTTATTATGAAAATTTTCAAACACACAAGTCAGACGTGCATTTATTCACAATTGTTATACGTCTAACACACATGAATATACCTAGTCATGTTAAATTAAACACATACAATTGCATTCTTGGTTGAGTTCCAAATTTTCCAAGGCCAGGTTTAATTAGTTAAAAGGTACAATACAAGCTTAACTTGTCAAAAGAAGTTTAAGACATTGAAATCAAAAACATTATGTAAGTGAACATGTATTATATTGACAGGTCATCTCAAGGTTGAAGCACATTCGGAAGTGATTCAATATCCACTAAGATACAGGCTAATGAGGGTAATATCTTCAAAAGATGGATATAGCATTTGACAGTAGAGCATCAACACAGTCATATTTTGTGGCTTTCTATCTGATTTAATCTATATCTGACTCGATTTATTAAATCCCTGCAACCATTGTACTATCAAGTAAAACCAGCCAAAGCCTACACTATTCTAGATTTTCAGAATATGCTGAAGTTACCAACAGTAATTATACACACACTATCTTTTGCCAAACATGACACAGCTATCACACAATTCATATTTCGTAAAGCAGGTTGCATCAAGATAATGTTCTATTGTAAATCATCTTAACATAACAAGACTAAGATTCCACATAGCAATATAAATCCATGGGTAAAACAACTTCATAATTCACTGATTTCTCTTCACACAAATACTCAAAAGTAAATACTCATATCTAAGTACACCATCCATGTGGATTCTAATACTTCTCTTAAAATTTTGATAACTGGTATAACCTACAGCTCAATTTTGCTTTGATAGTTACTATGTATGAGTCAATAAAATAGAAGCATCATTCTATTTCATTTGAAGCCGATTATCAACAGCATATCTCCTATACATCGATAGCTATTTTCCCAAACTGGAGTACAAATCAATACAGATACCGATTTTTGTATGAAATGCAAGTAATAACTTATGCATCAGTGTTTTTCATTTGGAGCCGATTAACAATAGCATAACTCCTATACATCAATAGCTATTTTCCCAAACTGGAGTGCAAATCAATACAGATACCGATTTTCGTATGAAATGCAAGTAATAACTTATGCATCAGTGTTTTTCATTTGGAGCCGATTAACAATAGCGTAACTCCTATACATCAATAGCTATTTTCCCAAACTGGAGTACAAATCAATACAGATACCGATTTTCGTATGAAATGCAAGTAATAACTTATGCATCAGTGCTTTTCATTTGGAGCCGATTAACAATAGCATAACTCCTATACATCGATAGGTATTTTCACTAACTGAAGTACAAAACGACATAGATTCAGATTTGCGCAATCAAATGCAGGTGATAACTTCAATACACAAACAATTTCAGTGGAGATTTAAGAGAGTGAATTACAAGGCACGGTGACAATGACGATCAGATGAGGATTCAGGCGAATTTGAGATGAGAAGTTATACTTCGTGAGGATCTGCCATTCTTCTGTGCTACTGCTGGTGTCGGAACGCACCGATTGGATTGAAGATGATGTGAAGATGACGAGACAGAAGAGAAGGAGATGAAGTAGCTCCGGTGATGAATAGTGGCGGAGATGCCGATTCAGAAGCGCCTCAGGGTTTCTCATTAGCGACGGAGAGAAGAAACTGTGACTGGAGATGACCTCTTTTGCTCCTCTGCCGCCGGGGTGAAGACCATGAGAACTTGAATGGCTGATTGCTTGTTGATTTGTTTTGATACGGATACTTGACCCGACCCGGCTTGTCTTTGGTTTGTATTATGGGTATTCATCGGATCAAATAATGGTTTTTTTGGATTGGATTTTTCGAATTTGATAATTTTATGAATATATCCAAAATTTAATTTGATCAGAGCTGAGGGTAGTCCAAACTTCAAACCGAAGCGAGTCTATGAGAACTTGATTCGGATTGAATTCAGGTAAATTGAAATAATTCAAATACAACTGAACGATAGTTATTCATGATTTTTTTTATTTGTGTTTGTCTTTTTCTTGTTTTTTGTTTCTAACATGAATACAACTCTTTGAGACTCTGACTCTCACGTCTCTGCTCTGTTCAATGATTTATTTACGAATAGTCGAATGTAACTGAATTGAATAATCGATTATCAAATTCTAATTTCATTTACTTTATCAATTGATTAACTTAACAAAACATTGGGTTTTTAAGTTTGAGTTGGGAAAAAACAAGTAAATGCTAGTATGCAACATATCCGTTGAAAAGGATCTCTAA
Organism: Flaveria robusta; assembly: GCA_025506415.1. NCBI lineage: Eukaryota > Viridiplantae > Streptophyta > Magnoliopsida > Asterales > Asteraceae > Flaveria > Flaveria robusta. The sequence goes on along the minus strand of CM046466.1, from coordinate 3,147,812 downwards.
ATAAACTGAATGATCCGAATAAAAAATTTTAAATTTGAAAACTAATCAAATAAGGAACTTGAATTTTGATAATGATTCAGATCGATTTTCCAGTTCCATATATGGTTCAATTGGCGGGTTTTTTCAAGTTTTTTAAACAATTATACTAAACCATATAAAATAAAACAACATTTAATTTGATCATATACTTAGAGGCGAAATGCAAAGCATTTTAGCGTATTATGCATCTCTTTACTGCACATTTGTGTTCACGCTTACATTTGCCTCAGTGGTTTACATAAAATGATAATGAAATTTTTCATTTTAACCTCCTCAAGTTTTGCAATACATACACTTTATGTCATAAACTTATCCATTTGTTTTTTTGCAAGCTCACTTTCTTTAAATTATTTTTTTATTTTTTTTCCTCCTGTAAGATTTAATATATTTCTTAACACACATTATGGCATGCTTATTCTTATATATGTTATGGTGTGAGTTTCATTTGAAACAAAGTTGTGCAACAATTGACGCACAAATGTACAAGTCGTAAAAATCAATTCAAAGTTTCGTTTTTTTACGGGTTTCTTTATTTTTTCCCTAAAACTTTTAATATATGATTTTTATAAAATTTAAATATGACAAAAGTTAATAGTTTTAATTGTTTGAGTTTTTCAACATAGTTATTTTTATCAACCTTTGATGTTATTTTTCTTTAAAGTAAATTACATTTTTCGTCCTTTAGCTTTATAGGAAATTTCAGGTTTCGTCCTTAACCTAAGGAAATTATAGAAAACATCCTTAATGATTAAATCTCATAACAGTTTACGTCATTTCCTCTAACGGACGTTAATTTTGTCCGTTAAGTCAAGTCATGTGCTTTGCATGTGATGATAGTTTGGTCATTTTACCCTTTATTAATTAAAAGTAGAATATTAATTAAACTATCTCATCTCATTCCATCAAACCCCAATCTCAACTCTATCTCTCTTTACTCTTTTTTTTCACAAAATGCCACCATCTAAAATTAAATGATTGTCTCCGATTTTTATATTATTTTAAATCTTGAGAAAACAATTTAGAAAAATCTATGTTTCATTTTTGTTTGCTGAAGGGATTCCTGTGCATGTAGACAAAGCCATTTCATTTTTAATATGTTATTACCATAAACCACCATTAAAACCATCTCTTTTGTCATAAAACCACCATTGTTGTCACCATAAAACCACCGTCGACACTGATTCAACCACCTACCATCGTCTTCTTCATCCGGGCGACACCTTGCAACTTCGGCGACCAACACGTGTGGGTGACAGCTTTGAAGCGATGGTTTTTGTAGATCTACAACCCCCATGATGTGGTGGTTTTTGTAGATCTTGTTATATCCATTGTGGACTTCCTCATCCACTCCATACTCACTCCGATTCACCATGGAGGAGGAGCGGCAGTGCGCGTGGTAGTGGTCGATAACCATGGAGGAACGGTGGTGATGAGTGGTGGCGGTCGATGATGGCGGTGGCTAGTGGCGGTGGTTGATGGGTGGTGTTTCGAGTGTAGAAAGAGAGTATAGAGAGTGTGCGTAAGTGTGTGTTAAGGGTGGGGTGGGTTGAGGTTTAATAAATCATATATTCTACTTTTAATTAATAAGGGTAAAATGACCAAACTACCCTCACATGCGACGCACATGACCTGACTTAACGAACAAAATTAACGTCCGTTAGAGGAAATGATGTAAACTGTTATAAAATTTAATCATTAAGGACGTTGACTGTAATTTCCTTAGTTTAAGTACGAAACCTGAAATTTACTATAAACCTAAAGGAAAAATGTAATTTACTCTTTTTTTTATCAGTTGACATTTTTTGCTAATCTCGTTGTTCCACGTTCAATGTGTGAGTTGACAATAACACTTCAGTGTTAACTTTTTTTTTTTTTTTTTTTTATCTCCCATCATAATGTTGTGTGTTGTGGGATAGAGCTCATGCTCAAATTATTTTATAATATTGCTTCATGTAATGCTAACTAGACATTAGATAGAGCCCTTTATCAAGTAATTTGACTATGTTATGCTTCAGGTGATCAAATGCTCTAACGAATTACTTGTTTTATTTATTTATTTTTAATGTAAAACAATAAATAAAATTAAACATTTTAATCAAATAAAATTCATTGAAAACATAATAAATAAAAAACAGATAATAAATAAAAAATAAATCTAATTAATCTTCCTAATCCAATTCCTTCCGAATACGGTATTTTTCCTTTTTCCATTAAAGTTTTGTCTGATGCAGGGAGAATACTAAAGTCCCAAGTGAAAAAAAAGCCAATTTACTCAACATAGAGCTTTAGAGGCACGCTTTTGCTGCCTTCTCAATAGTTGTTATTTTGTTAATGTTTGAGGCAAATTCTGAATCGATATTTAGAGTCGACTTGGTCCGTGTGTTGGTGCGTCTGAATCGGCTAAGTTTGTGTTGGTGCGTTTGAATCGGCTAAGTTTGTTTCGATGCTAATGCGGCCATCTGAATTGGTTGAAGTCTCGTACGCGACAGACAAACTAGTATTTGTTTGTGGTTGCACTTCATTCGCATTCGGCGCAACTAATTAAAGCCATTTCGAGCACCCCTTAAGTATTTTTCACAAATATTCTTAATCAAAAACTTTATTCACACCATATTTTCTAAAAACCTCTCATTCCTACTATTCATGAGTGAATTCATAAACTTGTTGGTTATCACAACCACTTGCCCGCATTCGGCGATTATTTCGATTATGTAAATTCATAAATAATCCGATGTACTTACGAACTTCAGTCAACAAGCCGAAATCATATCGGAGGTGCATTCTCTACTATCAATTTGCTCGTAAAAAGACCCCATAATTTTCGCGTCAAAACATCTTTGATTTTTTATAGTCGGCTATAGACTATATTGAATAAAAATATTAAAATTGAATAAAGTGAACTAATATTTTAGTAAACAAAAAAATCATTAACAAAATACCTGCTTGAGGATATTCGGATATATTAATCCAAGCATGGTGCAAAGCAATTTTCTACTGTTTTGACCAAGAAGTATTTTTTAGTTTACGAGGCCTCGACTCTTCCGATTGACTTGAACATCCCGCTTTTCTTGTATTCTTGTGATGAGAGCGTCTCTTTATTTAAACATTAGAAACATATTCAACTGGTTCATTTTGAGTGGATTGTGTATTCGGAAGACCTTGTTGGGATAATCAAATTGATTAAACGTAAAGTTTATAAAAGCCTCGTCACCTATGAGATCAAAACTTTGGTGAAACGAACCATCCCAATGACCCGACATTTTCATGCCGAAAGGGTTTTTAAAAAATTCAAGAGGAATTAGAGAAAATAAATAGGAATATAGTGATTTTTTTATAAAACGTGGGTGTAGTATTTATAGTAAAATGTAAAATTTTAATTTTTTAAAACATTAAATACAACCCAATGTCTCTTTCTCTTAACCCAGGGAGTCAACGACTCTTTCCCTCCGATACCATACCCACACCCACACTCTACTGATCGCGCCCTCAATCGCACCACCCATTTACCGCCCCACCCAGACCAGCTAACGATGTGGACCCAAGAATCCTTCGGATGTATGCAACCAGAGCGACAAACCCGTGGCTCGTGCCCGCAATAAAGCTTTTCACAACAATACCACCATACCAGTCTTAAGTTTAGATAAAAAGTAAAATTCAGCAACTTTTTTGACGTGAATAAAATCACCCCATTAAAATCAGGCTTTCAAGAGACATCATGACAGAAAGACCGACCAATTGGAGCAACCTAACAACACCACTTTGTCTCTCTTCCTTTTTCATTTCGATTTCTCGTCGGAGATTCAGTCGCCGATCACTTTCACCGGGGCCACTGTGTCCTATCACATCTTCTTTTGCCCTAGAATCGAAAAATCAAAGGTCTATTGGCGCTTTGCTCCACTTGAACAAACAATTATGGCGGAATTCATGTTCTAGGGTTACTCAAAACCCTCCCACTTACTGAATTTCAAAGCGACGGTGAGGGGAGAGAGATGTCTCGGCAACCGACGACCACCGCCTTACACAAGTCGAAGACCCTAGACAACAAATATGTAAGCAATGTCTGTTATTTTGCTCAATTTATGTAGCATATATGGTAATTCTCTCGTTGTTCCATAATTGGAGCTGTGATTTTGACATTAGATGCTAAATCCTGTATTCTATGAATGTAATTTGATGTATGATCCTAAAATTTTGACTTTTGAGAGAAAATGGTTAGCTACTCCAAGCTTCTTCAAGTAGTTAGATGGAATAATGCGGGCTATAACGTGGGCTTTCAATTTGCAACACATTCAATAACCAATATTGCGCACGAGATTTGATGCAAATTATTAAAAGATGGTTCTTTCTGGAGACTTCAAGATGTTTTTAGATAGGTTTGAGTTTCCAAAGAAGTTGTGTGAATGGTTAACGTGGTTGGTACTGTGTGTGAATTAGCAATTTGGGGCTGCAATTATTTGATTCTGTAGTATGTGTTTGGAAACTAAGTATCAAATATGTAGTATGTGTTTGGAAACTAAGTGTCTTGGAAACTAAGTGTCAAATATGTAGACTTGACTTGGTTCACGAGCTTAGCAATGTAGCTTGGCAAAATAGTTTGAATAGGCAGAACTCAACCAGATATCACTTGAGATCTCATAGCTGGGTTTTGTGGTACTATGATATCTATTTGCATAATGGGGTGGTTGGAATATGCTTGTAATTTTTGTAGCTTCAGGGCGTTGGATCTTTTTAATTCTAGAATGTAAGGCTTTCTATCTAACAATCATATTATCCCTCCCCCCCCCCAACCAAAAAAAAAAAAAAAAAAAAAAAAAAAAAAAAAAAAAAAACTAGCCCTTACTGCCCATAGGCTGCAAGTTTGATTATTTCTAAAAATAAGGGCTAGCGTGGTTGTTTGCCACTTCAAAAAAGAAACGATGAGTGACGGAGTGAGTGATTTTTGTAAGTATAAGATTATTAGGGTACCTAACATAATCGTCATTAAATAAACAAATCTACAATAAAGAGGGGAGGCTTAGGTCAACAAATATTATATTACTCTTTTGTGATCAGAAGGTCATTGTTTTGAGCTGTAGAAACAATCTCTTTACATGATGCAAGGGGAATATTGTGTACCAAGACCAAGTTTGTCCTCAGTGCATCAGGGTTGGTTTTACTTTTTTGTTTTGTCCTGGTGGAAACTTTTTCTATTTTTAAACGGTCTACTTTTGGCACGGTTTCTCTTGCATATTGAATTTACATGTGTTATATTTTTGGACTTTGGAAGATGCTTGGAGATGAGATTGGGAAAGGAGCATATGGTCGAGTATACAAGGGCTTGGACTTGGAGAATGGAGATTTTGTTGCAATAAAGCAAGTTTCTTTGGAGAATATAGCACAGGAGGATCTTAACATCATCATGGTATGCTTTAATCGTTTTGTCTTTTAATGTAGCATCAACAACTATCCCGTTCTTTTTCCCACCACGTGTTATCATGACATCATCTATGGGGAGGGAATTATTTGTATTTCTTTTCTTGCACATTGCACTTCAACATTTCATACATTTACTTATTCGTCTATTGTTGTATGGTAGAAAAATGATCAGTCCTCGTAACTCTGTTATTATATTTCATCGTTTCTTTTGTTTATTTAGTTCTATATGTTTATTTTTTGTTATTGTTTTATCACGTTTATTATCTTATTTATTGTTTTATTACGTTTATTCTCTTCTTTAATGCTGTTTTAGAATCTTGCAATCAAGAGTCAGATATGTTTTAATCATGTCTTTTGCACTTGAAAATTTATTAAAACTGTATGGTAACGGGTTCTTTAGGTGTTGGTTAAGCATAGTAGAACTAGTTTTCTGACACTATTATGGTGTCTTCATCTCTTTGTTTCAAACATGTTGTCTGATGTTTTTTATCATCCTCAATGTGATGTAATGGTTTATCGTTAGACGTCCTATTGGTAATTTAGCATGTTCTTACACAACCACCTTATTCTTTATTAACAACTTTTTTTTTTTACTTATTGTATGTACAAATAATCTCTCAATGGTAACTTCTCAGCAAGAGATTGACTTGCTTAAGGTAATCCTCTTGTTTTTACTTATTTGTAAATTGTAATTATTTTATGAATAGTACATGAGTTTTTGAATCTTCTGGATAGTGCTTCTAGTTCATGATAACTAATGACTATTTAAATCACCTTAAAAATGATACTTCTACATTTATGATGCAGAATTTGAACCATAAAAATATAGTCAAATATCTTGGATCCTTAAAGACAAAGGCACATCTTCATATAATTCTTGAGTAAGTATTGTAGTGTTGTTTTTTTGTTTAATCTTTTTTAAATATTTACATGTTTATTTGCCGTTCAAAAAAAAAAAAAAAAAAACATGTTTATCAGTGTTATAATTTGAAAGCATTGTTTAAACGATGGTACCCTTTTTAAATCTCAGATATGTGGAGAATGGCTCACTTGCAAACATCATCAAACCAAACAAATTTGGGCCATTTCCTGAATCGTTGGTCGCTGTATATATAGCTCAGGTTTGTTACTGGCTTTCAATGTCTCTGTTTGGACTGAAATCTGGTATCTATGATTTTTTCATGCTGGCAGGTTTTGGAAGGCTTGGTTTATTTACATGAACAAGGGGTCATTCATCGGGATATTAAGGGTGCTAATATTCTGACTACTAAAGAGGTAAGTATATGCTTCCTCAGAACCATCTGCTTCATAATGTACTATTAAAATGTTCTTAAAGTCACTGCTTTGGGTCACTTAAGTTTAAATTGGACTTAGTGCACTGTATAATCCTATGTTTATTTAGGGCGCTTATCAGAAAACCCAACACACTTTTTCCAGTTTATGGTGATAAGTCCCTAAACTTTTTATTTGTATATTAAATCCTTGAACTTGTTAATTTTACTAAAAAGTGTGTATTTTACATTTTTATCCTTAAAACTGGTTGCATACTGACATGGACACTATGGGAAATTTTTGCTGGCGTGTGCATAAAACTTGATTAATATGCTCACCTAGTAATTTAGTCTTCTTTCCAGCTTTATTTATATTATAAACTTATTTTTTATTATATAAAAACATAAAAAAAGGTTTCTGGCAAGCCCCATAGGCGGTGCACTTATGTCAACTTGTAACTCGTTTTAAGGGCATGATACTCACTTCTGGTAAATTTCAACAAGTTCAAGGATTCAATCATGCAAGTTTTTGGGACTTATTGATGTGAGAGGCATATCTACTTATATCACAAATTGGATGACATTCATTATCTTTGTACGTCTAGCTCTAAATTTGATATTACCTTGTTACATCTGTCAAATATCCTTTTTAGGGTCTTGTCAAATTAGCAGATTTTGGGGTAGCCACAAAGCTAACTGAGGCTGATCTTAATACACATTCAGTTGTTGGCACGCCATACTGGATGGCTCCTGAGGTATTAGCTCTTACACATATAACTATTTTAACTAGAAATTCATATTTACTATATAGTTTTTGGATGATTTGACCCATAGGTTTGAATTCCTTCATTTATCATCACCTTCTACCTATGTGCAGCTGGATATTGAGATCTTACAGCAAAGTTCATATTTTTAATTTTTTTTTCAGGTCATTGAAATGTCAGGAGTTTGTGCTGCATCTGATATATGGAGTGTGGGTTGTACTGTGATTGAACTACTTACTTGTGTTCCTCCTTACTATGATCTTCAACCCATGCCAGCTCTCTTTAGGATCGTACAGGTAGAATTGCCATAACGACTCAGTTACTGAATTTTTATCGATGGTCAAGTTACTATAACTGAATTTCTCATTTTTCTTTCTTTTCAGGACGAGCATCCTCCAATACCAGATAGTCTGTCACCTGGCCTAACTGATTTTCTCCGCCAGTGCTTTAAAAAGGTAAGGTTTAATTAGTTTCTATTTTACTTATTCTCTGTGCTTGCAATTTATCATAACTGCCCCAGTAATATGTGTTCCATATAACGTTCAACTTCATGTTTTAGGATGCTAGGCTGAGACCTGATGCAAAGACACTACTTTCACATCCATGGATACAAAATTCTAGGCGTGTTGTATTGCGGCCTTCACCCCGGCATAGTGGCACCCTTAGGTAATTGTATGATTAACTTTCTAACTGAAATATACAGTTACATGACTGCATGAATCATTTAGTAAACCAGGATATGGATGTTATATATGTATGGATTTTGGTCCTAAACAACATGCTTTTGCATCTGAAGAGATTTTTTTTTTTGGCAGAAATGTAGATGATGATGGTTCAGTGGGTGTCAAAATTTCAAATGCTGATGACCTAAGCATCGTTGACAACCTATCTGCAGAGGAAGTTAAAGTACATCCTTGTATTTGGATTTTGGAACTTCTATTAACTACAGAATTTTTTAGAGGCTGGTATTGCTGGCATTATAATTTTATGTTTTCTTTTTTACTAATCGAAAATTTCAATGTTTCAGGAAAATAAAACAGAGTTGCTATTTGCTGAGGCTACTCTTGCTGGCAATTCTTATGAGGAAAACACTTCAACTGTTGAGGAAAAAGCAGATGCATCTGAAGATGATGTGTCAGAAGACCAAGTTGCCACCTTAGCGATCCATGAAAAGTTACCATTAGAATCTTCTGCCACTGATGAATTAGCTTATCAAACAGAGGTCAATGAGTCATTGGAATTGAATCCTACGGAGGTTGTGTTAACAAATGGCGAGTCTGGATCTCCAGAATCAAAATTAAAAACCAAAGTAGTTAAAAAAGTCAAAGAAAATGGAAGTTCTGTTACTACTTATAGCAGTAGCTCTCAAAAGGTATTTGAGATTAATTTCCTTCATGAAAGGTTCTAAATTCAGAATCATATGCATTCTTTCCAATTTTTGTTTCTAGAATGTAAAAGCAGGAAGAATAGATGGAGGAAATGAGCTGAGTAAATTTAGTGATACACCTGGTGATGCATCATTGGATGATTTATTTCAACCAATAGATAACAAACATCTGGACAATCGATCAGCAGAAGCTTCAACGTCTGTTTCGTCATCACACGTGAACCAAGATAACACATTTGCTAGTGATAGCGGAAAAGCTGACCTAGCTACACAATTAAGAGCTACAATTGCTCAAAAACAAATGGAGAATGAACCAGGCCAGTCTAATGGGGGAGATATACTTCATTTAATGATGGGTGTTTTAAAGGAGGATGTTATTGGTATTGATGGTCTGGTAAGCTTTAACATTTATATGTTGTTGACTTCTTTACTATATGCCTTTGACTTTGACTTCTCTCATTTCCTCTGCTTATTAGGGCTTTGATGATAAACTACCTACAGACAATCTTGGCCACCTTCAGGTGTGATCTATTCTGTTTATAGTTGTTGAATTAGGTTATATTTTGTATAATTATTTATTTCATAAATGAATATGTAGGCTGTTGAATTTGGCAAATTAGTTTCACAATTGAGACCAGAAGAATCAGAAGATGTGATTGTGTCATCCTGTCACAAGTTAACTATGTTTTTCCAACACCGCCCTGAGCAGAAACATGTTTTTATGACCCAATATGGGTTGCTTCCTCTTCTGGAATTGCTTGAGGTTCCTAGGACACGGGTATGCCTATATAAAGAGGCTTGATAATTTTTTTTCCCTTTAAGTTATAATAGTAGATATTTAGTAATGTGTTTTACTGCTATCCTTTAGGTGCAGGTTATATGCTCTGTGCTGCAGGTTTTAAATCAAATTATTAAGGATAACACCGATTTCCAGGAAAGTGCTTGTCTTGTTGGCCTTGTAAGTACTCTGTACCCTAGGTTACAAGTTACAATGCTAAGATATTACCTTTTTTTTTTTTTTTTAAATTCTAACTATCAATAAATGTCTCCAGGTTCCTGTTGTTATGGCCTTTGCAGTGCCTGATAGAACGCGAGAAGTTCGTATGGAAGCTGCTTACTTTTTGCAGCAACTTTGTCAGTCAAGGTATCCGATTGTCCCGTGTCTTGCTAACTTGCACTAATTTTTTACCTCTAAAACATGCATAAATTGTTGTGTTTTACTATATAATGGTAATGGATTGAGGAGGAGGCTTTTTTGTTACAGCTCATTGACTTTGCAAATGTTTATCGCTTGCCGTGGGATACCTGTACTTGTGGGATTTCTTGAGGCTGATTATGCAAAATACAGGTGTGTGACTTGGATACAAAGGTTCATACCAAAGCAAATTGTTATTTTGGTTTATTAAATCAACCATATAACTTTGCTGAATCATTTTGTACATGAAGAGAACTTGCATGATCATGAGGGGTTTGAATTTGCGCTATGAAACTAATTATTTGATTATTGCCACTTGGAAATTCTGATAATCAGTTTTAATGTTTCAATAAGCAGATGCTGCTTCTATTATCTATGTGCCAAATAATCAGTTTTTACCAGTTGCAGCAAAACTTATTATCCAAGGGTAAAATAAAATTGACCTATCTACCATTTCCTTAAATCTCATTGGAGAGATACTTAAATTCATGAACCGTCTTTTCTTTCTCAAAGTTATTTTACTTTTGGTCATTTTATGTATTATTTTACTAGATAATTAGGATATCTTACTTATTACAACTTCAACAGCAGTGATAATATCTTCTATATCTTGTTTTATAACTGATTATCTGATTCCGACTATTTAGTATCTCACTATCACTTTCTATTCAAACATCTAAACGCTCCTTTGTAGTCCTTGGTTGGGTGTATATTGAGAGCTTACTAATGAAAGTTGTTGAAGTTCAGGGAAATGGTCCACCTAGCTATCGATGGCATGTGGCAAGTGTTTAAGCTTCAGAGGTCAACCCTAAGGAACGATTTTTGTCGAATAGCTGCAAAAAATGGAATATTACTCAGGCTCATAAATACCCTTTATAGCTTAAATGAGGCAACAAGGCTAGCTTTAATATCCGGTGTAGGTGGTTTTTCAATGGATGGTTCAGCCTTGCGGTCACGCTCTGGTCCACTGGACCCTAGTAATCATGCTTTCATCCAGAGCGAGAGTTCAAGCAATGGTTTGGATTATCCTGACCACCATAAAGTCAAACATTCTGTAATCGATCATCCTTTTACACCTGGCACACAAGAACCATCTAGACTTTCATCATCTCATTCACCTGATTCAAGATTCTTTACGCTAGAAACATATAGACATCAATCAAGCAACACTAGCATTGAAGCTCCAATTACATCAAAATCACCAGATACAATGGCAAGGGAGAAAGATAAAATTGATCCTTCACAAGATGCAGAACCTAAACAAATATTTTCTAATTTTGGAAGGTTGTCTACTGATAGGCCTAGAAAATCTATGGATGCTTTATCAAACGGGAATTCTGCAACAGTTCAGCAAGAAAATGTTAGACCGCTTTTAAGTTTGTTGGATAAGGAACCACCTTCACGACATTTTTCAGGTCAGCTTGAGTATGTTCGCCATCTTACAGGCTTGGAGAAACATGAGACCATACTTCCTCTTTTGCATTCTTCTAATGATAAGAAAAGCAATGGGCTGGATTTCCTGATGGCTGAATTTGCTGGTAGACTTTTTTTTTTTCGTCTGATCCCCTGCTACTGATTTCCTTTATGGTTCTGATTTTGGCTACTTTCTGTGGAATTGAAAAATGAATGGGTTGGGTGGTTGCGTAATGGTCAAAACGCTAGACTGACATACAAACATGGTCTTTTCTTTTCTTGAATTTTGTATGAATATTTAATGTTTTAACCATGATTTAGAAAAATATACTTTTTGTATTACTTTGAAGTGGCAAAATGGGCAGGCTGCACAGATTGGTAGTAGGTCGAAACAGGTTTGGGTAAAAACAGGTAGTTTTTAGAATGGGTCAAAACAGAGTGGATTGGGCCTACATGTGAACAGTTTTTTTGTCTTTTCTTTTATTGAAGTTTAGAAATAATTACTGTTTTATATGATTAAGTGAATCTATTTTTTGAATAAAACGATTTAGGAGGTTCTAGGCATTTTTAATACATGTTGGCTGACTTTCAACCCACTTGACAAGCTTGAATCATTCTACCCTTTTCTTTTTAGTCTTTTTTAAGGTTTAACTGATTGACCTGTTAGAGGCTAAGAGCATTCACATCACATCCTTCATCTCCATCTCTATAATTACACTAAAAAACACTATTTTTCTCTCTTCTTTTCAATAAAATAATATTTTTTTATACTTTTATCATTACATTTTCTCTCTCCTTCACTCACAACCACTTTCAACAAATATTAAAAAATTAATAGAGATGAACAGTGTTTTATCAAATATAGAGATGAACAGTAACATATTCTCTATCCTCCACTCACAACTACTAATAACCATTCTCTATAATATAGAGAACACACTCACAGATTTATGGAGAGCCTGTTGTGAATGCTCTAAGTATAAACAAATTCGGCCGTGTACCCATAAATAGGTCAAATTGCCACCTTTAGTTTTCGCACTTTCTCATCATAATTCGCCATTGTATCTTTTTTTTTTTCTTACTGTTCTGATTTTAGTTTTTATTCTTTTGTCTGTACAGAGGCATCTAGTCGTGGAAGAGAAAATGCTAACACCGAGGCGGTGATTAAGACTTCACCTAAGTTAGCTAATATTAAGAAAACTGGGGTGGTGGCATCCAATGAGGGAGGGGCTTCCACATCAGGAACTGCATCTCAGACAGCATCAGCTGTACTTTCCGGTTCTGGTGTTCTTAATGCTAGAGCAGGGAGTGCTGCATCATCAGGACTCCTGTCCCACATGGTAGCACCATGGAATGCTGATGTGGCTCGTGAATATCTTGAAAAGGTAGCAGATCTTCTACTTGAATTTGCTGGTGCTGACTCAACCGTGAAGTCCTACATGTGTAGCCAAAGTTTGCTTAGCCGACTCTTTCAGATGTTTAATAAAATAGAACCACCTATCTTGTTGAAGGTAAGTCAAGTTTGTTTGACTTTTATTTGTGTATGTTTGGCCTTATTGTTATCCTTTTTGTGCCTTGGATTGCAGTTATTAAAATGCATTAATCATTTGTCAACTGATCCACACTGCTTGGAACATCTGCAAAGAGCTGATGCTATCAAACATCTCATCCCTAACCTTGACCTCAAAGACGGTCCTCTTGTGTCTCAAATTCATCACGAGGTTACAGAAATGCTTAGATGCCTGTTAAAATACGATTACCTTATATCACAAACATATAATCTCGTTAAGTTATTTTTCAATGAAGGTCCTCAGTGCCCTATTCAACCTATGCAAGATAAACAAGAGGAGACAAGAACAAGCAGCAGAAAATGGAATTATTCCACACTTAATGCGTTTTATAATGTCGGATTCTCCACTAAGGCAATATGCATTACCTTTATTATGTGATATGGCCCATGCATCACGTAATTCAAGGGAGCAATTAAGAGCTCATGATGGGATAGATGTTTATTTGAGTTTACTTGAAGACCAACTTTGGTCGGTAACAGCATTAGATTCAATTGCTGTTTGTTTGGCACATGATAGTGACAACAAGAAAGTGGAACAAGCTTTGCTCAAAAAGGACTCTATTCAAAAACTGGTCAAATTCTTCCAGTCCTGTCCAGAACAGTTTTTCTTGCATATACTTGAGCCCTTTTTGAAGATCATCACGTATAATTCCTTCACCTTTTTTTATTGCTATTACATGTGCTTCATGTAGGAATTTTCACAGTTTTTATTTGCATATTTTGCAGGAAATCATCTCGAATAAATACTACATTGGCTGTTAACGGGTTGACTCCATTGCTCATATCAAGGCTTGATCACCAGGACGCTATAGCTCGTCTCAATCTGCTCAAACTAATAAAGGTTTGATACATAATCTATTTATTCAAACATTAACACAATAAAACTACTGAATATCATAACATTATAAATCCAATTCTAAATATTGTCATTGATTGTGACAGGCTGTATACGAACACCATCCGCGCCCAAAGCAACTTATTGTAGAAAACAACTTGCCTCAAAAACTCCAAAATTTAATCGAAGAACGCAGAGATGGTCAAAGTTCTGGTGGTCAAGTTCTGGTGAAACAGATGGCAACTTCACTGCTAAAAGCACTCCATATCAATACTGTTCTATGATGCAGGCCGGCCATTCATTCTTCCTTTTGTCTTTTCATTGCACATGTAAATATAAGTTTTGGTGTGTGATGTAATTAGTTTGCCTTCTAATTTCTTGAAACCATCTTCTTGTGTGTTTTGTTTTGTTTTTGTTATGGTTTTTTGTGTTTCATTAAATCCTCTACAATGTATAACCAAGGTGTATAGATTTGTTCTTATGAGCTGACTTGAGTGCTGAAGAACACGAAGTTGTTTCTGGTTTCTAGAGTTGAATATATGTATCTACATGTGTGACATTGGTGCACTTTTTGATACACTATATAATGTATCTGACATTTGAGTGATGCTACGTATATTTAGACAATTACACCGATAAACAATTGTCGTTGAAGTACATGAAATATTTGCTTACTTCAATGGTGTATCTGCACTTAAAACTCCCGACTCCACTCCCTCCATTCTTAATACCAATTTTGTTGATCTTTTACTACCGGATTTGTGACCAAATTTTTTAAATTGCGTCGAGTTAGTGACCGCATTCTTTTAACTATTTTTCAAAATCTTGAAAGGATTCACGACTCCAATTCTTTACTAAATTTTTTTAGATTGTGACGGTTAGTGTAAAAGTGTCCATCAATTAACCACCGATTTGTCTACGATATAAATCTTGTGATACAAATAATGATATTCCATTTGTATTATATGCAATTAGTTTAAATCAAAAGAAGAAGCAGTGAATGAATTAAACTAAACCAAAATCGAAACACATTGTTCGCAGCACTAATTAACAAAAGCCAAGAAATTAACTTGCAAATTAAACTAATCAAATGTCAAATTAACCTACAACCCTAACAAAAAAAACCTTTAATATATGGTGGTGTTAACATCTTAAAGATCATTCATATAAATAGTCTCCATTCTTTTGCGGCCAATATCAACTCACTTTTGATCACTTGATCATCACTCTCCTCCATCACCACATCTTTACCATTCGTGTGTCGCATCATGTGCCCGTCTAACGCTGGCCCAGACTCGAAAACCTTCATGCATATCTTGCACCGGTGCAATCCTGAAGAAGACTCAACTGGTGCAACATCAATATTAATATTATTATTATTAGTATTATTACTCAGACTTAGCATTAACAAGCATTCATCATCATTCTGCAGCTGCTCATTCTTTCTATGGATCCCTTCGTGACCACTCAGTGCTTGATAACTATCAAATCTCTTGCTGCATGTTTTGCACTCGTAACCACCATCACCGCTAGCGTCTCCGGCGGTTGTGATCATCTCTAAATAGTTCACTACGCCGCCACCGCTGCTGCTGCTTTCACCCATCTCGAATTTGCTCATGGCTACACTTAGAAAAATAATTGTGTGTGAGGATGATGGAATGAAGCTAGCTTTGCATATGAGTAGTATTTATAATGAAGGGTTTGGATATATAGGATTAGTAGTATGTAAAAGGATAATGATTGTCTATAACTATTATGCATGTGATTTATTTAAATTTTATCCGACGTTGGATAACTAATATTTATATTTATTTAGTAATATTAATATAACGATATCCAAAACGCAAGTTTCCCGTTTTTTTGAAAACACTAGACTTATTTAGATTGCGATTTATCCTACAAGATTTCGTTTTATCTATTAAGTTTGTTATGGGAATTATTTCTTAGAGTTTAATTTGTAACAAAATTATATCATAATGCGTTTGAAAAAAAAAAAAAAACGTAAGAATGAAGTTAAATTATATAATAGTATATATTAATTTTTCTAGAAGGGTAGTTTGCATGTGATAACAAATATTTCTTTAAGTTATATCTAGATGAGATGTTTAATGATTTCTTTATCGGATGAAATATTTATTAATCTTTTTTTAACCAAATATTGATTAAATGAGCCGGTACAAAATATAAAGTAAATCAAACGATCTATGATAGGACCTATGCAATATGGAGCTGGTTGGAAACTAGTTCGTGTTGTTCAACAAAAATCAAACTTTTTTTTAAAACCGGTTTAAGTGAGATAAATAACTGTGTTTAAAACGCGTTAAACAAGAAGTGTTGGTAGACCACTACAAATTAAAAACCGTCGCATAAAATTTAGAATTTTCATCTCAAATTAAGATAAACGACCAACGTTGCTTCCAAACATACGGTAGATTTAACCAACAGGAGATTAAAGACCAAATTAAAGACTAGACATAATGGTTAGAGTTAAATACGTTTTACCTTCCCAAGGTTTCATAAACATTACTATTTGAATCCAAAAGTTTAAAATGTTACCATTTGCATCCAAAGGTTTCACTAAAATTGACATTTGAATCCATTTGACTACACATAACTAACACAGTTAACTTTTTCCGTTAAGTTTCCAATATGAGAGTTATTTTATTTAAAATAATTACAAAATAAAGATCCAACTCACTTGAGGGTTTTTATGTGTTTAGCCATTTTTTATAATTGCAGTTATGATTTGACTCTATAATATTCTTTTATTAATTTGTCTTGTTAATGTATTTTGGTTTAGTAATCATGTTATTTTTGTCTGTTTTGTTAAACAAAGATTTCTTTGGTTTTAAAGTGTAATTATGGTTACGATAATTGATGTTTTATGATTATTATTAATGAGCGGTTAATGTCATATTATTAATTATTCTTATATTTTTATGATAATCTGTCTTTTATGGTTATGATTCAAATAATATATGTTATATGACTTGTTTGTTTATTTATATATATATATATATTTTTTTTTTGTGTATGATTTGTAAAGTTAGAAATACATCACTTTTAGTTAGTTACGTTTATATTTTATTTATTTAATAGAACGTCCAGAGATGATTTTCTTGATAAAATGAAAGAAATGCTTACCTATCATTACTAGTAAATTAAAATCGCAATGGTGATCATTCCTAGCTGATTTTTTATTTTGTAATTATTTTGACTAAAATACCCTTAATTTAAGAAACTTAATTGAAAAACTTAACAAAATTAATTAGGAGTAGTTAAGCGGATCCAAATGACAATTTTTGTGAAACTTTTGGATGCAAATAACAAAATTTAAACTTTTGGATTCAAATCACAATTTATATGAAAGCTCAGCGATGTAAAACGCATTTAACTCTATTGGTTATATGATTGATCATGGTCGATTTAATAACACATACATGTCTTACGGGTCATGTTAAGTCTGTTTCTTTTTATTTACCCACATTAAGTTTCTTAAATAACGGTTGAATTATGTCTATGTATGACCAAATTGACCATCGATCATTGATCATGTTTAACAAAATTGATCATATATGTGCAAGTTCAATTTAAATTTTAAATTGCATCGAGTTAGTGACCCATTCTTTTAATTATATTTTAAATTCATGAAAAGATTCACGACTCTAGTTCTTTTTTCTCTTAACAGCGTATGAGATTATATATAAGTATAGATACCAGTCAAAATTAGCCGGAATTGAACCGCAAACAGTTACATCATGAGAAGAGGGATTTCAAGCCACTTAACCCAACCAAAATTTGCTTTACATGCAGTTCCGATTAACATATCAAAGAAACGAATAACTAACAAATAATTTTAAATAATCTCACTATTCCCTAGCGCGTGATTTGAAAGATGATTTTATTTCGAAACTCCAAATGACCCACCATGTGATCATACAAATAGCCTCCATCAAATCCTTCTTCGTCTTTGATATGCTTAAAGAATCTAAAAGCCCGATCAACAACTTGGCCTTTTTTAATTAATTCTTTCAAATTGCTGACAGTTAGCTATGGATATACAATTGTTCATGAATTAGCGACCGATTTTTATTTGATATATAATTGTATGTAGAACTAGTGTTACAACTTACAAATAATAATATTAATTTATATTCAGTGTAAACTGAAGTACTAACCAAAAAAAAAAAAAAAGCAGTGAATGAACTAAGCTAGTGATGCATTAAGTTTAAACTCGGTGAAAAAATTAGTGTCAAAACAAAAAAAGAAGCAGTGAATGAATTTAAGTAACCAAAATCAAAACACATTAATTGTTTACAACCCTAACAAAAGCTTAGAAATTAAGTTGCAAATTAAACTGATAGAATGTCACATCTAGAAATTAACCAATTAGGAAACTGACTAACAAAAACATATATGTAATTAATATCATCATGTTAACAACTAATTAAAGATTGATCATTCATATAATCATATATACATAGTCTCCATTCTTTGGCAGCCAATATCAAGTCACTTTTGCTCACTTGATCTTCACTCATCTCCTGCACCACCACATCCACATCTTTTCCCTTCCTGTGTCGCGTCATGTGCCCGCCCAACGCGGGCCCAGACTCGAACACCTTCATGCATATCTTGCACCGGTGATCAATATTCAACTTCATGTGATCATCAACATGCAGCTGCTTCCTATGGATCCCCTGGTGGCCACCCAGTGCCTGATAACTATTAAACCTCTTCTTGCATGTTTTGCACTCGTAACCACCATCACCGCTAGCATCTCCTGCGGTTGTGATCAACTCTAGATAGTTCACGACGCTGCTGCCGCTAGCGGTGCCGCTGCTTTCACCTATCTCAAATTTACTGATCATGGCTACACTTGAAAGTTTGTTTGTGTGTGTGTGAGAGGATGAATTAGGAATGAAGGCATGCATATGATTAATGGTATTTATAGATCGAGGGATTTCGATAAGATTAGTTGCATGTGTTGTATATTTAAGGATTGTGATTGTTAGTTAATAGTTAACTTAGTTTACATGCATGCTTTTTATCTGATTTTATCCGAAGTAATTGGATAAGTAATATTTACTAATAGATTTAATTAATTAAGATTAATATAAACTATATACTATACCCTTGAACGCAATTTTCGCTTTTTATTCGAATGACAGCGGAGTTATTTAGATTACGTTTTATCCTAAAAGTGCTTGTTAGATACATTTAATTTGATATTATTTAACTGTCTTTTTGATCTAGTAATTTTGTTTTGAGAATGGAATTTTTTATAAGTTTAATTTGTAATATAATTATATAATTATTTAAAAAGAAAAGGACGTAAGAATGAGTTTAAATCTATATATAAAATAATATTATATGTTATTTTTTCAAGCGATGTGGAGTTTGCGATAACAAGATATTTCTTTTAATCTAGATGATATATTTTTATGATTTTTTTTATCTAGATGAAATTTTTTATGATTATTTTACCAAATATTGACATGTGCCAGTGTAATAGTATAAATGAAATCAAGCGGGCTATGATATGACCTACGGGTGGAGGATAGGGGTAAAATCCCGCGGGAGCTCACAAAATTAATTTATTTTAATAACAAACAATTTACTCTCTTATGCTTCTACTTTTATATTATAACAATTTACACACTTATATTGAGTTAGCTTTTAGCTAGAAAATTTACGATAAATTAATGTCACTTTTAAGATTTGAATTTCTAATTGAGATAATAACATTATTTACCACTACACCTAACTCTTACCCTGCAATTAGTTTTAAGATAGTGCTTTAATATATTTATTAACCCTAGAAATAAATATATTTATTAATAGTTTATATATTTAATATATTTATCCAAAAAAGTAGTGACAAGATATATTTATTAACCCTAGAAATTACTGCTTTTTGTCTGCAATTATAACAATTTTGATAAGTAAAAGTGTCAATAGAAATATAGTTTATTTTTAAATGGTAACTTAGACTTTACTAACAAAACTATATATGCCCATTATAATAATGCCTGAATAACTGTGAGTGGGCCGTGAATATGTTTACTATGTTTTATTTTCAATTTTCAATTTTTTTTAATTTGATTTTTTTTTTCAGTTTCTAGTTATTTTTCATCTTAATCTTATAATCGATACGTAGGTGGTTTATAAATAGATTGTGATTGTTTGTTTTTAATTTTACTTTGCCGTTAACAAATATTTATTTTCACAACAATGTGATGTTTTTTAAAATTCTTAACAAACTCTTACAATGTGATTATCTTTAGAGAAAATTGCCAAAATCATCCTTGAGGTTTGGGTAAAATTACCAGATTCATCCAAAAAGTTTTTTTTTTTTCCACTGGACCCCTGAGGTTTCCTAAATGTTGTCAAATCCATCCATTTTGCCAATCAAGATAAAAACTAACATTAAATGAGGGGTATTATGGTAATTTTATATTTGTTTTGTTTTTTTCCTTGTGTTAAAAGAGTGTGTCTGTACTATAGTCATCTTCATCATCACCTTCCTAGCATCACCATCCCAATTCCACACCACCTACCACAAAAACCACCCCATTGGAACCACACCTGTTGCAGACCAAATTTGACCGCAAAATTACCATCATACTGGATTTCTTACACTCAAAACCCTTTTTGAAAACTTCAAATCACCATCGAACCATTACCCACTTTCACCATCGTCATCTTCATCGTATCTGATTTCGGGGTATTCGGATGGGTGGAAGTTTGTGGTGACTTAGCCGGAGGTAATGGTGGTTGACGGCGAAGACAGCGATCGGAGGTCGGACTTCGGAGGTCGGAGGTTGCTAATGGCGTTGGAGGAATCAGGTTGTAGGTATTAGGAGCAGGGGGTTAGATTGTAGCGGTGAGGATGGTGGCCGTCGGGTTGATTAAGGTGGAGGTGACGGTGGGTGCAGGTTGGGTGTGGGTTGCGACAAGTTGCAGTGGTGAAAGTGGAACCGGTGCCCGGTGGTCAACGGTGGTTGGTGGTTGTCAGGTGGTGAGGAAGGCCGAAGGCGGTGTTATGTTGGTGGTGTTGGCTAGCTAAGATGGCTAAAGAGGTCAACGATGGTAGTTATTTGTCGACGGTGTGATGGTTGTTTGTTAGATGATGGGCGGTTTGATTGAGGATGTGGTGGTGATGGAATTGGAGTGGTGGTTAAGTGGGGCTGGGAAGGTGATGATGAAAATAACCATGGTATACAGAAACAAAACTAAGTATATAAAATTACCATAATACCCCTGTTAGTTTTTAATTTGATTTGGGAAAGGGATGGATTTGGCAACATTTAGGAAACCTTAAGGGTCTAGTGGAGGAAAAAAAACCTTTTGGATGGATCTGGCATTACCCAAACCTCAAGGACGATTTTGGCTATTTACTCTTATCTTTATATACATTTATAGATTGTGAGCATTTATTTTTAAGCTACCTTTTGTGTTCCTCAAAATTTATTTTCACAATGAAATAGTTTAGCCTAATATCATTTATTCAATTTAATATAATAATACCTAAATTAAAAAAAAAATTCAAGATTTCAAAAGTAGAAGTGAAAAGACCGATCGGCGATCGACTATGAAACTTCGGTCGCTTATAATAAGTGATTCGATTTAACTTTTTTATATTTCATATTATATGGGCCTGGTTTTTGTTCTCGCTTCGGGCCCAAGATCTCTTGAGAATTCTCGATGCATGCCCTTGCTAGACCATAAAAAAGTGCATGTTTAACATTGTACAAAGACCATCAAGCAACTTTTCTGTTTCCTATTTAAGCGATTGTTGCACTATAACATTTCTAATAAATTTGCAAGGTTTAAAATCCCGGAGAATTTTTTTTTGTACATAATCGGACATGACTTAAACAAACAAATTTAGTTCATACACCCATATAAACAAACGAAAATAATAGATGTCTTTTTACCTGTTTCATGTGCCTGTGGGTGTTCCAAAAGCAAGCTTTAAAAAAATGGCCACAAATATTTCTCCAGAAGTTAAACCAAAATTGCATTCTTAATTAGTTAATTCAGAAATCTAGCCTTTTTTAAATAACTTATGATCTCTCTTGCATATAGTGAGAAGGTCATCAGAGAGGAAGACAAACCAAAATTTTTTTGGTGTCATACCTACACACACAACTGTATTTTATAATGTTGGCACTTGCTTTTTATGTACATTAATCCATTCCGCATATGTTTTTAAATCTACATCATTTTTGACTTTTGAGATAAATATTTAACCAACTCAACTACTCAAAACTAAGTAATAATTAACCAAAAAGATCAAATGGTGGTAGAACTTTAATTTCTGTAAAAAATTAACTTGAAAGATCCAACTAATTTAGACATTTAAGACAAATCAACTATTAGAATTCTATCATCACATACAATTGAGTCAAAATCAACCAAAAGAAATCGAGAAATTGCGAATAACTAATCAACATAGTCTATTGCTTACCTATAAAAGGATCTCTGCCGTATAATCATTAACCGAACTGCATAAGATAAAATACCCGTTAAAGATCAATTGCCTTTCAAATCGCCATTGTAGACCAAAGAAGCAAGATACAAAAATAGCCTGTCAAGTCCAATAGCCACAACAAACAGGTCGATAGAGCCATCGAAGGTGAGGAAATCGCTAGAGAAGGAAGCAAGAAATCGAAATTCTAATGCTCATCTTGTTCGCTTACCACAATGCAAAACACCATAAAATTACGGGTTTGGAAGATCGTTTCTACGGTCTATGTTTAGTGAAAATCTAGACGTGTCTCAGGCGTGGACTTGCCAACAGGGAGCATTGTGTCACGACCCGTCAAAATGCAGACCGCAACACCTTAATTTTTATCAGTTAGGGGCACTTTTGAAGCAACCAAGGCTGCCCGGAAGACTCCGGAATAGCCCACACAATTCTGCAGCAACATGGCAACATCAGAAGACTTTAGAACGTCCCACACAACGCCAGAAAACGTTGCTCGAAAGGCTGCTATGAAGAAGCGACTTGTGCAGCCCTAAAAGATTTCGGAAGTCTCTAGAATACACTACAAAATTCAGCCATGGAGACTAGATGGATCAAGAAATAGCCTAGAGAATTTCATAGAAATATCTAGTTATAGATATTTCTAGTACATGAAATAAAATATGTATAGATAGATTTAGATATAGAATAATCTAGAGATTATAGAACTAGTATAAATAGGATAGTGGTGCTTCATTTGAACACACCTAAAGTTTCTTGTAACTCAAAGCCTTGTACTTGTGTTCATAGTAATACAAGCTTCATACTTGTGTTGTAATCACACATCACAAGCATTCCACTTGCGTACTACAAATCTAACATTCCCTTACAAAGATTTTCGCTGCATAAACCATCCATTCGAGACCAAGAAGGCTGACTTAGAAAGAATCTAAGTGTCGCACGAGAACTGAACAAATCAGTCCGTGACAATTGGCTCCCTTATCTCGTGATATCGCCACCACTAGTACTCCACGCCAATACCTTTTTTGTCTACAACTCCTATCTCTCTCTCTCTCTCTCTCTATCTCTCAATTCACACCAACTTTTATTCTCGCGGATCAAAAATATGTACATTACTATTCATTTGCTCATAATTGATTTTAGAGTAGTCACTATTTAAAAAGATTATATACAAATATAAAAAATTACATTTCAACAAATAAAAAAATGCATTAGAACGATTGGCCACCAGATGGTTTTTCATTTATCCTCTAAAATCATGTTATGCAAAATGATCCATGTGTATTAACATCTCGAATCTTACTTTCCATCCACATTCTACAACGATTAGCCACCATATGTCGTTTCTTTTTTAGAACACCAATGCCGTTAAACAATTTTTCTCACCGTCCCTTCAGCTTTATTGAATATGTTCGATTTTTATCACCCTCACGCGAACATGTAAAGGAGTTAATGAATGTAGAATATGCAGGATAGAAACTAGACATACATGCTTTGTGAATCATGTTAACTCTGAATAAGTCTAGATTGTGTGAAAAATCTAGTGCAAAACAAGAAAAGTCATTGAAGCAGTGAATTAATCTTAATTTGATTCAAGTTTTTAATCTAACAACAAATACATATAGAGGATGTGTGTATTTAATCTGTTAAGTTCTTGAAGGCAAACAATGAACGAACGTACCCACACAGTTGCAAAGAAAGAAACCTGCGAATTAATTAAATCCTAACAAAACTAAGATTAAACACCCAAATTGTTAATTATGGTGTTGATTAACAACTTAAATATGATCATAATCATATCCATAGTCTCTATTCTTTAGCAGCCAATATCAACTCACTTCTCTCATCCACTTCCTCCTTATCTTCCTCCATCTTCAACTAGCGTAGCTCCACCACTTCCACCTTCGCATGACCACCCTCCACCGCCTGTAGACTCTCCTTCTCCGGCGATACCGCATCTTTTCCATTCCTGTGGCACGTTATGTGGCTGCCCAAAGCGCGCCCAGACTCGAACACCTTCATGCAGATTTTGCACTGGTGCAACCCTGAAGAAGACTTAACAACTGGTGCAACATTAACATTATTATTATTAATATTATTATTCAGACTTAACATTAACAAGCATTCATTATCATTTTGTTGCTGGTCATTCAAACTTACGATCATCATCAACCTGCGGCTTTCTATGTATCCCCTGGTGGCCACCTGTAACGTTTCGTATTTTACATTCATTTTTATTTGAAGTGTAATCGTACTCTTTATTCAATCCTTGTAATGTCAAGACTTGATCATAGTGAAAATCTTTTTTTATATATCATTTTTGTTGATTATATGCTTGTTAATGCTTAAACAATTGCGAATACGCATTTTAACGTAAAACCGAGCAACTTATCGGGACTTATATTTTTTCAGAAAATTATTTATAAGTTTTATTTTTATGGTTCATATGTTAAAATACTCATGTTTAATCAAGAGTTTATGGTGCAAATTAATAAATAAAATAAATTGAGGGGTTGAAATTAAAACTTTAAATTTACCCTACACTCATCTTCCTAACTACTTTCTTTAATGCCCAACCATAATTTTCATCTATAAATACTAACCCAAATCCCTCCCTAATCACTTTTATCACTTTAAACTCTCTCTTAATCTCTCTCATTCCACCCATCAACTTCATCTTTTGCAAAAATTCTTCAAGAACAACTTGTGAGTTTTATTTATTTATTTACCTTTTTTTTACTTTCTTTTCTTACTTTTTCTTCCATTTTCTTTACCACTTAGAACAACATCTTGGACTTAACCAAGTAGTCACCAAGGTGAACAAGTAAGGTAAACCCCTATTTTTGATGTTCAAGTTGGAAATATTCTACTTTTCTTGTCTTGTTTTTAAGTTTTTTACATACTAAACCAAGTCAATAACAACTTCAATGTTGGAAGACTTGTGTTGAAGTTATATTCCAGAAATTTTAAGACTTTTACACCCTATTCTTTCATCTTTATAAAACACTAAGTGATCTACAAATCAAGAAATGGATGAAACCAAACCGAGCCTCTAACCAATGTTGAAAGGCTTGTATTATGGTCTAAAATGGTGATGCTAAACCTTGGTTTTACAACTAATCTATCCACCATACCCCACTTGAATACTTAGTCAAACTAGTTAGTTTACTTTAGTATTTTCATTTATGCACTCATGACCATCCGAATCACCCTTATATGGAGATTTTGTGCAATGATGACAATCTTGAGGTTTGTGGATATCCCCACCTCTAATACATGACTTATATGAATATAACACTTGAGGTTTGTGGATTACCCTACCTCTAATGCATGACTTATATTTATATCTACATAATACTTAATCAAAACCAAACCATAACATCAATCAAACAATGGTTGAATGTTATGTGTTAAGGTAAACATTATACTAATCTTATGATTCCTTATTTTGAACTTCCAATGAGTGACTAATACTCATAAAGAACACATACAATACATGGTGTCCAAATAAGTATCTAAGTAGTATATACTTTCATATACTCGCATATTTGTAATTTTCGTATACTTTTCAATTTCTAAAATCTCAAACTTTAAATCCTAAACTTACACCCTTTTGTTTACCTTTTAGGGTGACTTTGATGACTCAAACCTTTAAACTCATTCATCTATTCTTATGGATTCTAATCGCCAAACCGTGAGTCATACCTCACCCTTTTTTGTTTTAGCGCTATTTGGGTTGCAACATATATTAATTATCAAATACACTCAATCATACATTTAACCAAACTCATTCTAAAACTCAATTCATACAAACTTGCTTACTTGTTATACTATTTGTGAATACATGCTAGAATACATTATCTTGCAAGCAATCTAAACCTCTCTTAACATGTATAGAGCTATAGGACTAGCACATCCGCCCTATTATGATGGGTCTATGTTAAGTTATTCAATCTTTACGGTCTTAGTCACGTTTGATGCTAAGATTACGCTAGTGGACACTTTGGTTTGATTATTGGCTTTGCATGCTAGCAATGTACAAACTTTAATATACATTACTCATGTTGAATTGATATTTATTCACTATTATGCTATGTATTTAAACTTGTATGCTCACCAACATATTCATATGTTGACCAATATTTTATATATGTTGCCGGAAATGCTTGAAGCTTTATCAAGAAATTCAATTAGGTGGAGTTAAAAACACACCAAATCTATCATTTTGTTATGTTTGTTTTAGACTTGTATTTCTCAAAATTATTGTATGTTTATTTAAAACTTTGTAATGTTATGTTGATCAATGGAAATGAAATTTAATCTTAATTTATTATCACTTTAGTTCTATGATGTCTTTGAACAATCTATCACTTCTCGCGCCCCAATGTTTCCGCCATCGGTTGGGGTGTGACACCACCCAGTGCTTGATAACTATCAAACCTCTTGCTGCATGTTTTGCACTCGTAACCACCATCACCGCTAGCGTCTCCGGCGGTTGTGGTCATCTCTAGATACTTCATGACACCGTTGCCGCCGCTGCTGCTTTCACCCATCTCAAATTTACTAATGGTTAAACTTGAAAATTTGTGTGTGTGAGAAAGGATGAATTAGGAATAAAGCAAGAATGCATATGATTAATTAGTAGTATTTATAATGGGATTTCGATAAGAGTAGTAGTGATTGCTCATTTGTTGATTTAAATGTATGCAATCTATCTAATTTTATTCGACGTTGGATAAGTATTATTTAATAATAAGTCATCTAATTAGTTTTTACGCAACTTTCGCTATTTTTGAATGACACTAGAGTTGCTTAGATTTCGTTTTATCCTACAATATTTCGTTTTATTCCTACAATATTTCGTTTTATTATCTACTATTTTTAAAGTTTAATTTGTAATAAAATTATATCATAATGCGTCTGAAAATAAAAAGACGTAAGAATGAATTTGAATTATATAATATTATGTATTAGTTTTTCTAGCTAGAAGTGTAGTTTGTGATAGCAAGAAATTTCTTTAAGTTATATCCGGATGAAATGTTTAATGATTTCTTTATCGGATGAAAGGAATATTTGCTGATCTTTTTCTTTGAACAAATATTAAAACGGGCCGTTCCAAAAATATAAATGAAATCAAGCGGGCTATCATAGGGCCTATGGAATATGGGGTGGGTTAGAAAACCGGTCGTGTTGGATCAGCAAAAATCAAAATCGGATTTTTAAATCGGTTTGAGTGAGGGAAATAATCGCATTTAGAAGGGTTAAACGAGAAGTGTCAACAGACTACTTAAAAAACTGATCATTAGCAATTGCAAAAGATGAGGAGAGTCAAACACATCTAATTTACCATCGTGTCATTCCGCGCTAAACCTCCTAACTCCACTCCTCTTTATATATATTACTAGGTTAGTCCCCATGTAATACACGAATTGAATAAATATAATATTAAATAATTAATAATAAAAATTTATGCTTTATAAAATCATGCTTAAATATAAAATATGATTATAATTACATATAAATAACTAAGTAAATAAACAATAATATATTTTTCTTAAACTTTTGTTTTATAAAAAAGTATTGTTTTAATAAAAATGTTTTTTTTTAATTTCGTTGTATTCTGTATTTTATAAAATTTTTGTTTTTAAAAAGTGTGTTTTTAATAAAAAAAATAGGTTTTTAATTTATTAAATTATGCATTTTTTAATTTGAAAATGGTATGAGTAATATTATTAGTATTTAATATTATTATTAATAATATAGAGAAAGAAGAAAATAAGTATAATGAGGTTTACAATTGTTTCACGCTTATTTTAGTTTATTGTATTCGCCTAGAAGAAAAACAAAAATTACTTTTTCATTATGGTCTTAAAGAACGACAATTACTTAAATACGTTCGTATCGCCGGAAAGGCAAAGGGGTCAACAGGTCAGGTTTTACTACAATTACTTGAAATGACCCGCTAAGCATCTATGGTTGAATGGTTAAAGCACCCAACTCATAATTGGCGAATTAAATTTTAAAGCTCTCGAAAAGACCTGATCCTTCCCTAACATAAAATATATATGTAAAATAAACACTAATAGTTACAATATAATATTTTAATGTAAAATATAATTAAAATTATATATACATAATAGTTCAAGAAATAAAACATTTATACCATTTTTTAACTCTCTTATCTAAATAGTTTCATTTTTAAACATTCGTTTTAAGATTTTTTATAAAAAAAATATTTTTTTATAAAAATATTTTTTTTAAATCTCTGGTTTGTAATTATTTTGGTTGTTTTAATAAGAATGTTTTAAAATATTTCACCTGTTTATAATTTTTTTCCAAAACAAAATGATTTAAAATATTTCACTCTGGTTTGGAAAGATAGTTTGATTTAAAAAAAAATAGATAAGAGAGAGAAATATAACAATTAATAAAATTAATTTTTAATAAGAGAGAGAAACTTGTATGAGTATTTAAATTACTACAATATATTTTTGGAGGGAAATTGATGTGTGTAGGTCTAAAAAAATAACAAGTGGTAAAAAAGTGGCTTAATAGAATGACAAGTGACAAAAGAAACCTTGTTTTATTAGATGTTATAGATACTATTTTTGTGATCGGTTTTAGTTCGTCACGACCGAGTGTTGTGAGACCCGTGATCAAATTATTTTTACAAGTGGCATCCGGAGATATATTGGTTGAGATATATGATTGACCATGATTGGTGTAATTACATATACATGTTTTAATGAATCATATCAAGTAGCACTTTGAATAAGGATTGAATTATTTCTACGCATGACTGGCATTGATCATGGTTGACCATCATGGACCATGTCTAACTTTAATTTATCTTTTAAATTGCGACCGGATTAGTTAACATATGTTATTTAAAATTGCATCGAATAACTGACCGTATTTCTTTAAGTTTTTTTTTTGAACGGGTAGTTACGACCAGGAGTATGCCCTCCATCAGTCTTTCAAATCTCCCTGTCGCTAGTTAGTCAAGTAGTTCTTGAGTGGACTCGAGGGGACCTATTGAAAGATCTAACCTCCGGCCATGAGTTATAATTAGGATGAGATATTCATAGAGCGGTTACTCTTTGTGTACGTTATGGAGTCTCCACTCCATGTTGAAAGCTATTTCAAATAGCATGAGTGTTGAAAGTCTTCAATTAGACTAGAGCGTTAGATTTTTTATTTTACTTCTTTCAAAGGGGAATGAATGGAATGAAGCAAATAAGAGAGGAGGAAAGTGTTTCACTCCATTTGGTAGTTTTTTTCTCGTTGTTGATACCGGCAAGACCCAGCCAGATGATGTCTGCCGGTTGATAGTGAGAGGACTCTTAGTACCTGCATACCCAAAGGGGGCGCTGGTAAAAAAAAAAAATTTGATCTTTCTTGCTCTCCCTTAGCAGCGGGAAAGGAGTCTATTAATTCATGAAAAGATTAACAATTATATACAATCCTTAATTAAATAATTTTAAATCAAGTACGACATTAGACTGGACGTAGTGGGCACTTTAGTGACGCTAAACATGATAAAATGAATATAAATGGAGCTCCAAATACTATTACAAGATACTTAAAAGATGCTCCAAACTTACAGGAAGCCAAACTCTTAATGAGAGTTAAACATAATTTTTCATATATTATTGCATCAATTGGGGCTCCAAACACTAGTTAACTACTATACTTGATTTAAAGAAAACTTTAGTGAAATGATTTTTATGTACATAACATTAATGTTATATTTTAACTAAAGAATCACTACACATAGTCTTATACAGTTAGCGACGAATGTTTAAATTGTTGATGAATTAGTGTGCAACCGATTGTCTTTCATGTGAAACCGGTGTTACCGGTGTTACGAGTAATAATATTGTCTTATATCCGGCCAGTGTTAACTAGAGTGATAAATATTGCATTTTGATTAAATTCGATTAAAACATTTAGGAGAAAATCAGAAAAGAGATCGAAGCAGTGAACGATCAAACTAATCATAATCAAAACAAGAAGTCCAAACCTTAATATTATTTTTCGTATAACTTTAATATTTTTTTTCAATCTAACAAATACACACATATATATGTATAAACGATTAAAAGAACAAGATGGTTTCATCAGTTTGTGCATTTATATAAACACAAGCAATATTGTTTACAGGCCTAACAGAA
The DNA here is from genome assembly GCA_025506415.1 of Flaveria robusta. Lineage (NCBI taxonomy): Eukaryota > Viridiplantae > Streptophyta > Magnoliopsida > Asterales > Asteraceae > Flaveria > Flaveria robusta. The sequence goes on along the minus strand of CM046466.1, from coordinate 3,117,258 downwards.
ACCAAGAAATTAACTTGCAAATTAAATTGATTAAATTAAATTGATTGAATGTCAAATTAACCTACAACCGTAACAAACAAAAACAAGTAATTAATATATGAGGGTTGTTAAAGCTCATTTTTGAAGTCTTGATCAGATTTTAGTATGTTTTCTTTTTGATTATTGCTAATACTCATTTATTTTAATCGTTTAGTTCGATTGTCATTTTATTACTTGGTTAAAAGTTGTGGGATAACTTATTTTGCGGTTCTTTTAATTTATTATGTTATTTTTTTTACGGATAAGCTGAGTTGTACATAATCTTAAATAAATACTTTTTTGTTTAGAATGAAAGCTAGAAAAGTAGTCGTACCATTATGATATTAAAATACCTGGCCACCGGACTGGCATAAAACTAGTTAATATATGAGGGTTGTTGAGGCTCTTTTAGATCATTTATGCAAGATCAATTATGGATGAATTAAGATTATGAGTATGCAGATTCATATGCAGGGACTCGGTGGAAGAACAAGGTCAAACCCGTAACATAATACATTCTGATATTCCACCCGTTTGTAGGGTGTTGATTAAAAGACTAAACATACACGATACAAGTATATACACGGTGATAAACATAGAATATATACATCCACATAGACAAATGACAACATTTAGAGGGTATTTATACCCTTCTATTACAACGGTTAATGACAGTTACTAGCAGTTAAATTTGGCCACAAACTAACTACTATTCGACCCGTCTACATACTCACTAGACCCGCTATATTTCACACATGAAATGCTAATCATATACATATATAGTCTCCATTCTTTTGCAGCCAAAATCAACTCACGTTTCACTAAATGATTCACGACTCTAGTTTTGTTTTCTTGAAAGGTAGATGAGATTATATATAAATACAGATACCGGCCTAAATTATCCGGAACCACAAACAAATACATCATGAGTAGAGGGTTTTTAAGCCACTTATAAACCCAACCAAAATTTGTTTTACGGTTCCGATTAACATACCAAAAAAACGAATAGCTAACAATTAATTTAAACAATTTACAATTCCTTAACGCTAGCTTATGGTTAAAAGATGACCTTATTTAATATGAAAACTCCAAATGACTCACCATGTGTTCATACAAATAGCTAGCCTCCACCAAACCCTTATTCTTCTTTGAAATACTTCAAGAATCTAAAAGCTTGATCAACAACCCTTGTTAGGCCGCACGAGAAGCAAAAAGTCAGTCTATAACCAAGAAACAACAAATCGAACGCCATATCAACAGAGTAATCTTAATTACAATCTTCAAAAATATGATCAACAATTTCCACTTGAAAGGAACATAAAGGAATATCAAGACGTTTTTGGTAATTAATTAATTCTTCTTCTATATTTCGACCGTTATGGTGGATATAAAATTGATCATGAATTAGCATCCGAACTTTCTTCGATATAAAACTGGATATAGAACTAGTGTTACGAATAATAATATTGCGTTATATTCAGTATAAACTGAAGTACTAACAAAAAAAAACAAAAAAAAAAAAAAAAGAAAAACATTGAATGAATGAAGTAGCCAAAATCAAAACACATTAATTGTTTACAACCCTAACAAAAGCTTAGAAATTAAGTTGCAAATTAAACTGATAGAATGTCACATCTAGAAATTACCAAGAAACTGACTAACAAAAACATATATGTAATTAATATCATCATGTTAACAACTAATTAAAGATCGATCATTCGTATAATCATATATACATAGTCTCCATTCTTTAGCAGCCAATATCAAATCACTTTTGCTCACTTGATCTTCACTCATCTCCTGCACCACCACATCTTTATCTTTTCCCTTCCTATGTCGCGTCATGTGCCCGCCCAACGCGGGCCCAGACTCGAACACCTTCATGCATATCTTGCACCGGTGGTCAATATTCAACTTCTTGTGATCATCAACCTGCAGCTGCTTCCTATGGATCCCCTGGTGGCCACCCAGTGCTTGATAACCATCAAACCTCTTCTTGCATGTTTTGCACTCGTAACCACCACCACCGCTAGCGTCTCCTGCGGTTGTGATCATCTCTAGATAGTTCACGAGTCCGCTGCCGCTGGCGGTGCCGCTGCTTTCACCCATCTCAAATTTACTGATCACGGCTACACTTGAAAGTTTGTTTGTGTGTGTGTGTGTATGTGATAGGATGAATTAGGAATGAAGGCATGCATATGATTAGTGGTATTTATAGATCGAGGGATTTCGATAAGATTACTTGCATGTGTGTATATATAAGGATAGTGATTGTTAGTTTATATGCATATTTTTTATCTGATTTTATCCGAAGTAATTGGATAATTAAGTAATATTTACTACTAGATTTAATTAATTAAGATTAAGATAAACTATATACTATACCCTTGAACGCAACTTTCGCTTTTTTTTTTTTTTTTTTTTTTTTTGAATGACAGCGGAGTTATTTAGATTTTGTTTTTATCCTAAAAGTGCTTGTTAGATACATTTAATTTGATCTACTAATTTTGTTGTGAGAAAGGATTTTTTTTAATTAAGTTTAATTTGTAATATAATTATATCATTATTTAAAAAGAAAGGACGTAAGAATGAGTTTAAATATATAAAATAATGTTATATATTATTAAGGGACGTGGAGTTTGCGATAACAAAATATTATCTAGATTAAATATTTATGATTATTTTTATCCAGATGAAATTTTTTATCTACTAAATATTGACATGGGCCGGTATAAAAGAATAAATGAAATAAACGGGCTATGATATGATCAACAAGAGGAGATAGGGGTAAATGTCTTCTTGAAATTAGGGAGCTCGCTATTTTTTTAATAACAAAAAATTTACACACTTATGCTATTACTTTTAAATTAGAATAATTTACATACTTATGTTAGATAGGGTTAAATTATAATAATATGTAACATTGATAGAGAACGAATGTTAACCTTTGTTTTTTGTGATAACCCATTAATGAACTGATCAACTAGATGGTCACATCAGGTCACGTCACACTGTAAGTTAAAGTTATAATGATAAAACTAGTGGTATACAATGAATGTTAAAAAAATTTTAAAAGGTGTGGTTTTTGTGATTACGTGTTTTATTTTACTTTTATACTCGATATCTAATTAGGTTATGTGTTACCATTATTTAATGAGCTTTGATGCATAAAAAAGTGCATGTCACATAGGATGTGCCACCTTGGCAAAAGGCTTGACCATCCAACCCCACTAAAACAAGTGTTATCATCACATGACGAGTGAGGGTTGACCACAATCGTGTAGTTATTATTTTTATATTTTTCTTTTTTATAAAAATAAAAAATAATACATTCCAACAAATAAAAAATCATTTATTACTTTTCAAGAAATAATAAAGCAATCTACATGTTTGCATTTTGATTTTTCCAAACATGTCACTTTTAAGCGTATTATGTATTATGTATCTTTCTGCTTTGGAGCTAAACCAATTATTTCTTTTTGACTAATTTCTATATAACGTCGACATCTTCGTAATTTTAGCAAATGGATTTTTTTTTTATCCTCTAAAACATTGATATGCAAAATAATACATGTGGACTTAGTGTCTTGAATTTTACTTTCTGTTCACATTCTACGACAATCAACTAGGGATGTGTAAGAAACAGAAATAAACAAACCGCAACCGAAATAACCGACGCAACCAAACCGAAAAAACTGAAACCAATAAGAAACAGATGGTTTTGTTTGATGATTTTTTAAAAACCGATTTTTTCGGTTCAGTTTCGGTTTTGCCTGTAATAGAAACCGAAACAACCGAACCGAAACCATAAAACAGAACTTGTAAATTTAGGGGTATATTCATACACTTATAAACATGACTGTCATATAAATTACTTATTTAACTTATGCTATCTAAAATAGATAGATATTTAGATTTCAAGAATAATCTTTAGTTTGGTAGATTAAATTGTTTTATTGAAATTTTGTTATTGTATATTATTAATTGCATTTAATTTTAATGTTAAAGAATTTATAAGAATATATAGATTATGTTTAAAGATCAACAAAATGATATAAGCCCAAAGTTTCTAGCTTAAAATCATTACTTTGGACCAATTTTTTTAAAAAACTTAGAAGCCCAAAAACAAAACTGAAAATACGGAAACCAAACCGAATCCAAACTGAAACCGAAGTGAAAACCGAAAAAACCAAAACCAAACGGTTTTAAAAACCTTGAAACCGAAATATCAGTTTTTGGTTTTGGTTTTAAGCTAAAACCGAAAGAAACCGACCATGCACACCCCTACGATCAGCCACCATATGTCATTTCTTTATTAGAGCACAAGTGCCCGTTCAACATCCTTTCTCGCTGCCTCTTGAGCTATATTGCAATACGTTCGTTTTTCGTCGCCCTCAAGCGGACATGTAAAGGAGTTAAAGAATGTAGAATATTCGTGATAGAAACGAGACATACATGCTTTGTGAATCATGTTCACTCGGAATAATTAAGTCTTCATTCAGTCACGTACAATATCGCATTTAGTTTAAATTGGGTAAAATTAAAATTCAGTGTGTAATCAGAAAAGTAATCGTAGCAGTGAATTTAGTGTTAATTTGATATTAGTTTTTAATCTATCAACAAATATATAGAGAGGATGTGTGTATTTAATACGTTAATTAAGTTCTTGAAGACATAATTAAACAGTAAACACATGTCGAATTGCATCGATAATCGAACGTACACAAAGTTGCAAACAAAGAAACTTGCAAATTAATTAAACTAATCGAATAAATGTCAATTCTAAACCCTAACAAAAACTATAATTAAACACCCAAATTAATCATTAATGGTGGTGTTGATTAACAACTTAAAGATAGAGATATATGATGATAATCATATACATAGTCTTCATTCCTTAGCAGTCAATATCAACTCACTTCTCTAATTAACTTTCTCTTCACCTTCCTCCGCCTTCCACTGCCGTAGCTCCACCGTTGCCACCGCCGCATGACCACCCTCCACCGCCTGTAGACTCTCCCTCTCCGACGAAACCGAATCTGTTCCTGAAGAAGACTTAACAACTGGTGCAACATTAATGTTATTATTAATATTATTATTCAGACTTAACATTAACAAGCATTCATCATCATTCTGTTGCTGGTCATTCAACTTATCATCATCATCAACCTGCAGCTTTCTATGGATCCCTTGGTGGCCACCTAGTGCTTGATAACTATCAAACCTCTTGTTGCACGTTTTGCACTCGTAACCACCATCACCGCTAGCGTCACTGGCGGTTGTGATCATCTCTAGATAGTTCACGACGCCGCTGCCGCTGCTTTCACCCATCTCAAATTTACTCATGGCTACACTTAGAAAAATAATTGTGTGTGTGAGGATGATGGAATGAAGCCATGCTTATAAGTAGTATATATTTAGTAGTGTTGTATATATGGATAGCGATTGTTAGTTTACGTGCATGCTTTTTATCTAATATTATCCGATCGACGTTGGATAAGTATTATTTACTAAGTAATCAATTAAGATAACGAAACTATATATACCCTGAACGGGACTTTCGCTTTTTTTTTCCCCGAATAAAACTAGAGTTATTTAGAGCTTGATAAGTACATTTAATTTGATATTAATTTTCTTTTTTGATTTGCTAATTTTGTTTTGAGGCTAGGATCGATTTTTTTTTTTTGGTTTAATTTGTAATAGGATTATATGATCATGAGGTTTTTTAAAGTAGAAAGACTCAATAATGAATTCTAATATACGCTTTAAAAACCTTAGCACACAAAAATATATATTTTAAACTATCTGATGTCTCATTTTATATGAAATTTGAAAATAGAACTTCAATATTAAATTACTACCGATGACTTTGACATCTTTAAAAAAATGGATCAAATGGGTTAGATTCAAATTACATTATTTAATAATTGTTCTAAGGTCGAGTTTTTTGGCGCGAATAAAAATATAAGTTGGGTTCGGGTTTAGTCAACTTGTAACCTACCAACCCAACTCGACAGACACCCCTACCTTCCATATACTATTTGCTTATAAAATTAAAGAAAAATTGAAATGAAATGTAGCAAATATAATTGGAATCAAATCCAAATAAGAGAACGAACATGAAATAATATAGTATAAATACATCAAGCTAGCAGAAAAAGATAAAGAAAAAGAAAAAAAGAAAACAGATATTTCCAAACAATGCATGAAAAATTTGTATATTCACAAAATAAATCAACATAAAATCAAAATTATTTCTAGCCGACAATAAGACAAAAATCAATGTAATATCATCCTCCCATCAAACTCACGATTACGATGAAAAGTTTTGCAGGATCACAGATCCACTCATCAGTATTCAGTAGAGTAAAACACACCACACAGCACCATTTAACATGCAGTTTTCAAGACTTGCTTCAGCATTTATATCAAGTCTGCAACATTCATGGGCATTTCATCAATCTGGGTACTGTAGTACTGCTCTATGTCTCTTAGAATTTTTATATCATCGGTTTTCACAAAATTTATAGCAACACCCTGCAAATCATTTCAACACAGTATTTCATACAAGTCCAAGAGAATATCTTTATTAGCTATATGTGTTTAAGAGCCTGCAATAACCACACAAACTATGTGCATAGAGCGGCCCGCCACAGCATGATCAAGTCCCACCAACGAGCTGATCATTCAGTGCCAGGTCAGTATGGTAAAGTCAAATAATTTTCGAACTGATGGTTATAATTTTCGAACTAACAAAAATCTAAGTTGTTATTGGAATATCCACTTTACATTGAACATACAAGTGTCTTGGTTCATAAAAAAATTCTTTTATCCAGCATTATTAAAAAAACCAATTCATTGTGGAAATAAGAATTTACTTTATTTTTAAAAAATGCTTTAAGAAAAATAATTCGTATTTACCTTTCGTCCAAAACGACCAGATCGGCCAATACGATGAATATAAAGCTCTCGGTTGTTTGGGAGGTCATAATTAATCACCAAAGAGACCTGAAACAAAGAGCATTAAAGAACCTATTACATGGTGATCATGGTATGTACAATTACATTAAAACAATTTCAGGATATTTCTCATGACTTTTTAATTAGCTATTAGCAGCATAAAGTGAGATGGTAACTAGTAAGATGAGGGTGTTGACTTGCCTGTTGAACATCCAATCCCCTGGCCCACACATCTGTGGTAATCAAGACACGAGTAACACCAGATCGAAATTCTTCCATTATTGCATCTCGCTCCTTTTGAGGCATGTCTCCATGCATTGCTGATACAGTAAAGTTGTTCTCACGCATTTTTTCAGTTAACCAATCCACCTACACACAGCACAAAGTGAGACAAGTTAAAGTCTTAATCCCATATGGTATTAAAAAAAAAGTGTTGAATGTTCCCATTGCTTGGGGCTAGTTCGGTTAATCTAGCTTTATAACAACTGTTGATGTAGACTTGAAGTTACAGTGCCTTCACCATGCTTTTCTCATGAAATTTGATAAAACTCCAGGACCTAGTCATGAGACTCGAATGGTCAACCAAATTCTCATTATTTATAGATTGGACAAATTCTAGAGCTTTAGCCTCAGATTAACCAGAATCTTGAAATCCGATACAATTTATTTACTACCTACCAATTTTCGCTTTATCACAAGATTAGATCAATTCTCATGCTCCATTGCAAGATTTGACCATATTCCCTAGCTTTATAAAAAAGAAATATGATTCTTACGCAGATTACTTAGGAATCTAGAAGTGCTATACAGAATTTCAGAAGATGAGAGCCCCCCCCCCCCCCCCCCCCCCCCCCCCCGGGGAAGACACACACACAATGCACGAAAAATGTAACTGCTAAAGTAAAAAAGTTGGTTCCATCAACACTTGGATCACCTAATTCAGATGAAGGGGTTAATATTAAATAAATCAGGTTTTCAGATTGACCCAAATTACAAAAAACTCTGACCACTTACCTAAATGGGTGTAGCTAAAAGAGGTGGGCCCAGAAGGTTATTTTATAGATAACAACAATATAAAGAAATAAAAACCAAACTGATTAAAATTTTAAGCTGGCACAACATGCTAGCAGCATAAGCTTTGTAGATGAGACCCAAGAGTGTTGCACAAAACAAACACACTACAAAGGTGGATTACTATCATCCACTGCACAGAAAATAAATTCTAATATTTTCCATAAAATACAAATAAGAGAAATAGGCCAAGCACTTACTTACCTTCCGCTTTGTGTTGCAGAAAATTACAGCCTGTGTAATTGTAAGAGTATCATATAGATCACAGAGAGTATCAAACTTCCAATTTTCTCTTTCAACCGCAACAAAGAACTGCTTTATTCCCTGTAATGGTACACTAAATAAATTATAACATAAATATATTTTGGCAGACAGAAAATTACTTAACCAAGCAGCATGTGGTGTACCTCAAGAGTTAATTCATCACGTTTAACAAGAATCCTAACAGGATCAGTCATGAATTTGCTGGTCATCTCTAATATTTCATTAGGAAGTGTAGCAGATACCAAACAAACCTGCAACAATGATGCATACTATTATATGGCTCCCTACTATTTATTTCTTTTATCATTTGAAACCTTATTGCTAGGGCCTAGGCCTACTTAAAAATAGAATACTATATCATCATGTTGGGGTATGTTTGTTTGTTTATATAAATAAAGAGAGAGAGATGTGAGAGAGAGAGAGAGAGACTAAGGATCATGTGATAACAATCTATTTTGGTGAGAATACCATCAATATATTACTTTCTAACTTTTTTAGCAATCACTATTCTTTTACAACTTAGTAAGAAAGCATTTTATCCATCCACAATACTTCCATGTGAAATTAACGAAATCTTAAGTTTAAAGGTTCAAAACTTCAAATCACCTTTAAAGTGAATTTTTTCTTTAATTTACATAACCAACTTTCATGACACCTTGTGTTTGTTCAAATATATAAATTGGAAAGATAATAATTTTAAGGTGAAAACAAAACGTGACATAAGTGTTTGTTCTCACATGAACCCAACCTTATACATATACCCCCTAAATATCACATAAAACATGTGTAAAATTATAATCATGTCATACTCATACAACAGCTTTTATCAATTCCTTTAAACTTGACTGGTTCTGGAAAGAGAAAGAAATGTAGATCACCTGAAGCTCTGGTGGAAGGTATCGATAAACATCATAAATTTGATCCTTAAAACCTCGGCTCAACATTTCATCAGATTCATCCTGTGGATATTTAAATATTCATACATTATTTAAAATTTTTATCAAAACAGAAAGTGGCAAAATCTAGAGAAGCAAGTATCAATACTAGTACTAATGTGAAGTAGAAAACGCACAAGAATTAGTAATTTAATGGCTCTAGTTCTCAATGTTCTTCTCTTAATCATGTCACAGACTCTACCAGGGGTTCCAGAAACAACATGAACTCCATTTTCTAACTTCCTAATATCCTCCCCAACGCTTTTTCCACCAATGCATGCATGGGGTTGTATACTTATGAAGTCACCAATAGCCAGTATCTGTTTCTCCGTTTGAGCTGCAAGCTCTCTTGTAGGTGACAAAATCAAAGCTTGGACCCTGCAGATGAAGTTGGGAAATTGATAAATGCAACTATAAACTAAAATATATAAAGAACAAGAAAGGTAATAAAATTTCCCAATAAAGAAAATAACCACTAAAAAGGAAAAAACATAAGCTAGTCAACCAGACATGAGCAAACTGAAAGTGCTTATATCATCTTGATTCACATACAACAAGCTCATGAATTCCATATATATTTCATGATTCACATAAAGTCCACTGTTGATCTACTGGCAATTAACGTTTGGAGAAGACATTGCTGAAAATATGATTTGGATGTTGCCAGGTAATATACATTAGTCTTGAAAGAGAACAAAAAGACTACAGCAACTATAATGAGAAATTGCCAGCAAAAAAGGGGGGAAAAGAACTTTAAAACTAGCCCTAAATCCCAAACCTACGGTTTCTTTTCAAATTAAATAAAAAAAAATTCGCAATTGAATAAACAAAACATACTCTCTGGAAGAGGTGTCAACAATCTGGCAAACAGCAAGCGCAATCATGGAGGTTTTTCCGGTACCAGATTGCGCCTGAGCGATGACGTCACGGCCTTCGATGATCGGCCGTACGGCTCTCTGTTGAATTGCGGATGGTTTCTCGAACCCGTGTTGGTAAATCCCACGGAGGAGATCGTCCTTGATTCCCATCTGATCGAAACTCATGATTGGCTCCACTCCTCGTGAAGTCTCGAACACCAGCTTATCGTCGTCCACTGTCGTGTTCCGCCGGCCCCTGTTCACTGACGTTCCCGCCATCGGAGATTCGTTGGTTGGTTCTTGTGGCTCGTAATCACCTTTTGGTTGTTTTAGCCTTTAGGGCTCCTATTTGAACAACGTTAAACCCTCGCTCAAAGCAAATGGGAGTGCGTGAGTGCGGGAGGAGGTTTGTATGTATAGTCTCTTATTTTATTTTTTATTTTATTTTTTTAGTAAATTAGACGGGATAAAGATTTACTTAAATTTTATCTTTCGTTTTTAGATTGAAAAATTACAGATTCATGCTTAGAGTTAAAAAAAATGAAACTTATTTGGTACTTTCGTTAAACGTTCGTTAATAAATTCCGTTAAGTGGGTGTAAGTATCATGTTACCCTTCAATTATTAGAAAAAAAATAAATAAATACCCCTCACCTCCACCCCTATCCTCACTTCATCTTCTACGTTTTGAACACAACTCCGTAGAAACTTTAAAAAAAAAAAAATTAATACCCTCACCCCAACTCTGACATCAATTAATGGTGTTGGTGGTGGGTCGTTATAATTGAATAATTCCATTGTGGGTCGATCGGTTCGAAGGGGTTTGAATTTGAGAAAGGGTGGTCGGAAAGAGGTGGTGGGTCGGAGGGGTCGCTGGCGAGGTCGATCGGTGAGGAAGGGGGAGGGGCATTGTCGTCGTAAATATTTAATGGACGTATGACTTAGGAATGAAAAAGTGTTATATTTTTTCAAACCTTATGAATAAACCTGTAATTCTTCAATCCCAAAGATAAAATCTGAAATTTAAGTAAACCTCAAGATGAGCTGTGAAATTTACTTTTTATTTCTTAGGATGAATTTCATATACACCATTAAAACATTTTTAAAATATCATAAGGGAGGAGGGGGTGTTCACGGCTTGAGGCTGCGACTTTAGTGAAGCAGCACGACTGCAATGCGAGTTCACTGCGGCTTGTTGGTTCACGGATACGTGAAGCCATGGCTCACATTCTCAATTCATCAAATGTGATCATTAACCCAACGACTGTTTTATCCCAACATATTTTTTTTTAAATCAACTATAAATACCCAAAAACTATACCAAACTATCTCCACGCCTATTATTTTTACAAATACTAAACCATATCCACACAACATATACACATACAAATACCAAAAAATCATTTTGTCGAGATGGATAGGAAAATATACCTTCCACTTGTGCCATCAGACGGTTTGTTCTCGGACGATAGCAGTCTCAAATTCTTCTCGCAGATTGTTGCCAAAGCCGAAGGTGTAATAATAAGTTATTTTAATAAAATTATAATTATAATTTTATGTTTACTTGTCTTTTTTAATATAATAATTTATTTTAATAAAAGTATTAGATGTTTAAATATAAAGGCTACATTCCACCCCAATTAAGCTATATGTAGTAATATATAATAAATATTACAATAAGGAAATATAAAATTAAAACAATAAAAATAAAAAACCCTTAGGCTACATGAAAACTCCACCCCAATGCCTAAGCTATATGAAAGTAGTACGAGGCTACTTGTGATATTACATATATTTGTTGGTGGACAATAAGGGGGGTAAGGCTACATAAAAGCTCCACCCCCTCCCTAATATACCTAAACAATATTTAAAATATCAATACTCTTAAAAACTTCTTAAATATCATATACATTCTTAAAAAAAGTCAAAATATCATATATATTCAACCCAACATTATATTATAATATTATATATACATCTAAAAAACATCTTAAATGTCATAGGAACCCATATATATTTTTTTAAATATCATATATGCCAAACAAATTTAAAAGATATAAATACCATTAAAATCTTGCTAATATCACACATATATATATATCCAAATTAAAATCAAGAAATCATATATACTATTTTTTAATAATAAAAATTTTATATTATGTAATTAGAATTAGAATTTTAATTTATTTTAATGATTCAATATTTTATTTTTATCAGTACATCAGAATTCCAGTTTACTACATTCATTTTATTAATAATTATTAAAGTTAATTACATGAAAAGTCTTTGTGGTTAAGCCTGTTATCATTTTCGGTCATCAGGTTTGAAAAACTACAAGGTCAGTCTACAAGTCTGACAAAACGTAACGCAAATGGTCCCGTAATGGATGTCCGTTATCTTTTTCCGTTAAATGCCTGTAAAATGAACAAAATACCCCTAACTATTTTAAAAGTTAATATTTATGAATAAGTGAGGGATACTACTACCACTAACCCACCACCACCTACCATCTTCAACCTTCTTCATCTATCTTCACCATCTACCACCACCTACCATCTTCAACCTTCTCTATCTATCTTCCCCATCTACCACCACCATCACAGCATCGCGACCCATCACCGTCACCAGCACCACCAGACCTTGTAGTTTATTTGGTGTTGCCACTGCTGGTATATCTGTTAGAGCAGTTGCTGGTGTTCTTTTCTTTGCCATTTGCCTCTACTTTGTCTTCTACCGAAGGAAGAGAGTAGTCGAAGGATCGTTTCTTCTTGAAAATGGACCCGATCACGTTCATGGTAAATAGGTAATCATAGTTTACAATCTGATCTTATGTGTATTGATTTATAGAAGTGTTATTTTCTCCAAATGCGAGTCCAGGTGGCAATTTGGGAAGAACCACAAACTTAGGGTGGTGCCAGTGACGGTGATTATTGAAAAACTACAAGGTTTGGTGGTGCCGATGACAGTGATGGATCGCGATGCTGTGGTGGTGGTGGTAGATTGGGAAGATTGATGGAGAAGGTTGAAGATGATAGGTGGTGGTAGATGGGGAAGATAGATGAAAAAGATTGAAGATGGTAGGTGGTGATGGGTTAGTGGTACTGTGGTAGTAGTAAGCCCCACTTATTCATAAATATTTACTTCTTAAAATAGTTAGGGGTATTTTGTTCATTTTATAAGCGCTTAATCGAAAAAGATAACAAACATTCATAATGTGGACCATTTGTGTTACGTTTTGTCAAACTTGTGAACCGACCTTGTAGTTTTTCAAATCTGGAGACCGAAATTGAAAATAGACGTAACAACAGGGACCTTTCATGTAATTAACTCTAAGTACTAACAATACTAGTACAATATATATATTTATATATATATATATATATACAAATATATGTGTGTGTGTATATATATATATATTGATGTTTGTATAAATCATTTGTCACTAGATATCGCCAAACCAAAAGCTTACTAAACTCATACCACTACATTAATGTTAACACCTTGCGTATCTGGTTGTAATTTAACCATCACATACTCCCAATAAAACATGTCATCAAAGCTGTTTATCCATTAAATATGTGTTTTCATGTGTCGATGGTTAGACATACACTTGTTTCACTATTTGTATAGTAAATATTTTAATTTTCTCGTTCCTTTAATGTAATTATCATATAATCCCTTCAAATATATTTACTCGCAAACTCTCAAATGACGTAAGCCTCTTCAAAATGAAAGACTTGTTGAGAACTTAAAAATTCCTGAGCCTGTCTATTTTTTTTCCTAAACGGCAAATTAGATCATCGATGAAAATTAAACCATCAAATCATCTTCATTACTGGTCTGTCTGCTCAAATGCGTAACCGTTTAACTTCATGTCCGGTCATCGCGTGTCAAAATGATACCAACTACGTTGGCCTTAGCTTGACCCAATCGAGCCAACAAACGTAATCGGGTCGGGCTGACCCTGATCGCATCTCAAGGTTTTGGTGGGTTCTCACTTTTGAACAATCGGTCTAACCTATGCTCTCTCCCTTATCTCTCACCTTCACAGTACCTTTGAAAGCAGTCATCTTCCTTCTAGTCCTGTGTTCGTACCTTCAATGGCAACTATAAACCCTTTCCTCTAGATTCCCCAAAAAACACCAATGTTCATTGCTGAATGAACCCTGTGAATCAAACCCTCATTTGTTTCCATGGTTTCCACACTGAATCCCCACATTACATCCCCTAACCCCTTCACACCATTCCCCAACACACCCACCTTCAATTTCTGTTCATTCCCACAAACACATCTCAATCACCACCGCCACCACCACCGCAACCGCCACCGCCGGTGGTTTCAAACACCCTTCACGGTTAACTCATCGCATATCGTTAAACCCTGTGCTTCCTTAAAGCTGCCTACAACTGCCGGCCTTAGTTCAATTGAGCAACGTGAGGATAAAGTATCGTTATCTCATGTAATTAAGCAAATTTCGAAACCAATTGCGATTGCAGTTGTTTGGATTGTGATTGGGTTATTGCCAATTCGAGGGTTTAATCAAAACCCTGCAATTGCTGTGCCTGTGATAAGTGAGGTATTGAAATTGAGAAGAAGTAAAGGTGATAAAGGAGAGAGGAATTGGAGTGATCATGAGTTTTCTGGTTATACAAGGAGGCTGCTAGAGACTGTTGCTAGGTTAGTTAGGGTTATAGAGGAAGTTAGGGCAGACAATGGGGATTTGGACAGTGTGAATACAGCATTGAAGGATGTGAGGTTGAAGAAGAAGGAGTTGCAGGATGAGATTATGAGTAAGCTTTATGCAGAATTGAGTGTTTTGAGGGGGAAGAAAACGGAATTGGATAGGAAGTCGGGCGAGATTCTTGATTCTATGATGAAGTTTAAGAAGGAGAGAGATAGGGTTTTGGAAAGAAGTGGGGAAAAGAAGGCTAAGGTCCAGGTGGCGGAGTTGGATGAGGCGATTAGCGATAAAGAGAAGGAGTTTATGGTGGTTTCTGAGGAAGCTGGCGAGATCGAGGATCAAATGTCGATTAGAGAGACCATGGCTTTGAGCATTGGTGTTAGGGAGCTTTGTTTTATAGAGAGGGAAAGCACATTGCTCGTTGAGAATTTTGTTCGGGAAATGAAGGGGAAAGACATTAACAGGTGACAATTTATGATCTGTATTTTAATGACAATTAGCATAATTGTGTAGGGAAATGAAGACGGATAACAGAATCAGTTTTACCTAGTTTCTGAATGTAGATAACTGATAATGCATCTGTTTTCTGACAAATACATTATCATGCTGCTGTTTCATGGCGTATTTGTCAGTACTTGTAACCTGGTTGTTGCAATTGGTGTTTGACGCAACTTTTTAAATACTGGAGGTGCCAAGATGCCATGTGTGTGTTGGGTGGGTTTTTTTTTTTTTTTTGGGGGGGGGGGGGGGGGGGGGGGGGGATGTGGAGAAAAGTGTCAAAATAGGTTTGGGTTGAAACATGCTAGATTTTAGTATGGGTCAAAATGGTACTAAACGAGCTGGGTTGACTTGCAAACACTTTTTTTTGTCTTAATTTTATTAATAGTTAAATGTGTTATTTATGGTTACAAAAAACAGTATTACTGCAATTATAGTTTTAATCTTTGAATAGAAATGATTTAGCAGGTTCTAGGGTGATTTTCATTCGTTTCACCCATTTCAGCAAAGCTTCTTTATTTACTGTTTGAAATAGAAATAATCTAAATTGACCCCTTTATTAATATATGGGTTGAAATTGCCACCTCTTCAAACTACATATGACATAAGAATGACGTGGTTAGTAGTGGGTTACAAGCAATTATGTTTGTCTTCCTGTGCTAGCATGCTTGGATGTCAGCACAGATGATAGAATAGTTAATTATTCTATAGTTAATCTTTTAATAAGCTAGTAGGTTCCTTAATGTTAGAATCATGCATTCATCATGTTGGCTTTAATGAGGATGTTTTGCTACGTAAGTACATATGACATAATACCCTTTTAAAGCTTCAAATCATGGTACACAAGTATCATAGACATGGCAATCTGACATCCAGGGTTTTTTTTGTTTATTTTCATCTCTATACAATGTATGTTATTGTGTGTGTGTGTGTATCTATTTTGTGTGCTTAAGATTTTGCTTATAATGTCTTTGCAGGATGCCTAAAAGCTCTCTTACCAAGCTTTCTAGATCTGAAATTAAAAAAGAGCTGCAAACTGCACAAAAACAATTCTGGGAACAAATGATTCTCTCAAATGTAGTAGAAAATGATGATATTGAACTTCCATTTGATCAGAGTTCCATTGAATTCGGTCAACGTGTGAAGCAAGCACTTGCAGAATCAAGAGAAATGCAGAAGAATCTGGAAGCTAATATTAGGAAAAAAATGAAAAGGTTTGGCGATGAAAAATATGTTATTTTAAACAGCCCAGTTGATGAAATCGTGAAGGGTTATCCGGAAATTGAAAGTAAATGGACGTTTGGAGAAAAAGAGGTTGTGGTTCCAAAGGCTGCTCGTGCACATCTATTTCATGGATGGAAAAAATGGCGGGAAGAAGCTAAAAAGGATCTTAAAGCAAAATTGTTAGAAGATGTTGAATTCGGTAAAAAGTATGTTGCTGAGAGACAGGTAAATATGTCAAAATTAGAAAGGGTATTGGCACACAGTATTCTGATATAGAAATATCCTACCATCAATATTTAAGTAATTTGATTGGGCATTGTAGGAAAAAATTCTTTTGGACCGTGATAGAGTATTGTCAAAAACTTGGTATAATGAAGAAAGAAATAGGTGGGAAATGGAACCTATAGCTGTCCCATATGCTGTGTCCCGGAAGCTTCTAGAAAATGCTAGAATCAGACATGATTGGGGTGCAATGTTTATGACACTCAAGGGAGATGACAAAGAGTATTATGTCGATTTGAAGGTTATTCTGAGATTAATATGTTGATTATGCTTCAATTTTGAATGTGGCAATATGGGCGGGCTGGGTAAAGCAGGTTGTCATTGGTAAATACTTTTTTCTAAGCTTTCTATACATTATTAGTGTCAAATATGAGTACAAAAGCTATTTATTTTAATACTTGTATAATTTTTTGAATAAAATGGTTTAGGATGTTTTATGTAGTAAAAATTCACTTTGGGTCTTTCTTGTTCCGTTAGAGATAAAACTTAACTTGAACTAACCATCTATGAGTAAATGAGACAAAGTTGCCACTTAATAAATTCTTTTGCAAAACTTCATCTTTGATTCTGATTGTAATGTTTATTTCAGGAATTTGATAGGTTGTTTGAAGATTTTGGAGGAGTTGATGGGTTGTATTTAAAGATGCTAGCCTCAGATGTTCCAACTATTGTTCAGCTGATGTGGATCCCATTCTCCGAGTTAGATATCAAACAACAGTTCCTTTTGCCAATTCGGCTTTCCCGACAGTTGCTAGTTGGATTATGGAATGCTAGAGATGTATCTACTGTTGATGGGATCTTTAATTGGGTCAAAAGTATAAACAGAGACATTATGGTGCTAATCGTTTGTCCTTGTCTAGAGTTCATAATTCCTTCCCGGGTAAAGATCTAATT
Organism: Flaveria robusta; assembly: GCA_025506415.1. Lineage (NCBI taxonomy): Eukaryota > Viridiplantae > Streptophyta > Magnoliopsida > Asterales > Asteraceae > Flaveria > Flaveria robusta. The sequence goes on along the minus strand of CM046466.1, from coordinate 3,099,574 downwards.
AAATGTTGTTTATGAATTCTTTTAGTTCGGCACTAAAAGGGTGTTTGGGTATGTGTGTTGAAATAGATTATCTGAATAGTTAGTTTCTAACGTCTTGATACACAGATTCTCCTTTTGCGTATCTTATTTTTTGGGCGCCAATAAAGCCGGTTATCAATTGATCACCCCTTTTTGAACTTAACCTGAGAGACTTTTACTCCCATCTTAGGACGTATCTCGTTTTTTTCTAAAGAATGTTCATTTCAGTCATTTTATGTATTAATTTGTATTCAGATATTTGAATTTGCAAATATTCAGATTGCTAATTGCCAATTATTACCAGTTCAGCAACAAAAACACATCCAAACACTATCTGTTACAGCCCTTTTTGTCACAGATGATTTTTTTCTCTGTTTATTCTGAATCACATAATCACTATTAAAACGGACTTATAGAGACCCCCTAATTAAATTTTATTTATGTTATGTTGTCCTGAACTTTGTTGCAGGTGAAAATAAAATTGGGTAGGACTACAGCCATGAAGCAGTATCTAAATTGGAAGTCAGAGGCAGAAGAGAATATTAAATCTCAAAGTGAAGATGAGGAATTCAGTTGGTATTTTATGTTCGTAGTTAGGGCTATAATATATGGATATATTTTATCCCACATATTTCATTTTCTGAAAAAAAGAGCTCCCGAGCTTCCTGGATTTAAGTTGAGACGAAGAAATCCAAACATGAGAAAGCTGAGAAGGCTTGTATGATTCGATCAATCGTTCCTCTAGAAGTTTCTTTACATTCAACATATGTTCATTAACTGTTCTATGTTCTACACCAATTAGTTATTTTATAATGTTATTCTTGCTATGCAGAAATACTTCTTCCGGGCTATGTTGCAGGGAGCAAGAGCTAAGAAGAAGGAAGGTGTTGATCCTATCACCCATGCTTTTGATAAGATGAAGGTTCATATTTGAACTCAAAACACATGATTTATTTTTGTTTTTTAGAATAACTTTGATTAACATAATTTTTATCTCTGTAGAGAGTGAAAAATCCGCCTATACGTTTGAAAGATTTTGCCAGCGTTGAGTTCATGAGAGAAGAAATTAATGAGGTTGTTGCTTTTCTACAAAATCCTCGTGCCTTCCAAGAAATGGGTGCTCGGGCCCCTCGAGTATGTTGTTTTCTAAACCATTGTAACCGATACTGTTAAATAATTGATTTGTTATTAGTTTTTAGTACAATATCTAAGAACATGTATAGTATTAACTCTATTCGTAAAAAGATATCACTTATTCAAATTACTAAAATATAAAATCACTAAAAAGATAAGAAAATATTAATTAAGACCAAAATAAATAAAGTTTTTTAAACAATAATTTAGATGAAGCATCAATTTTTGAACTTGTTCGGGGTATTGAAGATTACACGAAAGACAACAGGTTACATTATAAGTTTTCACTCCTTTCCATGATAGAATGGAAAAAAACTACCGTTACTAATGCATTGAAAACCACATAAATGGAAGTAATCACATTCCTTGAGCTATTGGTTTTTTTTCGTTATATCTTCACTTAGCTAATTTCCATGCAGTTAAGCGGTGCACTTTAATATGGTTTTCAATTTTGAACATTTCATAAACCCTATTAATTAAAATGTTCTTATGCAATTTAATTGCAGGGAGTTCTAATTGTTGGTGAGAGAGGAACCGGGAAGACTGCACTAGCCATGGCTATAGCTGCAGAGGCTAAGGTTCCAGTTGTTGAGGTTAAAGCCCAACAGTTAGAGGCGGGCTTATGGGTGGGCCAGAGTGCATCCAATGTCAGAGAACTGTTCCAGACAGCCCGAGATCTGGTTATACTCGCTGACATCATACCCTCATATTGATTATTATGTTTTCTGATTTTGCAACAATTACCGACTAATATGAACCCATATTAGGCGCCTGTGATCATATTTGTGGAAGATTTTGACCTCTTTGCTGGTAAACGAGGGAAGTTTATACATACTAAAAAGCAGGATCACGAGGCTTTCATTAATCAACTTCTTGTGGAACTTGATGGGTAACTCTTGTTTCTTTTCTTATTAATTGGTTAGGGAAGCGATAATCTCATAAATACATGATTAACGTGCTGTTTGATTTTAGCTTAATGAACTTAATGGGAGATGACTTGATGTGGTAAGTCAGAAGGAGCCTATTTGTTTTTACTTAATCCAGAAAGCATGACTTCGCTATAAAAGTTATGGTGGTAGTGCCTTTCTCCCTTAAGTCCTTGACTTTTTCTATGCTTTTCCTTATAAAGCAACATATTAATTTCATCTGTTCTTTTTCCCTAAGGTCTCTAATTAAGTCACTGAATTTCTTATATGAAATATGACTTCAGAAGGTTAAAATTTTATTTTAAATTCAGTTTTTATTACAGGTTTGTAGGTCTTGACATTTTTTAATATATTGATACTTTTTGATTCCTTATTTTTTTTTATTTATGCTTTTGCATTTTACTTTTTACAACATTTGAACAGCATGTACTTCCTATTATTGAATTAATGAATTCATCATTATGCTATTTATTTATTTTTTTTTTGAGAAAACTCTATCTAATTTGGCAATTGTATTTTTTTTTCATTTAAAACTTTTGTTCAAAAGATTTTTCAAACAATTAGGTTTTATTCTGTAGTAATTACTGAAAAAAGGGTACAATGATCAGTTGCTATCTTTCCAACAACACATAAACAACAATATTACCTGCTCCATACATCACTTAATGATGGGCAAAAACCAAATAGAACCAGACTTCTAAGTATATGTCCTTGTGGTTAGTGTATCTAGCTATCTATGTGCGTGCATGTATACATATACGTCTACACAAATTCGTTAATGCCGTCACTTTTTACTATTTATGTTCATGCCATCAACCTTTTATGCAGGTTTGAGAAACAGGATGGGGTTGTTTTGATGGCTACAACTCAAAATTTAAAAAAAATTGATGAGGCTTTACAACGTCCAGGTAGGATGGACAGAATATTCCATCTTCAGCTACCAACACAAGCTGAAAGAGAGAGAATACTTCAAATTGCTGCAAAAGAAACCATGGATCCTGACCTTATTGATTTTGTTGATTGGCACAAGGTACCATATTGCATTTTCAGTAATTGTATTATTATTTTATGCCTTACTGACTTTTTTGTTTCAGGTGGCTGAAAAAACGGCTCTTCTACGTCCTGTAGAACTCAAACTTGTTCCTGTAGCTTTAGAAGGTAGTGCTTTTAGGACTAAATTTCTTGACAAAGATGAACTTTTGGGATATACCAGCTTGATTGCGGTAAGAAATATCTGCATATTTGTTTATCCCTAAAATTTAATAAAGCATATATTTGAAACTATTATTGCACAGACATTCAGCAATAGTATTCCCACGTGGTTGAGGAAGACGAAACTTGCAAAGACAATGAGCAAAAAGCTGGTTGATCATCTTGGTTTGACTTTGACCAGAGAGGATTTGCAAAATGTGGTTGACTTAATGGAGCCATATGGCCAGATAACCAATGGGATTGAATATCTAAACGTTCCTCTTGATGTAAGTATATTGCTATTTCATTAAATTACATTATGTATTTAGTTTAAATATTATTAATGCGGAATATTTAATATCACTTCTGATGACATAATAGTGGTCGAGAGAGACTAAGTTTCCACATGCTGTGTGGGTTGCTGGACGTGGACTTATTGCCAGCCTTTTACCAAACTATGATGTGGTTGATAACTTATGGCTAGAGCCTTTATCTTGGGAGGTATGTATTTTATTTTTTGGTTTTTGTAATTATTTCAATGTTTCCTGGTTCCTGTTATCCACTTAAGAATATTATCTGAATACGAGCCAAACAATTTTTTTGAAGATATATAGATAAATAGCATGTAAAAATTGTTGTCCATGATAATCAAAGGAATGAAGAAAATTAAATTACTTTGTATTTTCTTATGTTAATTTACAAGCCTACGTACAAAATAATATATAGCTAATACAAAATACTAAATAAGGGAAATACAATAAATGGCATTGAAAAAGGAATAGCTGGCAATTAGCTAAGACCAGAAATTACGGCTTGAAGGATGTTGATCTCGATTGCAGGGTCAATGGTCTATCTTGGGGAAAAGATGGAAATTAGTCCGAATATTTTAATCAAATATTTCAACATTCCCCCTCAAGTTGAGCAGTGGGATTTTCGATGCTCAACTTGCCAAGACAGTGATTAAAAATTTTCCCATTGACCGCCTTTGTTAGTATATCTGCAAGTTGATCTTCTGAGCGAACAAACAAAAGTTTAATTATCCCTGTTTCAAGTTTTTCTTTAATAAAGTGTCGGTCTACTTCAACATGTTTTGTGCGATCATGCTGGACTGGATTCTTTGAAATTTGAACAGCTGCCTCGTTATCGCACATAATTTTGCTAGATTGAGTAGGAGGATACCCGATTTCTGTCAAAAGTTTCCGTATCCATAGTATCTCTGCTAAACCGCGTGCTATTCCTCGAAATTCCGCTTCAGCGCTTGAAAGGGCCACCACTTTTTGTTTCTTGCTTCTCCAAGTAACAAGATTACCACCAACGAGGGTAAAGTAACCGGATGTTGATCGCCGATTTCCTTTATCTCCCGCCCAATCCGCATCGGTATACACTTGGGTGTCTAGGTGCCCGTTTGTCTTGAACAAAACTCCATGACCAGGTGTCCCTTTCAAGTATTTGATAATTCTCCACACGGCTTCCATATGGCTAACTTGAGGTTGATGCATGAATTGGCTCACAACTCCCACTGCATAAGCTATGTCAGGTCGGGTATGTGAGAGATAGATTAGTTTCCCTACTATCCGTTGATATTTTTCCTTGTCGGCCAACTTAGCATTTTCCTCCATATAGAGCTTTTGATTCACCATCATAGGAGTATCCACAGGTTTGCAATCCATCATCCCTGTTTCTGCAAGCAGGTCAAGGACGTATTTCTTTTGGCAGATAAAAATACCTTGTCTTGATCTCAGAACTTCAATCCCAAGGAAGTATTTAAGTCTTCCCAGATCCTTCATTTCGAATTCTTTAAATAAGTTTTCCTTTAACCTTGTCATTTCTTCCTCATCATTACCTGTGATTATCATATCATCAACATAAATAATTAAGCATGTTACGAGTCCATTCCTCCTTTTAAGGAATAGAGTATGATCTGAATTACTCTGTTTGAAGTCATATTTTTTCATGGCTAAGGTAAACCTGCCAAACCAGGCACGTGGAGACTGTTTTAAACCATATAAAGATTTCTTCAAGCGACATACTTCTCTAGGGTTTGATTTCTTCATGAATCCAGGAGGGGTTTCCATATAGACTTCTTCTTTAAGTTCCCCATGTAAGAAGGCATTCTTTACGTCAAACTGAAGGAGAGGCCAACCTTTATTTGCAGCTATAGAGAATAGGACCCTGATTGTGTCGATTTTAGCCACGGGCGAAAATGTCTCGGAATAGTCAATTCCGTATGTTTGGGTGTACCCCTTTGCTACAAGCCGGGCTTTGTATCTCTCAATGGTTCCATCTGGCTTGTATTTTATAGTGAAGACCCAACGACATCCTACTGGTTTTTTTCCAGGAGGAAGGATACATTTTTCCCATGTGTCATTTTTATTCAGTGCATCCATTTCAATTTTCATTGCCTCTCTCCAATCCTTAGATTCAAGAGCTTGTTAAACTGTCGTTGGAATTTCCTCAGAACATATAGATGAGGCAAAAGCTTGGGCTTCTGGTGATAAATTTCCAGCTGCTACGTTTGCCATTGGATATCGAGAACTTCGAGCTTCCTTCTCAGGAGAGTACCTTTTTGGAGGAACTCCTCTATTAGATCTTGGGGGGAGAACATATCTGTCTCGTTCAACCTGTGATGACTCTTGTTCTGTCGCATGGTTAGGAAGGTCAGGAGTTTCAATATGCTCATGAGTTTCACAGTCAGTGAATGAATCAGAGTTAATAGGAGTTTCAACATGCTCTTGAGTTTGAGAGTTACTTACCTTTGACGCCAGGTTAGGATGATCATTGTTAGTGGTACCGTCTTCAGGACTAGTGGATTGTGATGTGGTTTGGACTCCGGGAGTAGTTTCTTCTGAGGATGGCATCCATTTTATCCAACTCAATGTGTCATTATATGCCTTTTCCCCCTGACTAATGTGTTGGGTATTGTAAAAGTATTCGGTTTCAAGAAAGTCATAGTTCATCGTTGTGTACATTTGACGTTTGTTCGGACTGTAACATCGATAACCTTGTTGATTGATTCCATAGCCGACGAACACACATTTCTCAGCACATGCATCAAGTTTGGATCGTTCTGTTTTTGGTATGTGAACAAACACAGAGCAACCAAAGGCACGAGGTTCAAGGGTAAGGGTTGATGGAGGTTTGTGGAATTTAGACATGGCTTGAAGTGGAGTTTTAAAGTCAAGAGCTTTTGTTGGGAGACGGTTCACAAGATAGGTTGCTCTGACGAGCTTCGGGCCAAAAGGATTTCGGAACTTGGGATTCTATCATCGTTGTCTCTCCCTTTTTTGTGTCCGTCGGTCCACCATTCCGGGTACCCCACGAGTTTGAAACACTGTTCTTTTGTATGCTTGGTCATGCCACAGTGCTCGCATTTCAACTTGTTTTTATCGATCCGGGATGATGACAGATTAGATTTTTGGTCTAACCGGCGACCTCTCGATACGAGCCCTAACCCAACAGAGTCACCAGTTGAGTTCAGACCCAACACCTCCCCTTGCTGTATGTTCCCGAAAATACCTTGATGAGCTGTTTCTTTTCGGACAGCAGCATAAGCGGCTTCGGCAGACGGTAAGGGATCCCATCGAAGGATTTCCCTTTTGAGGGAATCATACTTTCGATCAAGGGCATTGAGAAATTGAAACAGTTTGTTTTCTGACTTGACTTTATTGTACGTGGCGATGTCGGTAGAACACGTCATTGGGTTTGGATCTCGCCGTTCAATTTCTCCCCAGATTCCCTGCATCACGATCCAGAAATCTTCTAACGGTGCGCCATTTTGCTTGAACTCGTTTGCTTTGACATGGAGATCGAAAGTTTGAAGTTTGTCTTTGCCGCTGCTATACGTAACCGTAAGAGCATCCCATAGCGTTTTCGCTGTCGGGAACTCCGTTAAGTTACTAGCAAGGGCTGGCTCGATATTTTGAATGAGCCATGAAAAGACAATCAAATCATCTTGTTCCCACTGTTCGTCAATGGGTTCTGGCGGGTCTTTGGTGAGATGGTTTAAAAAGGTTTTCGATTTCCCCCCTATGGCGACTCGTATCATCCAAGCCCATAGAGGGTAGTTTTGGCTTGTGAGTTTGAGGTTAATTTTTAGGCTATCGGAGGGATTTGGTTTTGGGCTTTGAGTTGGAGTTTGAACTCCATTTTTGAGTAGGTTGGCTATTTGGATGGCAAGGTTATTGGTATCTTCTTCTGACATTGCTTTTGGTTCTGGTAGATGATGAGCATCAAAGGCTTTCGGATCATGAAAACTGCTCTGATACCATGTTGTCCATGATAATCAAAGGAATGAAGAAAATTAAATTACTTTGTATTTTCTTATGTTAATTTACAAGCCTACGTACAAAATAATATATAGCTAATACAAAATACTAAATAAGGGAAATACAATAAATGGCATTGAAAAAGGAATAGCTGGCAATTAGCTAAGACCAGAAATTACGGCTTGAAGGATGTTGATCTCGATTGCAGGGTCAATGGTCTATCTTGGGGAAAAGATGGAAATTAGTTCGAATATTTTAATCAAATATTTCAACAAAAATATCATATATATTTCTTATATATGTAAAAGCTTATATTGTGATAGTTTATCAGGAAAACAATATAATTATTGGAGTTGTAGATACCACTTTTTTTCTTGAAGTTCTATTAATTAGTAACGTGTAAAAATATTACAATAAGTCATACAATTGGACAGCACATGATGATGCTCTTTTTGGCAATTTTATCAAATCATGTTTTTCAATAATCGGAGTTTGTTAACCACTCAAAGAATTCATCAACTGATTATCAGTATATTACAACTTCAATAGCTGAAACTTATCCAAACACCATCTCATGGAGCTTGTTTTCTTACAGCTGATTATCTGATTCTGATTGTCTATGCACTTAAAGAATTGGTTATCAATAATCTTATGTACTGGATATTATTAGTAAATCCTTGTTTGGTTGCAGGGAATTGGGTGTACAAAGATCACAAAAGCGAAAACAGAAGGCTCTATGATTGGAAATGTTGAATCAAGATCATACCTTGAAAAGAAGCTTGTATTCTGCTTTGGGTCATATGTTGCATCCCAAATGTTACTTCCATTTGGAGAAGAGAATATTCTTTCTTCTTCTGAGTTGAAGCAGGCACAAGAGGTAGTTATTTGTCTTTGGTATATGTTTTTTTGCCTAAAGCTAAATAACTTGACAATATCTTAAAAACAGATAGCTACACGGATGGTGATTCAATATGGATGGGGACCTGATGACAGTCCAGTAGTTTATCACCATGGCAATGCGGTAAAAATCAAAATGCACCAACCTTTTTGAAATAGCAGGAATTCACACCTATGTTATTCAGTATGGTGTTTTAGACTTTAGCTATCGGGTATGACAAGGAATTAAAGAAACTAGAGGTGGCAATCTCTAACAGGTCAAATGGCAGAGACATTTCAAATGGGTTTTATTGGTTGGTCAAACAGGTCAAAATTTGCTCAAAGTATACTTTTCAATGCATAAACCCTCCTAACTAAATAATATAACTTATATAATCATATTTGGTACACTAGTTATTCTAAAAAATGTTAATCTTTTGGAGAAAGAATTTTCGGGTCAACCTAACATCATCCAACATGTCCAAACCATCAACCACCCATTTGCCACCTCTAGGAAAAGGCCTGAAAATGTATGCAATGACTGTATTAGACCAGGTTAAACCTGAATACCTGACATGATGCAATTATTTTCACAATGCATTATTCCATTTGCATTACTTCCAACTCTATAATTTAGAATTTTATTTTTTTCCCTTTCATCTTATCTTTGATGCTTTTTGCACGTGCTAAGGTGACTGCTTTAAGCATGGGGGATGATCACGAGTATGAGATGGCAGCTAAAGTAGAAAAGGTAAGCTTGTTGCCGCTGCAGAAGTTTTGTTCAACTATTATGATATTATCAAGTAATGTCCTGAAATACATTAGGCGGAAATAGGTTGATGCATAAGCTGCTCATTCAAATAATGTATAACATAATATATTAACAAAGAATTGACTTTTTAAATAGTATATTTTGTTTTATGTAATTACTTTTCTAAATGGTTATATAATCATTTTCCTATTTGTACAATTTCTCATTAAAGCATTCACATCAGCTTCTTTATCCTTAACCTTATTATTACTTTAAAAATAATTATTTTTTCTCTTCTTCTTTTCAAAGTAATACTTTTTTATACCTTTATCATTAAATTTTCTCTCTCCTTTCACAATCACTTTCAAAAAATATTAAAAAATTAGTAGAAATGAACAATGTCTTACCAAATATATAGATGAACAGTAACATTCTTCTCCACTCACAACTATTACATATAATATACAAGGAACCTACTGTGAGTGCCCTAAGCGATTTCCGTCTAAAATGAAATGAAAATTAACATGGGACGTGCTGTTTTGTGCAGATTTATGATTTAGCTTATGAAAAGGCAAAATCGATTCTTTGGAGTAACCGTATTGTTCTTGAAAAGATTGTTGAGGAATTGCTTGAGTTTGAGATATTGACAGGGAAGGTAAAACAGTTTCTACTTTATGTATATTCATGTGAGAGCTAATATCATGTAGCTATAAAAATTTGTAATCTAACTGAGTTTTGTGTAAAATTCAGTTTCTAATTGCATTTGACCTCAATCAATACACTGTCAATCCTAGTATTATAATTAGTAAAAATGATCAACTGGTATCTTTTTGTCAGGACCTCGAAAGGATCATTTCAACCAATGGTGGGGTACGAGAGAAGGAGCCATTTTACCTTGCGAAGCCCCATAATGAAGAGGTATGGTGATCTAAAAGTGTGGGAAATATTTTATTTGATACTTTAATTTGTAGAGCTAAGTTAAACTTCTCTGCTAAACAACATTTCGTGGAAACTTCAGTTAATTTTGTTAAGAATGGTCATCCATACATCAAAGCTATAAAATAGTAAGTTTGACCTCAAAAGTCAAATCATGCTGATTTTGCTTCAGCATATGATATGTAGATCCACATGATGGTCTAAACATCTAAATACATCCATATAAATCAGAAGTGGCAATTTTGACGTATTTAATTTAAACGAGTCAAACTTAAAAAGTTTACTTAAAGGGGGACATGTCAAACAGGTTCAAAGCTACCATAAGTTTTTTTTTATTTCATACAAACCCCCTAAATTGTTTTATCCAATGATTTGGTAATATTATCATGCTAATTTGTTTTTCTAATTATAATCAACTCATTCATTATTAATTAAAGAATTCTAAGAAATCAGAAAAAAACCATTAGCGACAGTCTGTTTTAATCTGTACTTAAAAAGAGCCTGTTTCAAAGTGAACCCTTGACCCATTACCTGACCTACCCATCTTACCTCTAATACAAATTCACATACACAGTTTTTCATAATTCTCACTTAGAGCCCTAAAAATATAGCACATAATGGATTGCATTGTAGAATCAAACCGTGTTCATTTTCTCTAATTTTCATGGCAGCCTGTTTTTGCGAGCTTGCTTGAGGATGGTAACGGATCACAAAGTGCCCTTTTATCCGCAGCAAACTAGAATGATTGAAGTCACTCTATGAAGACACATTGAGAGTAGGCTTACTTATAATGTAAGGCTTTTATCATTTACTTTTTTATCAGTTAAGCAAACAATTTGTTATTTATAATGTCGTATGTATATTAAGAATCTGTTCTGTAGCATAGTTGTAAGGTATAGAGGTGTAGGAGTTTGAAAGCGAGAAGTGGCATTCATTTTCCTTCTCAAATGATAATACAGATTACAGAATGTACTTGCAATTTTGATAGTCCTTTTGCGCCTTATTCATACTTTTATTCTGATAAATGTACTACTTAAACAGTCCTAATATTATTGGTAGCCAATATTTATTTGATAATTACAAGTTCACAACCACATACCATCCAGGTGGCTTGAGTATCACCAATGGAGGGTAGACGCGACAACTGTTGCATACCCTCTTAACAACCATGTCGATATCAGGTCCTTCACAAAAACCTGCTCCCTAGGCTGCTCTTTGAAATATGTTGTCTGTCGCACCATCAGGTCTCGCTATTTTCGGCTACATGAAGAATGTTGTGTAATTCTTTGTTTTGGAACGCTGTCCATACAACCCAAGTCCATATATGAGGATCATGGCTATGGTGGCGAAAACCTGCAATAACTCCATAGGTGGAATGAAATCAATGTATGAATGATCCAAGAATTGAAAGTTTGAAAAAAGAAACTGCTAATTTTGCCTTGTATGTCATGGTGTTGGGTTGGAGACAAGCTTCAGTTAGTACTGTTATTTTGGTTGGTAACCTAGTATCATGCATTTATAATTCATGTGACAGTGTTGATACTTCTGAAAGGTGCTCTATTTGCTTGTAGCTCCCGTATCACATGATACTTCTGAAAGGTGTTCTATTTGCTTGTAGTTCTCGTATCACATAAAACAAATCTTGGGTTTTGTTTTCCTTGTGATGGTCTCGTTGTGGGGGGGGGGGGGGGGGGGGATGTCAAGTATCAGCTTCAGACCTTGTCTTTTTAGGATTATTCTGGATGTACAATGTGATTTTGGTCATGTCTTCTTAGGACTATTCTAGATATACAATGCAATTTCATTAGTCATATTTGTTAGAGTAAGAAATTCTTTAAAGAAGATATTTTTTTCCAGATATGAGATAGATTAGCAACTAGTATGATTTTAAAATAGAAGATGAATATTGAGTGGTCATTCTAGAAAAAGCTTCGATCGGTTCTGGTGGCCTTTTTGTTTTCAATGAGCAGCCACATAATCGCACATAATAGGATCGTTCGCACATAAATACATATAGGGGTGAGCATGGATCGTTTCACTTCTAGTGTTACTCTAAATCGAATCATAACTAAGGTGGCGTTTGGTACGCAGGAATGAAGGGCGGAATGGAATGAACCATTGAGGGTGAATGAAAAAAGACAATTTTGGTTGTTGAAGGTAATGAAATGAATCATTACATAGTTGATTTTATTTTCTCAAATTCATTCCATTTATCCTTTTTTTTTTCCATTCATTTACTTCTTCCATCATTAGTCATCAACACCACCCACTCTCTTACCACAACAACCACCACCGACCACCAAGATTGATCGTCTCCGGCCACGAGCATTGTACTTTTGGTCCTTAAAATTAAATTTAAAAGTTAGTTCAAATTTTATAGAATTTAATGACCAAATTTGCATTAACTACGTAAAAGTTTGGATTAACTTTGTAATTTTTAAAGTCTGGGGATCAATCATGTAATTTGATCAAATCACATAAACCATTTATGCAATTTTCTCATGATATAATTAATAACATTAGTTAACATTTAATATTAACATTAACTATTTGAATATATATATATATATATATATATATATATATATCAAAGTATGTATGAGAAAATAATATGTGATAAAATTGGACATGCATAAATCATTATTTTGGTTATGATAAGAGAAGCTTTCATGAATTGAAACCTATAGGGTAGCCTAGGTATTTCACAGATATGGTCTCTTAAATTTGAATACGCACGTGTCCCTCCCACTTGTCTTTCACCTCTTGCTTTGGGATAAATCATGTGAGATCCATTTTTAGGAGTGAGACTAAAATGGTACACTAAAATGCTTAATTGTATTAAGGAATTAACTTTATTCTTTATCAAATACTTATATTAGATATATAGAATAATATTAAGCACCAATGTGACATTTGTTTGGGAGAACAGTTTTCCATTGTATCGATAAAAAGATATTATACAAAACTAATTAAAAATAAAATAACCATACCTAATATTTTGATATTGGAGGTCTTTAACGAATACAGTTATCATTATCATTGTCGGTATTGGTATTGTTGAATTTTGTTTGGAAGTCTCCTTAATAGTTTTTTAACAAGCAATGTGACGACAAGTCGAGGACTAAACTCTCGCCATGTGACGTGAGGACTAAATACCGTTCTTTAATTTTAGGTCATGGGCAAGAATAAAAACTTGTATCCACTAACTTAGTTTAAGAGCATTCATATTCTGTTCTTTAAAGTTCGTGAGTGAAATCCTTATATTATAAGGAATAATTTTAATTGGTTGTGAGTGAAGTAAAAAGAAAATATTATTGTTTATATGTATATTTGAAAAATTAATGTTCAAATTTTATAATTTTTTTAATATTTTTAAAAGTGGTTGTGAGTTGAGAAAAAAAAAATAATGGCAAAGGTATAAAAGATATTACCTAATTGAAAAAAGAGACAAAAAATTAATAATTTTTATTAATATTATAAAGATAAAAATAAGATATGAAAAAAGTTATTTATTCTGCTATCACTCATTTACCACCGACCGACCAAGGGTAATATAGTAATTTCGTTACGATAACGTCAGCTTTTGATCACCCGCTTTGTTTTGTCTCTACCTTCCACAGGAGTTTACCTATGCTTGGGGTGTTCAACGCCATTCAGATGCTAGACAAAAAAGGCCATTCAGATGCTTTGTTTTGTCACTACCTTCCACAGGAGTTTACGGACTTGAAAAGTTATTATACTAAATTTTATTTTTGGTAGAATCAAGTGGACTGTCCTTACTAATTAACTACATATTTTAATATTTCATAACTATATTTAATTTGTATGTAGAGTCCGTATTTTATAAAATCTAATGTAGTTAACTAATTAAACTTCAAACCCTGTTTAAAAAAAATAAACTCTAAACTCACACCACATAAAATGTACTTAAAATGTCCATATAGGCTTTCAGCAAGGTTGATCGGTTTTCTCAAGTGTCAAATGACCATTGGTTGTTTCAAATATTATTTTTCTTACCGTGTCTTTATATACGTGTGTTATTTCTTTAATTAACCTAAACGTTTGTTTTTCACATTGACAACATACACCTTTTTTTAATTTATGATTTTTAACTCTTAAAAATTTGTTATAATACGTCACTCTTACATACTCAGGTTTTTAAAGTTGTGATTTAATTCTGTACATGTTACGTATAAAATAATTTCTTACGTTAGCATATTTGTGCGCGTGTCGTTACATTTTCGAGTCCGTCTATGGTTAGACGTAACATATAGTTTTCATGTGACTATTTTATATACATCTTATTTACAGCTACTTATTTTCATATTTCTTAGTTGTCTATATTAATATATTTATAACCAAAGTGATTTGATCAAATATTAATGTCTGTGTTTATTTTTATACATGTTTTATTTTTAATCTTTGCTCTTTCACCCCTAAACCTTTTAATAACTTTGTAAAATGCCACTTTAATCTCCCCCAGTTTTCTAAAGTTCCGGGTTAACTCCTTTACGTTGGTATAAATTCACTTCAGTCTACCGTAAAACGTAATTTGAAATGACTCAGGTATTAACGTAAGTTTAGTTCAAAACAAATTGGGTCGATTATAGTATATATTTTATCACGTTGCTTATTATGCCGTTGCAACGCGCTGACGGCTAAAAAGCCTAGTTTATATGTTAGGAACAAATATCTCCAAGATATAATCAATTATTTCTCGTTATCAAAAACCTTATCTTCTTTTTATATATTTATCAATATTAAAAGATTTTAATCCATTATTAACTTCACCACTCCTATAAATCCTCTTATCCATAACCATTCCCATCACTCATCACCCGTCGCTAATCTCGTCACAAACCAAAACAATGTCATCTTCAACTTCTGATCAACCCCAAAACCACCACACTCACCTGCAACTTCTGCTACAATCAGCAAAACCATTCCTCCGGGGACAACTAGACACCATCGACGACAAGCTCCCCTCCCTCATCGCCGTCCTGCAGTCCGCCGGCGCCGGCGAATGCTGGCACAAGCACGGCACCTTCCTCCACCACCTCACCGACATCCACCGCATCCTCACCCTCTGGCGAGCCCCCGAAGCCGTCTGCCTCTGCGGCCTCTTCCACTCCGCCTACTCCAACTCCTACGTCAACCTCGCCATCTTCGACCCCTCCACCGCCCGCGACGCCGTCCGGCGACACGTCGGTGACGCGGCGGAGCGCCTGATCCACCTGTTCTGCGTCATCCCTCGCCAACAGCTCATTCACGATGACCTGTTGTTTCACTACTCCGATGAATCGGAGCTCGTGCGACACGTTAAGGAGTCCGAAATCTCGTTGATTAACGCTCGGAGAGGCGTTTTTGAGGTTGAAGATGACGCGTGGAGGAAGAAACTACAGGCGATTCTACCGGCGGAGGGGATCGTAACGAAGCATATTAAAACCGGTGAAGATGTGCGTTTGTCGAGGAGAGTTGTGGCGACGTTTGTCCTGTTAACAATCGCCGATTTCAGCGATCAATTGTTCAGTTTTCAGGATGTATTGTTCGATAACTCCGACGGATTGCTCAAATTCTCCGGTGACGATTGGGCCACTGCGATATGGCCGGGGGACGGAAAACCAGGGCTATGGATGACCTCATTATCGCGTATGGGAGCGATCTACACATTAATTGTTAGAGAAGAACAACTGTATTCAATCGAACACGATAGCATCAATCGAGATGAAGAAATCGAGCTAGTGACGCCACCGATTTTCGACAATTGCACTAGAGTTTTGAGCCCTAGGGATCAGATAGAGGCAAGGGACCTGTATTGGGAAGGTGTATGTGAGGTGGGTAGGTTAGGGCTAGAGGGCTGTGCAGAGGTGCTCAGGAGGAGTGTGGTGAAGAACCCGTTTGTTGGTGAGCCACATGTGGTTTTGGGTCAGGTGTACCTGAGCCAGGGGCGGTTCGAGGAGGCGGAGAAGGCGGGTGAGGAGGGGCTTAGGCTGCTGTTGGAGTGGGGGAGTCCGTGGGATAAGAGGATGTCATGGGAAGGGTGGGTTGCATGGTGCAGGGTGCTGATCATGAAGGCGAAAGAGAAGTCGTGGCCTCGGAGTTCTTGGGGGATACTTAACCTCGGCCTCGTGCGATAGCGCTGAGATCGCTCGCTTGGTTGCAGCGGGTTCGGGTGTATATGTTTCCTGAAGCTGATGCAAATGCAGCTTGAATGCAGTTGTGGTTTGGAGGATGAGTGTATGAATAAGCTTAGTTTGGCTGCATTGGAGGATGTATCATTGTGAAGATGTATGCTAAAGGATGTTTACAATAAAGTAGGTAATACATTTTACTATTCGTTAAATGTTATTTTATATGGTTTTGGGTACATGTTCTGGCGACATATGTAGTTAAGTGCGTAAAGAGAAGGGTGTGAAGTTACGGCGGCGACAAATGTAGTTAAGTACGTAAAGAGAAGGGTGTGAAATTACGACGAGTTTCAAAATGATCGCTTTTGATAATAGTCTCAACTATTATGAATACAAAAAATTACAAAACGTAGTTATGCTTAAGAGAATAGGAGATAATCTAACATTAAGAATTACACTTAAACTATAATATGCTCAAGTCTAATTAGACAGATAGTAAGAAAGGGTGTTGATGGTTACCTCAATATGTATAAGACCAGAAAACATGGTTATACAAGCACTTAATACGTGCACGTATAACAAAAAAATACGAGACATTTTTACTTGTGACGGGAAAATAGTTGTGACGATTATAATTATAGTTTCGAACGACTATTTTCTATTATAACAGTTTTACATAAGTTACATGATCTAGATATGCATATTAGAAGATTAGTCTAAGGGCTACTATCTTATAAGCTCGGTGTTGGGAAATACGCAAAGACGTCGCTTGAAATGTCTAGAAAATCTAGAAAACCTAGAAAACCAAGTTTAAGTAATTAGGATCGTTCGTTCGAAGTGACTGGGACATTGACAATGATGTTACTCACCGACTGCAGGTGGGTTGGTGCAAGTGGAGAACAGCTACATGTGTTCTTTGGGACAAAAGATTTCTAGAGAAATTAAAAGGGAAATTCTATAAGGTTGTAGTTCGACCAGCGATGTTGTATGGAACTGAGTGTTGGCCAATCAAGAAAACACAGGCACAAAAGTTGGACGCTGCGGAGATGCGGATGTTAAGGTGGACGTGTGGACAAGCGAGGATGGATAGGATAAAAAACGATTTTTTAGGGCTAGATTAGGTGTATCAAGAATAACGGAGAAGATAAGGGAGGGAAATTGAGGTGGTTGGGGCACGTGAGGAGAAGAGAGGAGACAGCTACGGTGAGAAGGGTGGAAAACCTCATAGTGGAGGGAAAGAGAAGCAGAGACATACCAAAACTAATTTGGAAAGAGCAAATTAGGTAGAATTGTGTTGACTAGCACCTTTCTAAAAGCATATCAGACAATCAGTGATAGGTAATCTTGAAGACGTAGATAATGGCTAAGGATTTTTAGGAGGTCGCATAGAATAGGTATGAGATGGGGGGTTATCGTTTTGGCTTGTGGTTTTTGCTATTAGGTTGTTTGTAGATGAGTTTAGAGGTCAGCTACTTTCATGTGTTTCTATATTCTCTTTTGTTTTCTATGTGCAGTTATGTGTCATATGTTGTTTCTAATGGTTATTTAAGTGTTTGCTGGCATGTGTGTATTATTTCTGACCTTTTGTTATAAGTTATCCGGTATACATTTGTTGGGTGTTATATATCCGGAACATATGAAAGTGCTTTAATTCTAGTGCTTGTTTGATGCATGCGTATTGGTGTTTTTGATGCGCTGTCATGTGGTATTGTGTCCATGTATTATTATTCTAATCCAGCTATATCAAACTCATTTCTTTTGTTTTTAATTTGCTGTCCATCTATTATTATTCTAATCCTATTATATCAAACTTATTTCTTTTGTTCCTAATTTGCGAATCAAATTTTCAATGTTGATAACAGTCAAATTAGACCAGTCTTTAGGCATGGTTAGTAGCTAATCAGGTTAATAACATAATGATAAAGAGTTAGATATTTTTAAAAGCATGTTTCAAACCCTGACATAAAATAATTGAGTAGATTAAAAACTTACGTGTGTGTGAGTCCTTCGCTGTTTTTATTTTTACAAAGTTACAAATTAGTCAAACTCACGATAGGACCAGTTAGATCATGACAACCACTAGTCTAGAGACAAAAATATACTCTCCTCACCCAAAAGATATTACATTCAGATCTCACTTGAAACATGAAGTAAATTTAAATTGAAAGAGATTTAGAAATAACAGGATTTAAAGAAAAAAAAATTTTAAGACCAAATTTTGTGAAGGCTCTACTTTTTAGGCATGGCCGGACCCATTTAAGTTGGTGGGAATTTTAAAAAGGTTTACTGATACTTTACTCCTCATGTCAAAATTTAAAAAGGTTAACCCCAATAAAATAAAGACCTCTTATACGTGAGGCCCAAGTAAATAGATAAAGACCCTTATATGTGAGAGCCTAGTAAATAAAAACCCCTTATATGTGAAGCCCAAGTTTCAACTTATTTAAGACGAATCACATGGGTTTTTGGAAGTGCTTTTTTTCCCATCTATTTTTAACTTATTAACTTTTAAAAAGTTAATAAGTTAAAAAATTATTTGATAAATCTAAAAAAACTTGTTAGTTTTTAAAAAGTTAATAAATTAAAAAAATATTTGGTAATCTAAAAGAACTTTTCAAACTGGTTTTTCATATAAGGTAAAAAAAAAATTTTGAGAAGTAAGAAACGAATTACTTATTAATTTTTAAAAACTCTTTTTAGTTTAATTTCCTATTATACCCATTTGCTATCTCATATTTACTCCCATCATTTTAAAAGCATGTCTTTTTGATCATTTTGCAACCTTTTAGTTTATAAGCTAATCCAAATATTTTTTTAAAAAACTATTTCTGAAAAGTCATAAGTTAATAAATTATTTTTATCAAAAGTCATTTTTAACCAATATAAGCAATCCCAAACACGCCCTTTGACTTGTTTCCTTTTTAACCAAAGTTTTTTTACCGCCCATTTGACCTTTTCAAGTTTTAGCATTACCTATCAGTAAAGCATGTTAGATTGTCATCTGATATTACCTCATGTCCTCTCTGGTAAAAAAAATCTTATGAAATAAATGGGAAATTATAAAGAAAATTGCTATCAGCTGCTATCTATCATTCTCAGTTGATTTGACTAGAAGACCTGAACACATGCTCAGAAGCAACTCTCCCAATGACTTGCAAGTATAAAGATTGTGGCTGCTAATGTTACTACTGCCTACATCATCTTCTATCTTCAACAATGCCAAACAAAACCGTTATTGTCGGTAGCATCAGAAGCCGAATGGTGATTTTTTCCTGCTTCCGCCTTCTCCATATTGCTCATTCCATTTTCTGAGTTCATTCATGCTTGCAGCATCATAAGCAACGGATGGCCCCACCTATTGATTTAACATTCGTGACAAGATTACCAGTCTTTCAAACAAGTAATGTGTTATAAAAACAATACTATTATGATAACAAACTAAATCTTGAAATGTCAACGATAAAAGAGGTTGTATGCTTAAAAAATAAACTTTGGATACTTGTAAGTTGTAACCAATTTGATCTGTTCCCATGATTGGTAATTTTTGTATCTGACTCGTTTGCGTTTAAACACAACCCAAATTGACCCATTTGACGAAAGGAATAAACAAGATGAATATACCAATAACAAGCAAACATAACAAAGGAAAGATCTAGGATGTCTACCTTGGCTTTTGATTGAATGAAATCGTCCAAATTAAGCGGCCTTAATGCCGGAGTCTTATCATATTTCTTTCCCTGCAAAAACCAGCTCTTATATATTACAAACAAGGATACTGATATAAACAACATGCGTGTATCCATACTTATAGAAAAGGGTTTGAACATATTTATTGCACAAGCATGATGGACAAAGTCCCATGAAAATAGGAGCAATGAACATTATTTTGTATATCTTGGTGACCTCACAGTGACGTATAAACAAACATACATACCTTGCAAAATCTCACTCATACAATAGGGTGTGGAGAGGTTGAGACGAGGGTAAACCTTACCTTTATTCCATGGGATATAGAGGATGCTCTCAAAGAGACTACCATGACGTTTAAACAAATAAACAGAAATGTATGACGATCAGTCAGTAAGGCAGGAGAACGCTTACTTTTTTTTCTTCATCTAAAAGTTCTTGAACAGGTCTATAGGCCGCAGCAATACAAAGGTTCTGCACAAAAAGAGAATATAATCAAAAGGCGTAACAGAGCCATAAACTTGTGGAACTGGTCGGTTATGTTTATTACCAAAAGGTAAGTTCTGTAAGTTGGCTACGTCAATTGGTAAGTTCTAAAGTCCAATAGATACGACAAAAGTAGGTGTAAAGTTATATACAGTTCCATGCACTTTGCGCATCATTTTGTTCAAAAAATTTAGGTTATTATTTAAATAACATAGCCATAAGATAATATTTGAAACTGTAAATGTAGATACATCTGTAGCACAATTACCCTATTTACCCATTATCCAGCCCGCCTAACCTGCCCATTTTCCCACTTTAGTCGGATTGACTGTAAATGAGAAGATTACCTTCAAATCACTCCCCGAATATCCTTCTGTTGCGTTAGCAAGACCTCGTATGTCAAAATCAGGTTCTATGTTTTCTTTAGCAAGAAATATTTTCATTATCTTCAATCGATTATCAGCATCCGGCAAGTCCACATAGATCCTAAAGCACATTAACATCCATAGGAATTGAAACGCTTTGTTCAAGTTCAAATGACCCGTCAATTATAGAACAGCAAGTAGAACGTAAAAAGAACATACTTTTATAGACAATTCCTAATTTAGGTAACTTACTTTCAATATCAACCTTTTAAGAGCCTGTGTTATACATTTATAATTAAATAACACTCATATCTGATTATAACCACAGGCCCTTAAAAGGATGCTTTTGAAAGTATGTTCACCAAAATAAAAATTAACTGGAAGTATGTTTCTATTACATTCAAATTAATACGCAACATTCTTTAATATTATCTCCTACCTTCGTGGCAGCCGTCGGATCACAGCATCATCAAGATCAAAAGGTCGGTTTGTGGCACCAAGAATGAGAATCCTTTGACTATCTTTTGACCTCAATCCATCCCATGCTGCCATAAATTCATTTCTCATTCGTCTGGTAGCTTCATGTTCAAATCCACCACCACGGGCACCAAGTAAACTGTCTACCTGTTTAAACATTAAACGAAAAATATGCAAACAAATTATTAAGAAAATAATTTAAAAAGCTTTAAAGCTAAAAGTATAGAAACCATACTTGCTTGAATTTTTTTAAAAAACAATAGTGTCCATAAGGTTTTCAATTTCAAAAGTAACTCTCACCTCATCAACAAACACAATTACAGGTGCAAGTTTGCTGGCAAATGAGAAGAGGGCCTTCGTAAGTTTTTCAGCATCACCAAACCACTGCATAAATGAAACAAAAAATAAAATAAAAAATGTAATCGAATAATTCCGCTCACGAAAAGGAAAAATGCTGAAGATTGCAAATTGAGAGGGGTCCAGTGGATTGGATAACAAGTCAAAACACGTAATTTTTTACTCCGGGTTGGGGCCAATGGGCAGACCGCAACACTTTCTGTATTTTCATGTTTAGAATTTTATAAACATTTAATAATTTAATAATGTTCAAAAACTATATTGTTACCACTTACAACAAAATTTTAATTGCCGAAACAAAACGTTTTAGGAGTATAGCATAGTGCGAATACACTTTGACAAATTCTGACACATTCAACCAAAATCCATTTTAGAAAAAATATTAAGCTTACTCGTTTGACTCATTAGAGGCAAAGTATAACCCAAAGACCCATTTATCTATTAATGGGTGAAACAAGCACAAATGTGTACTTTCTTTTCTAAAATAATCATTTGCTAGGATTATGAGTTGTTAAAATTATCTTAAATACTAGAAGATAGTATCATTTGTGACTTCCACAGGTTTCATAATGTGTAAAGTACCTTAGATGTGAGTGTGGACCCTGTTATGCTGATAAAATTAGCTCCTGCTTCAGTTGCAAGTGCTTTTGCAAGAAGCGTTTTTCCAGTTCCAGGGGGTCCAAAGAGCAATATTCCTTTACAAGGCTGACAAAAGGCTTCTGTTAATTACACAAAATGTAACACAACCAAATTACCTATCAGGAAAAAACAAAGTACCCGCAATAGATTTCCACGGGAGAAAAGCTCGGGTCTTTTCATTGGAAGAATGGCTAATTCATATAATGCTGTCTTCACATCTTCAAGAGCACCAATATCATCAAATTTAATGCCAATTTCACCAGGGGGAACAACTGCTGATATAAAGTTGCTTTCATATTCATCCTTAGCAAGATTCTGCCACAAGTAACCCATGTTAAACATGTTTACAGTTTGTATTAGAGGGGTGGTTCGGGTAACAGGCCATCGTGTGCAGGTCAAAACAGGTTGGTTCAGATTGATCCGGAACACTTATTGCCCAAATTTATTTATAAACAATTGCAGTGCCAAAAGAGATTACAAACAAAAATATATATTATTTCAGCCTGTTGTGCCCGTTCCCTTTTTGCGATTTTATTTTTTATTTTAAAATTTAAAATGTTTATAAAACATAACCCATATTGACCCATTGACAAATATATGTACGCCACTAACGAAAAGAAACAAACCTTTAGGTTCTGTGCAGGTTTCTTCGAGATCGACTCCTGCTCAGTTAGCCTCAAAATTGCAACTTCAAGGCTACATGTCAAAAATGTATGATAGCTTAAATGTAATGCAATAAGGATGGGACCATTATTTTAGCCCATGTCATTTTAATTCTCAACTCGATTTTGTGATTGCACATCATGGTATGGGACACACAAAACAAGATAGTGAAAATAAATGAGACGGGACAGCTTAACTGACCATAGGTAAACCAAAATTAGTAATACCTTTCACGGGGCAAATTCAATCTATCTGACTTGACAGAAGGAAGTTCACAAGTAGATAAGTAATGATTTTTAGCCCAACCAACAACATTCTCAGCTTCTGCAGATTCAAAACAAACTTTATTGTACACATTAAGCCTTTGACCACTTACATCTTAAATTCATTTTATCAAATGTAAAAACTGCCATAGGTAATTCTTTGCTTTTTGAAGGGAAAATCTTTAAGATTTTCATGTATATGTATTCAGTTATAGAGATGATAATGCATAAACTTTACACACAGAGTATTACATAAACCATAGTAAAAAATAATCTTACTCTTTGATGTCAGTATCACTCCATCAGTATTTACTTGCAAGAGGTCCACACAAGTTAGCTCATTTTCCTCAAGAACCTAAAAAAAAATATAATAAAACATGAGAGATGCATTGATGAAATTATGGCATTATAGAAGAAAATTACAGTTTTGTTCAAACTACTAAAGCACATTTCAATTGACTAGCATCCGCCCTAAAAGATATATATACCTTATGCAATTCATTTATATTACTTCGTGATATAACAATCCGCCTGTCTTCATCAATTTGTTTATTGAATACTCTAAGGGGATCTTCCTCCTGAAAAAGAAAAAAAAATAAAAATTATTGAAAGTTAACTGCATATATAATCAGCATGGCTCCTGAATGAAGAAGCCAGCTCGTCTAACATATTAAAAAAATGTATCAAGATTCTAATATATATGTACCTTTGGAGGATGTAGACACATAACATTAGTGAATATCTTGTAAATGTCATTGTCCTCTGGCCTTCTTGTAGGCTTTAGTCCCTCAGTAAGTCGTTTCAAAGAAAGAGGCTGGATAAAAGTAGCAAAGTATTAAACACAGTTAAAGAATGTTAAGACATTAACATGTTTAATAATGCTTAGTGTGGAATATGAACAATAGGTAATCTTGGGTTGTGTTTTATCTCTGATGGGTCAACCAAGAAAGAAAATATATGATGATGCTAATTGTTATTAAATAATGTGAGAAATACCAATTTCGCAAGGCGACCCAGATTTGGAAGAATCATAGTCTGCTGACAAAAGAGAACAAATTAAAATAACCAAAATGTTTTTATATGAAGAAAGAAAGATAAGAGAAACAAGAAACACATATCACATAAGAACCCTAACAACAGAAAAGGAAGAAAAATAAGATGCAGAATTATACTTACAAATTTCTCCTTTTCTTTTGATCCAGTTGCAGCTTTGTTTTGCCCACATATTAAGACAACGGGCCCTGATATCTTGTCAAACATTTCTTGAAGTCTATTCACAAATTCTTTACGGTTTGACTTGGAAACAGCCCGTGACAGCCACAAAGATGAGTCTGGGAAATATACAATAAGAGGTTGTACAGACGACAAAACCTGCCATCATAGTTTGAAAGAAACTAATGAAATAGATGTTCTAAGTTTTTACTTTTCATGATTTTTGGAATTAAAAATGATAGGAACTACGGAAGTGCTTATGTAACCTCAGATAATGCCTCCATTGCAATATAACAGTCTTCAGCTTCAGTATCAAAATCACGCTCAACATGCTTCGCTGCAAATAAACATTTGTTAATCAACACAACAAACAAAATGAAAAGATAATGACCTTTTAAAATAGTCATTATATGCTTCTTAAACATTAGCAAAATGATGATGAGAATAATGGGTTAAAAGTTTGATGAAGTCTTACTATGAAGCCAATATATTGATGATGTGGTAGATTGCTCAAGTTTCTCATTATCTTTGGCATCATCTGTCTTATTTTCTGCACTATCCAGAATAACTGCAACTTTTTCTCCGTCAATTTCATAAATCTCCCCACGTTCGCCGGTGGCTATGGACCTGAAGAAGAAAAATACCAAAAAGAGATTAAAACAAATAATTTGAGAAGGAATTATATGTGGCTCCTATGAAATTCTAAAAATGCTAGAAAAAATGAGCAGAAAAGAATAACATTTAGCAAGTACATTCACAATGAAGGTATCAAACACAAGTCAAGCCAAGACTGTAACAATATGCTCAAGTTTGGCAAGAGCACGGTATCAAGAACAGTTTAGCAGAATAGCAAATGATTATGTCACTGGAATGTTGGAGAAATAATCTCACAAAATTACACATATTTTACTTCTATCAGGTTCAATCAACCGTGCAAAAGCACAACTCCGAATTCTACTTAAAAAGAAGCTGAATATAACCAAGGGTTTGTTTAACTTTTTACCATCTCTAGAGCAATGTTGTCTTATACAATGATATATGAAGCAACATTAACAGACAGAATCAACAATGAAATTAGGGCCCCCTGTAACAAATAGCATATATAAGGTAAAGATCCAAACACCCACTTGGTGCATATATCTCATTCCCATTGCATTGAAAGATCCACCTTGGAGATGATGAATACCACCATTTGTTGTACCAGACGTTATTGATCCCAATTTAATCATGTGTGATTCATTGGATATGTAAATAATCATTCGAGTCTAAATATATGGGGATTTTTAAGTTCATGGGCTTTTCAGCATATGCACATTCATGCCATCGCAATTTCGACCCATTTAGTTATAAACGAGATGTGTTTATCTCAAACGAGTTGAATGGGTTGACTCCGCTTTTGCTCAAAGGCAAAGGGTCAAACAAGTTGGTAGTTGCCGAAAGTCTATTTTTCATGCATACAACCTCCTTAGTTCAAATATTTAAAAAGTTATTGTACTATATCTTATTGCAATCATAATCAACATAACTAATTATTAAAAAAAGCTTTTAAAGAATGAACAGAAATAGTCTTATGGAAATTACAATCAAGATCCTATAAGTACACATACGCGGTCACAATTAGAGAGAAGCATAACTTTACGCAATGAAGTCGTCTAAGAAGTAATGTTCATATTCAAGTATGATCGATAGAACCAAAAGAACATTGTTTCTGTTATGATATT
The DNA here is from genome assembly GCA_025506415.1 of Flaveria robusta. NCBI lineage: Eukaryota > Viridiplantae > Streptophyta > Magnoliopsida > Asterales > Asteraceae > Flaveria > Flaveria robusta. The sequence continues at coordinate 3,073,479 of CM046466.1, read as the reverse complement.
TCTACGAGATTTGCACAACAAACAACAGTAAATAAATAACTACAGCAATTAATTGGGCATGAAAACTACTACTAAGAAATGACAGGGGAAAACGGTAACCTGTTATCTTCTTCCACAAGGACAGAAGGCCCCACATACTTGACACGATCCCCTGGTTAAAGCATTTAATATTTAATTAATTGTTGTCTCATTGGAAAATAAATAAATAAAAAACTTATCAATCAAAAAGAAGTCCACAAAATTCTATTCAGCATGCACAAGGACATGTTTTTCAAATAAATGACTGAATAGAACATTTGGCCTACATGAATTCAACAAATAATTATACCTTTCTTTAATGGCTCTTTTGCTTCCTCAGAAGACTCCGTATCTTCCTGCTTTGAAGATTCAGAAGAAATCTCCCGAACAACAGTAATGTTCTGTTACAAGTGGAAATGCTAAGCTGTTACAATTTACTACCTCCGTCTCTATCTAAATAACCACTAACCTAGCATCTGTAATATGTAACGTTCAATAACCTTAAAGTAACTTCAAAGAAGGTGGTTCGTACTGATGAGGACACATGACCTAGTTATTTATACAGTTCCTAAGGGAACTATAACTAATTTGTTTTCGATACTTGGATAAAAATGTTATCTGACTCATATGAACTACAACTAATCTGAATATAAAAAAACATACCCAGCATGATCTCGCTCGACAATAGGGTCTATGGTGATTTTCGGGAGGGGGGAGGGGTAAAATTAAATGTCCGTTTCGTCATTTATTTATAAGTTTCCAATCAAAAGTTGCCAAACACTTAAACAACTACATATTTGATTGTTACATCCTAGGAACAAAAGAGCATCTGAACATTACTCTATACACCTGCTTTATCCCAACTCACTTTCAGACAAATTGAACACTCCATAACATAACTGCAGCAACAGCTGCTTCACAGTCCCTATTGTTGGATATTGAGAACCTCAAAATTTAATAATGAAATTCTCTCTTAAGGAAATACCTTTGCAAAGTCTTCAAGATTTCCAGGAACAAGCTTCTTAAGGGCTTCAGCAGCCCGAGCCTCAACATCTTCATCATCTGATCTCGAGTCACCGCTACTAGTCCACTCTTCCTCATTGCTTACTTCATCTTCAATTTCTGATTCAGAAGTAACTTCTTCACCTGATTCTCCATGTTCTTCGTCTGATTCGTTCTCTGAGTTATCTTCACCAAAATCCTAAAAATCCCCCAAGGTAAAGATTTTGAAAATAAATTAGGATAGAAGATGAGTGGCTGATTCTTGGAACAGCTAAAAGACAAACTCAGGATTGACTTACATAAGGAGCAAGAACACTACTGTCAAGAATCAACAAGGGAACTTGTAAATCCCGTGCAAGTGCTCTAATGAATCTCTCTCGATAAAGCTCAGTGCCTGCAACAAAATCAGCAATCATTCACATATAAAAAAAAGGCAAGGATCATTATAGAGGAGGCAAAGATGAACAGGTCAAGCAGTTTCAGGTCAGGTTGATTGGCTTGCCGGCACTTTTTTGTTTATTTTCTAGAATTATATAAGCAATCAATGTATTGAATATTATTACAAAGACTATGCTATAAAAAATAACTGGTTTTTTAAGTAAAGTGATTTAGGAGGTTGTAAGCATTTAAACAAATTCGGGAGTCTTTCATCCCATTTGACTAGTCAACTCATTTTTGTTCATTTTTAGAGCTATGCAAACAAGTAATGTATTAGATGTGATCACAGTGATATTTCATAAAGATTAATTTTTTTCAAAAAATAACATGATTACTTCAGGTGACTTTCAAATTGCTCGACCCATTTGACCATTCTCATAGCTACGTTTTAAATTTACATATTTGACCCTTTGAGATAAATTTAACCTAAATTTCTTTCTGAGATAACAGATTCAATGGTCTGTACCTGGTATACTTTGAAGTAGTATTCTCCCACTTGAAGAATCCAACCGTGAACCGTATGTAGTAGTAAACGTCTTGTTTTTCAAATGAGAGGCAGCACATTCCACTAAAATATTCTTGGAATGTTCACTGTAAGAGAATAAATTAGCATCAGCAAATTCTTGAAAACAATAGGTAAAACTATAATTACAAAAGGCTTAGTACTTACTGTATATAGTAAGGAAACGTATCCCATGAAACTGTTTGTTTCTCCCATGGAATAATCCTCCGTAAAAACTCGTTTTTGAATCTTTGTCTTTTGCTTAGAAAAGGTGACTCTTTTCTTTTACTTTCAATGGCCAATTTCTCATTAAGAAGCCATTCCTTTTGATCTAGCTCTCCTAAACAAGCATGAGCATCATGGTGCTTTACATCCTCCTTTACATTTCCTTTACCGATACCACCCTTATCAATTTTGGACACATCTCCTACACTTGTATTTCTTCCATCGCCCTCTGAGCTATAAAATCTAAAAGAACCACTAGAATTTGCATATGATCCCACAAGAAATCGTGTGGGATTTGAGCGAGAAAACCTTAAAGTACTTGATAGATGTCTTCTGAATACATTATCCCTAGAAAAAGGGTTTGTTTCAACATTGTAACGGGTTAAGGATCGATGAGAGGTTTTTTGGGGATAATTGAAACCGACTAAATACTTGTATGGTTTAAGCACGATGTCCCATCTTTTATCCTTGTACTTTAGTCTCATTAAATTCATTATAGCCTCACACTTTTTACAGACAAATGGGAATGGGTTCCCCCAATAGGTTGATTGACCCAAACTGCTTCCTGAATAGTAGAAAAAAAAATTACACATTAACTTGGTATACATATTATGCACGGACTAAATGACTAATTTCCAAAGTGTTTATGTCAGAAAACATCAGAAGTGGCTTCCTGAAAACACACTGATGGAAAACAATTATCATACATCCAAAATTTTGCATCATGTTGGTGTCAAAAACCATATCTAAGAAAAAAAAGCTGAGAAGTACAATGTTAACTACAGTTGGCACCAATGATCCTTAGCCCAACTGGTTAAGTTGGGGTGCCCATGACATGTAAATATTGGGAGGACATGGGTTCAAGTCTCACTCTGAGCAAAAAAGGGTTGAGCCAGGGGGTTTTCTCAGCAATGGGTTTCCTCCCGAGGGGGTTGGGGGTGCGGTCTCGGCTGGGAAACGAATAGGTGGGCCCGATTAAGATAACACCTATTTTCCGAAGCAGGGTCGCACATTTGCCGTTCAAAAAAAAAAACTAGAGTTGGCATTTGGATTTGTGTCTTGAAAGTGATTAATGGATCTTAAATAACAATGATCAATAATCACCCATAGTAAAACGGAGTGCGGAGAATCATGTTTGGATGTGTTATGCAGTTTAAAGTTATAATAATCGGAAACAATATGTTCGAGTATTTGGCAATTTCAAACTTTTAGGAAGTTCTATGAAACGACTAGCATTTTTATTATTAAAAAAAAAAAAAAAAGAAGGAGAGATGCTAGCTATATGTTAGCACAAGTTTCTCATATATTTAAAAAAAAAAAAGGAATGAGTAACTACATTTTACTCTCTTTTCTTTAATAACCACTTTTGTTGCAGCTAGTGAGAACCTGGTTATTCAACCTTTAAACCATCAAAGACGAATACGTTTATCACTTCATCAAAACATCAAAATCTGATTATTAGGAATTGAAGTTACACTAATCAGATAATCAGTCCCAAACACAAATCCAAACACCCTCTAACACTAAAATCAGTAAACTTTTCAACCAAATAAGTCGACAAAATGTCCAAACATGACTTTTGAAGGTCAATTGAGCTCATTCTCAACTTCAAATCATAACAAGAGTCATCTTTATTGCAAGATACACAAAGGGTTTCTCATATAAACCATAATAACACATTATCAAGCTACAAAACTAAAAACACCCATGTCAATTTTGCATATCACAGTGTTTAAAGGCTACAAAATCAAAAACTAAATCTTTCTTCGGATAATTGGTTTATTCATTAACTAGCATGACATTGACACCCCGAAACAAAAAAGAGGGAAAACAAAGAACGTAAAATTTATATTCACAATCAACACTACAAAAAGAATCAATCTTTCACGCAAGAATCCAAAGAAACAAACAAACCTTTAATTCATTTATGTATGCAGCGACCGAACTACAACAATCTTAAGTCGAATAGGAAACTGTTTTGCCGTTGAACCCAACAGACAGGGAGGGCGGCCCGCTAATTAAGGAGATGAGGGGATGTGGGTGTCTTCGAAAGGGGGGTGAAATCGATTGTTTTATTGGTTTTTTGACCTAAAAAGACATTGGTGTTTGGTTCTACGATGTTCCAACAGCAAAGGTGCAGGGGGTGTTATGTTCGTCTGTTCTTGGGTTGTGGCACAAGTCTTCGGATATGGCTAAAGTGTGAATTCGCGAGGGTCAATTTTGTAGTGTTTGGAAAAAATAGATAAACCCAACTTAGGGTAAAGATTGATTAAGGTTATCTTTGGTATGTGATAATTAAATTAACGAATAAATAAAATAAATGAAAAAATAAAATTGATTAGAGAATGAAATTAATTATTTCATTTTATTGTCGTGTTTGGTCAATCTTTCGAAATAAAATAAATCATTAATTTATATTGTTTGTTAGGTAGGAAAAGACGAGATAATAAAATGTAAAAGTGTTTATGGTAGAGATGGTTCTCGGTGGCGGTTGTTGGCAACGGCGGTGGTGGCGTCGTGGGTGGCCGGTGGTTAGCAGCAACGACAGCGGCAGGGGCCAGTGGTTGGTGCGCGGCACCGCGAGTGATCGGCGGTAGGCAGCACAACAGTCGGTCGGTGGTTGGCGGCGTCGCAGATGGCCGATGGTTGGTGGCGACACCACGGCCGGTGTCCGGTGGTTGGCAGCGACACAGTTGGGCGGTGGTTGGCAACGGTGGCTAATGGGCGGCGGTAGGCAGCGCCGCAGGTGGTCGGTGGTCGGCAAAGGTGGTCGGTGGCGGCAACGACGCCGCCGGGGGCCGGTGGCTGGCGGCAACGGCGGTGACCGGTGACGATCGATTCTGGTGGCCGGTGGTGGTTGTTGTGGTTAGTGTTGGTGGCCAATGATGGAAAAAGAAAATGAATGAAAAAAAAAATAGGGCTGGATATAATTAATTTGATGGAATGAAATCAACTATCTAATGATTCATTCTATTATATTCAACAACCAAACATGTTTTTTTTCATTTACCCTCAATGGTTCATTCCATTCCGCCACTCATTCATGCGTGCCAAACGCTACCTTATTTATTATTCGTGATTAATCACAACCTAATAAATGTTTACCGACACTTTTAACCTTGAGTTTATTTTTATTTAATCTTCTATTACTAACTGAGAGTTAACATTGTTAGTTTTTTTATGACGTCAACTGTTTATATGGCCAAAACACAAAGCAGAAAGTTAAAATTAACCATCTGGATAATAATTCTGAAACTTCTGCACTCTAAAACCAGTTATTCTTCACCTCCTAATCTGAACCACTTGAATCGTTAGAGCTAGATTTTAGGTGACGATGTAGCTAGACACCAAAAAACGGACATGATGCAATCTGGGCAATGGCGGAGTAGAAAACTGGCTCAAAGTTTGCATCATTTTATCTAAAAAAGAACTAACAGTATTAACTCTCAGTTAGTAAGGGATTGCCAGAGTATAATAAGCTTAAAATTAAAAGTGTTTACAAACACTTACTGAGTATAAATTAATACCGGCCAATAAATAAAACTTATAATTATTAAAAATCCAAAAACCCTTCAAAAAATGGTTTGAGATTTTGTTTTCCCTTTTTCTATTGTTGTTAGAGTGAATAGATTTGAAAAGAGAAAATGGTTAACGAATTTGTTTCTTTTTATTGTGTTGTATTAGTTGGTAACCCACGTTTCACGATGGGTACGCTCTTTACTCGTTCAATGCATATATACATATTATACACTTGAAAATACAAAGAAAAGGAAGCGCACATGCATTTGAAAAAAAAACCCACAAGGTTGATGGTTTTGGTAAACTTGCATTTTTTTTGGGTTTTTATGCTTATTTTTACAAGTTATGCATTCAAATTAATTAATTGGGTTGTCTAAAAACAATTCCACCTTTTTACGTTTTTGATGTGACATAATAAATTATTTTCATCGAAAAATGATTTGAATAGTTTTACCTTGTAATCACTGATTTTGAAGTTCTTATTTTTTCAAACATAAAAATAAAATGCTTATTAATATTTAATTTAAATAATACGTTATTAAATAACAAAATTTAGTCGTAAATACCAAAATACTAAGTACTCAACATACTCATATTAAGTGTTTTAAAATTAAATGAAATGTCTATTTTGCTCTAAAAGAATGTTTTATAAGTTAGTATAGATAGTGAGTTGGCATGCACGATGCATCGCGTGTCACTTAGGCTCTTATCTGATCTGTTTTAACCACTAATCGCTGTTGGGTATTATTGTTATTATTGTTGTTGTTATTATTATTATTATTATTATATTAATTAATATTTAATAATTATATGGTTAAGTATTTACATAAGATAATATTTATTTATAAATTTAAGTATCAATTTAAATTATTATAAATAATATAATATTTAATATTGTGAGTTAAATAATTTCAGGAAATAATTATTTAATTTATTAATAATACGTGTTAATTAATATATTAATAAAAAGGTTTATTAAACGATGGATAAAATAAAAATGATTACATAAAGCACATGTACATGATGTTTAAAAAGTTTTATTAAATGTCATACTTTTTTGGTAGAATTACACGTATATCCCATAAATGTTTTATATAGTAATATAGATGATCTATATACTAATATCGTTATCACAATGTTCCGACATCATATATTTACACTGGCTTTTGCTTTTAGTCGTAAGATTGACTAACTAAATAATTACAACACAACGAGCACATTATGTTAGGTGTTAGTTTTTTATGATAGTACTGTAAGAATATAAAAAGTTTGATAATACAATAAAAACTAAATGCATAATGTGATAATGACTATTAAAGTGTAGATAAATCAAATGCATCGTAATGATATATTTCAAATTGTCCAAAATGTTATATTTTAGAAGTAAAGAAAAAATTTGCTTAAAAATAATACAAACAATAAAAACACCGCCAAATTCTAAGATTATAGTAATTATTAAGGTTTCTTATTAATATATGCATATACTAGTTTTAGTAAACCCGTGTATTACACAGGTTAAAAAAATAAAATATTAAATTAAATAAAACTTTTATTAACTATTAAAAGATATTCTAAAATATGATATGATTAACATTACGTATGAATGAGAACTATAAATAATAAAATAATGATATCAACTATTCAAAATTTTATTTTTAAACTACTTTTGTTTTTTCAAAAGAAAAACATTTTGTTTTAAAATAAGCCGTTTTAAAAAGTATATGTTTTAAAAGTTTCTTATATAGCTCCAAATTTTGATTATTTTTAGTTTATGAAAATTTTTCTTTTTAAAAATATAAATTTTAAAATAAATTGTAGTTTTAAAAAAGTTTAATGTTTTGAAAAAAATTCTTATGATATAAAAATTTATATCCTTTAAAAATAACATTTGAAAAATATCCTTTTTTTAATTTATTAAAAACTATTTTTAATCTAAATAAAAATAAAATAATATTATTAGTAATTAATGTAATTTTAGTGAAAAAGAAAGTGGTGATGCCATGTGTCCATCTTAGTTATTTTTTATTAGAGTAGAAAGATTTTATAGAAATAACAATCATAAAAAACATCTTTCCTTATTTATTAAAAAATTATTTGTAATTTAAAAAAGAATTAAGATTATTCAATATTTCTTAATTTAGTTAATTATTTAAAAGGAGAGAGATGCGGGAAAAATAAATATAGGATTCCTAGGAATGTGCCAAGTGTACCCCCAAGTTACTCTTTTAGTATTATACTAGGTTCGTATCACATGTATTACACGGATTGAATAAATAAATATCAAATAATTAGTAATGAAAATTTATTAATTATAAAATGATATTTTGATACAGGCTAATGATTGAAATTACTTATGATTAATAATTATAATTAATTAAATTTTTTGTAATTTTAAAAAAATTCAAGCATTTTGTCCAAAACAAACTTTTTTAAAAAGTGTCATTTCTAAAAAAACTCATTATAACTTTGAATTTTAATTATTTTGATTTATAATAATTTTATTATTTAAAAATGGCGATTTTAAACTACTTTATGTTTTTTAAAAGTTTGATGTTTTAGTAAAATTTTTTATCTTAACAAAGTTGTTTCTTTAGAACTAAAATTTATAAAAAGAACTATTTCTTAATTGATTAAAAAACTATATTTAATAAAAAATAAATAAATAATATAATTTGTAATTAATGTAACTATATTTAGGAGCTCTAGAATTGTATCAAGTGTCCACTAAAACCTTCTTTTATTATCCTATCCTATCCTATCCTATCCTATCCTATTACTCTAATAAAAGAGTAAAAAAGTTGCCACGTGTCATCATATGGTGTATTCTCAATTTTATTTTCCCACCTAAAGTCATTATCAAATTTAAGCAATTAATTAATATCTTTGTTATGCTTTATTTCATTTTAGGTAACTCAATTAAAATTTCATTTGAATCAAATCTAACATGTTAGGCAACTAAATTAATATTTCGTTTTAGTTTTTATTTACATATTTTTTTATTCAAAATTCCGTTATTTGTCAATATTATTGTCAAATCATTTATATTTGAATTTTACATTAGAATAATTTTATATGTATAAAAGATCTAATTAAAAAAACTTCAATCATCTTTCTATTCTAATTAAAAAGTAACTACATGGCATACATGACAACACCATATTTATACTCACTAAATTTTTCCAACTTATCTCTAAATAACTAATCATATTAATTAGTAATAATATTAATTTTTTTTAAATTTAAATAGTTTTAATAAATTAAGAAATATATCTATTTATCAATGCTCTTTATAGAGAAAGAATTTTTATAGAATAAATCTTTTTTAAATATCAAAATTTTATAAAAAAAATATAAATTTTTTAAAATTAATGTTTTTAAAAAGTAAAATTTTATCAATAAAAAAGTAATTAAAATTAGAAGTTATAATAAGAAAGTTTTAGAAAATGATATTTTTTTAAAATCTTTGTTTTGATATAAAATTTTTATTTTATTTATAATAAGAAAAATTTCAATGATATCTTATATTAAAATATTGATTTATAATTAATAAATTTTTATTATATTTAATATTTTATTTATTCAACCCGTGTAATACACGGATTAACTAAAGCTAGTCATAGATATATATAGATACTTTAAATTCCCCAATAAAGAGAAAGAAAGCAAAGAAGTTAACCAACAAAGTAAGCAATATTCATCAAATTCGGAAATGTAATAAAATAAAACAGGAATGCACTTTGTTGATTAAACTTTTTAAAAAAACACAAAGTCGTCGCATTTTAACAATCTTTAACTAAAAAAGGCCTCCAATTCATTACACTTGATTTGATATGATTTTAACAAATTTATATTTGTCTACGTGTCATTTTAACTATAGTCTTAAAACATCAAATTGGTTTCCGTTAAAGGCTTGTTATATCAAAACGATAACCAAACCTAACACGAACATTTTCGCTTTATTTGATGAATGAACATGAACAAAAATATTGTGTTTGATTACGTGTTCGTGTCCGTGTTCGGTTAAAGTTTTTGAACGATCATGAACATGTCAATTTTTAAGTTTGTTCTATTCATTTACATCACCACAAATATAGACAAAAATCACACAATAACAACATGCCACACACAGTAAATATAATGGTAAACCCAAAATACAAAATTACTCAAATGCAAGCAACCAATGATTGAGAGTCGTATTATTTAATCAAATCCGTAAAAAGATATTTAATTTGATAGAGATTTTAACAGATAAGTACCGTTTTCTTTTTTATTTTTTCAAATAAAATATGAATATACGATACAAACAAGTTCGAACCTTGAACTAAATATACTTTCACTATGAGTTATAAACAAGTTAATTATACATTAAAAACATTAAAAGTAACCAAATTTAATCACCCTAGATAAATACAAACAAAGCACAAAACAACTAAAATAAATAAAAAACAATATATATCGAAGCACCTCGTTCAACCCAAACTCACTCGACAAATCAGATGGAAGTATTAATTTAATTTACGATTTATTGTGTTGCAAAAGATACATATGAGAATGGCAATCAAAATCGAAATACCCGAGCCCCTTGCAGAAGGGTCCAAGTAGCCAAACAAACGTAGAATTTTCTCAATCCGTGTGGGTGTGTGAGATTAGTAATTTTTCACCAACTTTTAACTTATTAATTTTTGAGAAGTTATTAAGTTAAAAAAATATTTGGCAAACCCAAAAATAATTTTCAAACTAACTTTTCAGTAATAGTAAAAATAAGGTTTTAAAAAGTAAAGAGGATATTACTTATTAAATTTTAAAAACTCTTTTTAATCTAACTTTTTATTATATCCTTATACTACCTCCTATTAACTTTTTTAATTTTTAAAAACATACTTTTTAATTTATAAATTAATTCAAATATTTTTTTAAAACCTAATTTTAAAAAATTATAAGTTAATAAATTATCTTTATCAAAAATCTTTTCCAACACAAAATAAACAATCATAAAATATACCCACGTAACCGTACAATTCGCAATCCATCGTGAATATAGAAACATCAAAGACGAGAACTAACGGCGTCAGACTCATATATATCGACCTCAACCGTCAATACATATTAGCAACGGCCAATACTAAAACCCTACTTCTAGTTTTTAGGGTTTTTTCTACCCCGCAGCTGTGCTTCTACTTCAACGACTCTATTATTCTCTCAGAACCCTAATTTCAACATCTTCTGTTTGATTATTCAAAATGCCTAAGTCGGCCAAGAAGGCAGCCTCCAAGGTAGCTTCAATTTTTTTTCCAGTTTTCAGTTTGCTAATTCGTGTGTATAAGTTAATGCTTCCGATTTCGATGATGATTTGTTTCGATTTTGTTTCAGGTTGATTCAACTCCTGCAGTTGTAGAACAGCCGACAGAAGCGACGAAAAATGGTAGCTTATTACTCTCCCTTTGATTGTTTTACTTCTGTAGGTTAAATTTTATGCATATTTGGATGTTTGGATGCTTATTTGGATTTATCTTCGTTTGTTGTAATCTGTACCTTTTCGTCTCATGAATTTTATTCGCAAAATTTGGTCTTACGAGTTCAAGATTAATTTTTGTATTTGTTGTATATCTGTATTCTGAGGTTTGATTGTAAAACAGAGTACTTTCGATGCTTGAATTTGATGATAGTTATATTGAATGAAAAAACACCGAGTAACAGACTACTAGCTATGATGGAAATGGAGCTAAATGATTGTATGTTGTATTGTTGTGTGTTTAATTGAATGTTTTGCTGGTTATAGGCAAAAGAGATGCAGAAGAGGATATTGAGAAGAACGTAGCGAGTAGTAAAAAGCAGAAGATAGTCAACGGAGATGTGTCACCTGCAGTTGAGACAAAGAAGGTCAGGACAAAGACCAAAAAGATCAAAACTAAGAAACAGGAAAGCAATTCATCAGAATTAGAGGAAAAAGATAAGAAGGTATAATGGTATTACTTGTAGTGGTATATGTATAAATATTTATGATAGAAGTAAAGAACGATCATCATGAATCATCAAATGATGCAGTCTATAACTAAATGGTGCATTGCACAATAAGTTAAGAGCATTATATATATATTTTTTTATCATGAACCACATGTTAAAACCTAAATCATCAAGTGATGCAGAGTCTGTAATTAAATGGTGCATTGCACAACAAATTAAGAGCATCATTTTTTTTTTTGGTAATAAAATTGTGGTTGAATGTGTTTTCATGACTCTTCATCTGATGAAGTAAGTGATTGTTAATCTATTCTTTTAATCCATTTGAGTCCCATATTGTTGCTCTCTAATAGTAGCATAGTTGTAATAAGTTTATATTTCTACAAAATCTTTTAACATGATTGCAGAAAGCCTACTAAGAAACCGTCTGTTCATACTGTCAACAAATGTTTGGTTGGTAAACCTGTTAGCAAAGACAGTTCAGGTGGATCCGATTCTTCAGATTAGTTTTATATAGATGATGAAATGAGACAGTGTGCGAATCATGTCATACATTGATCATCTTTGACTAAGTTAATCCAGTGTTTGTAGTATATTCTACATATACGATACCAGCTTTTTGCCTATATAATAAGGGTGCTAATTTTTGTAGGAGGAACCAAAGGAGCCAGATGCTGTGGTCAAGAACGATGTCGCATCTCTAAAGAATGATGATTTAGACAATGAGTCTGAATCAAATGGCAGAAAAAGTTCAGACGAAGTGAGTGATAAGTTGTTTTTGGTTCAAAAGTTTTGTCATAATTATTTGTATTTATTTCTGTTACCAATATATGTTTGTGTACAGGAGGATGCCAAGGCTGCATCTGAGGCGAAAGCTCCCGTAGAACCCACTGCTAAAGTTGAAGAGGAGAGCCATGATGACAAGGAAAATCCTGATGAAGAGCCAGCAGAACCACAAGCTGTAAAAGAGGTAGGTGGACTTTTCAACTTTTGCTTAGACTCATGTTTATTTCAGAATCCTTTTTTATTTATTTTATTGATTTGGCTGGTATGCGGCTACAAAGAAGGCTAATATCGTCTCTGATAGTGCTGAAAAGGAGGATGAATCTAAAGCCATAAAAAAATTTTAATGATATTTTTGTCTTAACATATCTTTTTTGCATTATTTGCTCTAAATATCTTTTTGCGTTATTTGCATCATTCTTCAAAGTTCAAACCAAAACAAACCTGTTAGATTTGCACCTAGAAACCCATTACCCATTGTGGTTTAAATTGGAGAAACAATTTTGACCTGTTTACATATGAATGAGTCAATCTATAGTTTTGTATTGTATGTTATCTCAAATGGTTTTAATTATTAAGGAGTAACTCTTTTTCTATAAAATGGACGATAAAGAAAACTGATTGACTTTTTGAGTAACCCTTTGATGCTTAAAACTTATTGTATGTAATGATTTTTTGTTTAAACATAATTTGCACTATGGGGTGTTTCTAATTAAAGTGTATTCAGGATGCCGGCGTGGAAATGGTTGATGCTTCATCAGCAGAGAAAACGGTTGGTGTTTTTTGTTCATATTTATTTTCTATCTTCTTTATGTGTATGATTGTGTTACTAATAGATATTACTTAATAACCCTTTGACCCGTAAAACTTATTGTATGTAATGATTTTTTGTTTAAACATATTTGTTTCCACTATGGGGTGTTTCTAATTAAAGTGTATTCAGGATGCCGGCATGGAAATGGTTGATGCTTCATCAGCAGAGAAAGCGGTTGGTGTTTTTTGTTCATATTTATTTTCTATCTTCTTTATGTGTATGATCGTGGTACTAATAGATATTACTTATCGAGTAACCCTTTGACGCATAAAACTTATTGTATGTAATGATTTTTTGTTTAAACGTATTTGTTTCCACTATGGGGTGTTTCTAATTAAAGTGTATTCAGGATGCTGGCGTGGAAATGGTTGATGCTTCATCAGCAGAGAAAGCGGTTGGGGTTTTTTGTTCATATTTATTTTCTATCTTCTTTATGTGTATGATTGTGTTACTAATAGATATTACTTATTAACCCCTTGACGCATAAAACTTATTGTATGTAATAATTTTTTGTTTAAACATATTTGTTTTCACTATGGGGTGTTTCTAATTAAAGTGTATTCAGGATGCTGGCGTGGAAATGGTTGATGCTTCATCAGCAAAGAAAGCGGTTGGTGTTTTTTGTTCATATTTATTTTCTATCTTCTTTATGTGTATGATTGTGTTACTAATAGATATTACTTGTTGATTAACCCCTTGACGCATAAAACTTATTGTATGTAATGAGTTTTTGTTTAAACATATTTGTTTCCACTATGGGGTGTTTCTAATTAAAGTGTATTCAGGATGCCGGCGTGGAAATGGTTGATGCTTTATCAGCAAAGAAAGCGGTTGGCGTTTTTTGTTCACATTTATTTTCTTTCTTCTTTATGTGTATGATTGTGTTACTAATAGATATTACATCTGGCAGCCACAAACTCCCGCAATTTCTCAAGCTACAGAATCCAAAACTTTGTTCATGGGCAATCTAAGTTTCTCTATTGAAATAAGTGATGTGTATGTGCAGCTTATATATAAACTTTTGCAACTTTACTGTGTTTGACAACTAGTTAATTTGCAGAATTAATTTCTTCAAAGACGCCGGTGAAATTGTTGAGGTGCGGTTTACCATCAGAGATGGTTGCTTTGCGGGTTATGGACATGTTGAATTTGCCACCCACAATGCAGCTAAAAAGGTTTAATTTATTTCTTTATCTGATACCTTTTTTCATCCAACTTACTGTGCTTTTTTTAACTAACTGGCAGAATTATATTTGCAGGCCCTCAAACTTGATGGAGAATTCTTACTTGATCGTGATGTGAGACTTGATTTCGCAAAGGAAAAGAGTGCATACACTCCCAATAACGGGTAATGATTCTTTCCCAATCAGGTTTAACATCTGATAAGATTTGATATTTGAATTCACGATCATATTTTTTAATGTAGCAATGAGAGTTCTTCCCAAAAGAGTGGACAGTCTTTGACGGTATGTGTAAGGGGATTCAGTACAGATGATGGTTTTGACAGTGTCTTTACACACCATAATTCCACAAGTCTCTTAGTTATACATTCCAATATCATTATTGAAGTATGTTTAAAATCTTGATTTTTTGGTCTGCTGCACAGGTTAGGTATTTGTAATGGTATGGGTCTCTTTTTAGCTATTTCTTATTTGACCTGCTTGACATAAAATTACTGACCCATTCATAAGTTAATAGGTTATTGCCACCTCTAACCATAACATTTGTCTTAACTTTCCATGTTTCTTGTATAGTTTTTCTGCCACATTAGGGTGCGAGTCTGCAACAATTACAGATTACATATGTGAGTCAGAATGCATATACATATGCGTAGTAGAATTACTACAGGTCACTTTGGTGTGTCGCTACTCACATGAATTTGTTTGGCCCTTTATTGGGGTTGGTCCTGCTGCATAGTGTGAATTGATACTATGTAGCCTGCAGAAAAGTCCTACAAGAGGGGCAGTCCCAGATAATAGGCTCAGTTTGCTCATAATTAGACTGATCTTCCTTAAAATTATCATTCTGTCTGGCCCCCCAACAAGCCCACCATGAACAATGTTTGGGTTAGCCTCTGGGCGCGGTACCATGCATCAAACCTTTGTACGCAGCCCACTGCCGAGTGGAGTAGAGATTTGGATGCACCCCTGTGGTGCACATGAATTGGGTAGTTTTGACCATACCTGACCATATAACTCATTGACTTGGGAATTTCCCCTAAGATATAATCAGCTTGCATAACACCCGACTCCCGTTATGTTAACCGCAAACATATTATTAAACTAACATGGGTTAGATCTAGACGTGCCTGTGATTTAGCAAACACACGAAGTTCTTGAGGCTGAACACCGACATTGGGACATTTTAAGACCGATTTAGCTGCCAACAGATAGTCTGAGTAGACGTCTTAGCAGAAATGCAGCTGATGCTGCGTATTGCATGTTGTTCCCTTCGTGCAAGTACAGTAAGCCACCTGCACTGGAAGATGCTAGTACAGTTTTGACTTTTAAGATCACGCAATGTCTTTTAGACTGTCAATAGACCAGGAATCAAAGGCGCATTGTAGCCAGCATTCTTTTGGTGGCACACACATCGAAGTAATCAGCTTTAGCTTGATATTGTTTCAGTGTGGCAGTGTATGCACCACCAACTCCATCCATCAACACCTTGGAAAGTAGAATCTGGACACCGGCATTATCTGTTATCCCAAGAGAATTCCTTCACCGCCCAACCAGTGCCCCACCCATGAAGGCGTTATGTACCACATATTTCAAGTATGATTCGTCTTTGGTTGCTCTGTACAACCATGTTGACGCCCACAACAGTCCAACCTTTAAAGTTCGAACCAAAACAAACCTGTTAGTTTTGCACCTAGAAACCCATTACTCATTGTGGTATAAGTTGGAGAAACAATTTTGACCTGTTTACATATGAATGAGTCAATCTGTAGTTTTGCATTGTATATTATCTCTAACGGGCCAAATTATTAAGCAGTTACTATTTTTCTATAAAATGGACGATAAAGAAAACAGATCGACTTACTTAGTAACCCCGTTGACGCATAAAACTTATTGTATGTAATGATTTTTTGTTTAAACATATTTGTTTGCACTATTTTCTCTAATCTATAGGTTGTTTTTAATTTAAGTATATTCAGGATGCCGATGTGGAAATGGTTGATGCTTCATCAGCAAAGAAAGCGGTTGGTTTTTTTGTACATATTTATTTTCTTTTTTCTTTGTGCGTATGATTGTGTTACTAACATATGTTACATCTGGCAGCCTCAAACTTCCGCAACTCCTCATGCTACAGAATCCAAAACTTTATTTCTGGGCAATCTAAGTTTCTCTATAAAAGAAAGTGATGTGTATGTGCAGCTTATATATAAAATTTTGCAACTTTACTGTGTTTGACCATCTCTGACAACTAGTTACTCTGCAGAGTTAATTTTTTCAAAGACGCCGGTGAAGTTGTTGCTGTGCGGCTTGCCATGAAAGATGATCGCTTAGCAGGTTATGGACATGTTGATTTTGCCACCCATGATGCAGCTCAAAAGGTTTATTTTTTTAAGTTTTATTTCATTCAACCTGCAGTGTATTTTTTAACCAACTGTCAGAATTCTATTTGCAGGCCTTTAAACTTAATGGAGAATCATTACTCGATCGCAATGTGAGAATTGATTTTGCAAAGGGAAGGCCTACACACACTCCCAGTAACGGGTAATGATTCTTTGCCATTAAGGTTTAACATCTGATTAAAATTTGATATCTGAATCGATGATCGTATTTTTTTATTGTAGCAATGAGAGGTCTTCCCAAAAGAGTGGAGAGTCTCAAGGACTAACTGTATTTGTAAAGGGATTTGGTATAGATGATGGTTTTGACAGTGTATGTTTACACACCGTAATTCCACATATCTCATAGTTATACATTCCAATATTATTATTAATGTATGTTTAAAATCTTTATTTTTTGGTCTGTTGCACAGGTTAGGAGTACCCTTGAGGAGCACTTTGGGCAATGTGGAGAGATTACAAGGATGGCTATTCCTAAAGATTTTAGATCTGGAGGTCCTAAAGGGTATGTTCTTTTTATAATGGCTAATTGGATCTCAATAATCGGAAGTATGATCCGTCGTCCATTAATAATTCACACCAACAATCTAACCAATGACACTCCTAATTTCACTTTTATTATTTCTAGTGCATAATCATCAAAGTTTTACAATTGATTTTTACTCAATTTCGCTCACAAGGATAAAAGTGAATGAAAGAGGAAATGCGCTTCCTTGTAAGCGAAATCAATCGGAAATGAAATGTAAGTTGTGTAAATCAGTGATGATCGTGCAAGTGGAATTCTCTTTGACCACAAAAATGAAAGTTATGAGTGGCATTGGTCAAATTGTTGACATGAGATTATTATCGGTCATTGGTTATGGTTATGAGTTCTTCCAATCCAATTTACCTTTTTATATTTAATAGTCAAGTCTTGGGATTTTGATCTTGTCGTGATAAATTTATTTTTTAAATGATTTGTTTTTTAGGGTTGCTTTCATAGAATTTACCAACAGTGAGGCCTTCAATAAAGCTCTTGAACTCAATGGGTCTGAGGTCAGTGGAGGCCCTATAACGGTAGAGGAAGCTAAGCAGAGCAGTAGGAATAGCGACGGAGACGGTGGTAAGAGAGGTGGAAGAGGTAAGTCTGGTGGCAGAGATGGTGGTAGAGGCCGTGGTCGTGGCAGTGGCCGTGGTCGTGGCAAAGGTCGTTGATCTGTCAGACCAAGCAGGGAAGAAGACAGCTTTTTGTGAGATTTATAGATGAGAGTTTATGTAGCAGCAGTCTCTACTTGTTTGGTTAAAATTTTGAGTTATTTTTCTAGTATGTGATGAGATTTCCAATCCAGTTTGACATAATATATGATATTTGTCTCTGTTTTTTTTCTACTTAAAAATGAAATTCAATTTGTAACATTAAGTTTCTTATTAAATTAACGTCAAGTCATTGTTTTTGAAAAAACTTGTTCCATTTTGGTTATTTATATATTCTAATTTATAAATATACTTATTTATTGACAATTTGGGTCTTCGAATAGATGTTTGATTTTTTTTTTTTAATATTTCGTTATACTTTTTTATTTAAAAAATAAAATTAAAGTTATTAGAACACACTCTCTTCGTTTTTTTTCACGGGTGTTGGTATCCCTTCCTTGACTAACGTTATTTCTAGATTCCTCGTCTTGCTTATGTTTTTCTTACTTTTTAACATCAAAAGCAAAACAATAATTTCACAATAACGTAAGCATCCATCTATTCAAAGTTGTATGCATGATTTATTATACGAATGAGTAATTTATGCTTGTTGGTGTTAATTAGGTGGTCGGTGAACTTTTGTTGCTCTCCATGACGTTTTTAGATAAATAAGTTTTATGTTACGTAAATTCAAACTTGCTAAACTTGTCCAATTGGGACCTTATAATGCACTCACGTTATTTGGTTCAATTACCTTTTTTGTTTTTGTATTTCTTGATTTATCCACTAGATTAGTCTAGTTGGTTCTTTGCACTTAGTTTAGGTGTAGCGGTTGTATTTTAATTTGTCTTGAATTTATTATTATTTTTAATGATTTTAAAACTGGACATTAAACTCATTTCATAAAAGTTGCTATGTATTGAACTTTGCTTTGCTATGCATTATGTATGGTGTTACCGTAAAAATACTTTATATAAAGACGATGATGACAAAAATACATTCAGTGCTTTAACACGACTCAAGCTAAAGAAACTTATTCAATGGTTAAAGTTAAGACATCATGTGAAATTTGTTAATCATCTATGTAACTTATTCTTTTTACAGTTAAGCAAAAAGTTTAATCAAACTTATATTTTAAATTCATTTTAATATAACTTTTTCCGATACAAATTAACATTTTAGCTACAAATAGTTTGATTATAACCGTATTCCAATATCAAATTGGAAAAGCTTCTTGTAGTATTGACAAGTGGATCAGGTGTATTATCACAATAGGTCTTTGTCCCTGAAATGATGGGTTGGCCAGGTCACTAGTACTGTCTTTGTTCGCGAGCGTAAGTGAACTTTTGTCAATAAATTTATTCGGATAACCGGGCTTAAATGTATTTGTTTGGCCGTTTAGGAATAAAGTAGTGACAAGTGAAGTAGTGAGTGATATATTGATTGGTCATGTAAGATATTAAGATAGCGCATGGGCCACTGCTCATGGTCGTTTTACCTCTGTCGCCCGTTACAAACTTACAATAATATAGCCCATCATTCTCTCCGTAAACTTTTGAAGCATCACCATCTCTCTCATTCACCATAAGCCACAATTTGGTATCTCTCTCTCTCTCTCACACACACACACACACACCATGGAATTTGCAATTAAAGACCTTTAGATGTTGATATTGCCACCAATTTGAACACTACTTTGGTTGGTCTATTAGTATGGGCTGTTATTACATAAGAATTTTGGTTGATTCTTTTTAATAATCGAAGAATGAAGTTGAAATTAGATCATTTAGCACAAATGTTCATGGGATATCTTTGATATTGAATATGGGTACATGTGACTACAAGTTTTTAGTGTTGTTAAGCATTTTTTAAAAGTTAAAAGTGTAAAAGTGTTCATACTGTTATTTTGGGTGATAGAAAGTTTGTTTCCTTTTTGTATGATTCTTTTTTTTTTCACTTTTGGGAGAGGGAGCTTTCTGAACCTGATTTTGACTTAAAAGTCAACTCTTTAAAATGCTAAAAGTAGTTCTTTTTTTGTTACCTTTACCTAAGGCAAGGGAAAGATTCATAGTGGATGGGAATTCTTTTGGTTTAAGTGTCTGCTACTATAATTATAAGCATCATGTGTATACACGTGTGTGTGTGTGTGTGTACACAATAATGTGTGGGTCTAGGTAGTCAAAGGCTCGAGCTGCACTAAAGGTGCAATGGGTGAGCATGTCGCCTAGGCAGAAGGCGCTTAAAAAGCGCATAGAGACACGGAAGGGGCACATGTACTCTATGTTTTTTTTAGTTGTTTTAGACTGGTTTAGGGGCCTAGGTTACTTTTAGTTGTTTCGGCCTTTCGGGCAATTTTGCAGCTGTTTTAGACTGGTTCATACATGTTCTTTTCTAGTTCAGTGCGCTTGTGCGCCTTGCAGCACTCAAGGCAGTTTACCTGCACCTCGCCTGGGCGCCTAGACATGCGTCTTTGGTGCCTTTGACTGCTAATTTTATACATGGTGATATTGGATCTAACTTCTAGATATGTGACTAATTTTGATTTTAGATACAGTATATTTGAGAAGAAAGATTAAAGCTTTTGGAAAATGCACTATGGGTGCTATTTTGGCCAAAACTATCATATGAGATAACTTTTCTTCGAATTGATGATAATATTACACATCTTTCCAACCACAGGAGCAATGTCTGAGGGTATAACACCTGAAAGTCTAATCAACAACATCATGGATACACTTTCTGATAAGCATCAGAATCAGAGTTCTGGTTCATTTTTTGCTGAGGAGAAATCACACTCTGTATCTGCTCAGTTTAACAGGCTGTTTGGGAGACAGAAGCCTGTTTATAATATTTTAGGGGGTGGCAAATGTAATGTTTATCTCATCATTGTTTTTTAACTTGATGATGATGATAATACTAATTTTTTTTTGTCTAAAATGAATTTCCTTCATTTTTCAGCTGCTGATGTACTCCTATGGAGGAACAAAAAGATATCAGCAAGTGTCTTATGCGGTGCAACTGCAGTTTGGGTGCTTTTGGAATGGCTTAACTACCATTTTCTTCCTCTAGTCTGTTTTGGTTTTGTTGTATGTATCATTGGCCAGTTTATTTGGTCACACCTTTTGAACAGGTATTCTTTTAGTTATCATCTTTTATGAAGTAGAAAACCTTTTTAATAAAAATCTGAAATTAATGAATGCATGTCACTTATGATCTCTACTTGTTAATTGTTAATATGCTATCAGAGCCCCACCTCATCTTGTCCTGCCTGATGAGCTATTTGTGAACATTGCGGCTACAGTAGGCGCTTTAGTTAATCGCGCTTTAGGTTTCCTTCAGCATGTTGGTTCTAGCGGAGATGTTAAGCAACTTGCGATCGTATGCCACATTCTAATATGAATTCAGTACATAAATTAATACATTGAGCATGTCACAAGTATCACAAGCTTTTAAACATTTGTTTAGGTTGTTGGGAGCTTACTAGCTGCTGCAATAATCGGAACCTGGTGCAACTTTTGGACTGTAATCTACACAGGTAATATTTTGCAATTGCTTGTCCTTTTTCCAGATTACATTCACTATATATCTTTTAGCTTCAATATGAAATATTCCATCTGTTTATTTTATTTCTGATAAGGTTTTGTGGCTGCCCACACGCTGCCTGTTGTGTATGAGAAATATGATGACCAAATTGATAACATGGTATACAATGCACTAGCAAAGCTTCAGAACCACTATAGTAAGCTGGATGCTAGCGTTCTAAGTAGCATTCTAAAAGCACCTAGGAAGAAGTCTGCGTAATGTTGTTTAAAAATGTTATGTAAGTCTAATTCGCCATTTTAGACCGCTTATGGTGTATTTATCAGTAGTTTGCTAATAAAGCTGTGTTATTGTGATGCTAAATTGGATATCTATATTTACTGGAATATGAACGGTTTCTCATTTCTCATATTAGATACATTTCTTAAGATTAAATGTCAAAAAATAGAAGACTTGGTGGTAGGTTACAGTTATCGAACATGAAATGGTTGAGTGTTGACTATGGTCTGATGATGATCAGTGGTAGGATTGAACCGAGACCTTAGCCTGCGGGCCACCTTGAACATACACAAAACTGCACTCGGAACCAGGTTTGATGACCTTAATCCATTTTGGAAGCTCATACACGTTCTTATTTTGAGTTGGAGATAATCCCCATAGTGACCCTGATAAGTTTTCAATCTCCAACTTCAAATCTGTTATCGGTATTTCTGACTTGTTCTTGATTATCACCTTGTGCCTATAGTATGCAATTCTCCCAACCGTCCATGAATCTGTTATTGTGTGAAAGAATTCCACTGGCGATCCTACACAAGAAAAAACAACAACATTAGTCAGTATTTCTTCACTTCCATATTAAATGACATCAGATATACCAAAAAGATGGCTTCAGTAATGGGTTTGGGTTGAAACACGTCGTGTTTAGTAAAAGTCAAAACCATTTGGCTCGTTTAATCGGTTTGGTTCTTCTATTAGCTATTTTTATTTGACCCATTTGAGATAAAACATAACTGACCCATTCATCAGTTAACGGGTAGAAATTGCCACCTGTAAGCATAACATTTGCAAAAACTTACCAGGTTTCTCATATGGTTTTTCCGCCACTTTAGGGTGCGAGTCTGCATGAATTAAAGATTGCATATTTAAGTTAGAATGTATAAACATATGTTAGTAGAATTAGTACAGGTAACTTTGGTGTGCCACTACTCACATGAATCGGTTTGGCCCTTTGTTGGGGTAGGTCCTGCTGCATAGTGTGAATTGATTCTATGTAGCCTGGAGAAAAGTCCTACAAGAGGGGCAGTTCCAGATAGTGTAGGCTCGGTTTGCTCATAATTAGACCGATCATCCTCAAAATTATCGTTTTTGTCTGGCCCGCCAACGAGCCCACCATGAACAATGTTTGGGTTAGCCTCTGGGCGGCGGTACCATGCATCAAACCCTCGTACACAGCCCACCACCGAGTGGAGTGCAGACACGGATGCAATGGATGCACCCCTGTGGTGCACATGAATCGGGTAGTTTTGACCATACCCAACCATATAACTCATTGACCTGGGATTTTTCCCTAAAATATAATCAGCCTGCATAACACCCGACACCCGTTTTGTCAACTACATGAACATATTGTTTACATTTTCTTAAATAACATGGATTGAATCTACACATGCCTGTGATTTAGCAAATACAAGTAGTTCTTGAGGCTGAACACTGGCATCAGGACATCTTAGGACCCATTTAGCTGCTGACAGATAGTCTGAGTAGACAGCTAGTAGGAATGCAGCGGAGGCTGCATATTGCATGTTGTTCCACTCGTGCAAGTACATTAAGCCACCTGCAGTGAATGATGTTAGTACAGTTGACTTTTAAGGTCAAACAAAGTCTTTTAGACAGTCAACAGACCAGGAGTCAAAGGCGCGTTGTAGCCCGCATTCTTTTGGTGGCAAGCGCACGCGAAGTAATCAGCTTTAGCTTGATACAGTTTCAGTGTGGCGGTGTATGCACCACCATCTCCATCCATCAACACCTTGGAAAGTAGAATCTGGACACCAGCATATTTGTTATCCCATGAGAATTCCTTCACCGCCCAGCCAGTGCCGCCCATGGAGGCGGCGTTATCCACCACGTATTTCAAGTATGACTCGTCTTTGGTGGCTCGGTACAACCATGTTGCCGCCCACAACAGCTCATCCTGAAAACCAAAACAAACTAGTTAGTTTTGCACCTAGAAACTCTTGACCCGTTTACTTATGAATGAGTCAGTCTGGACTGTATGTTATCTCAAACGGGTCAAATTATTAAGTAGTTAACATTATTTAATAAAATGGACGATAAAGAAACAGATCGACTTACTGAGTATCCAGATGAGGCATAAAACTCCTTTGCGTTAGGGATTGAGTCTGTGAAAAGTCCCCTAAACCGATCCGCAAACCAGAAAAGCTGCAGTTTAGGAAAACAAACCCATAAGTTACATCAAAAGATCACAACAAAGTCACTCAAGAGCCAGAAAACGATACAAGTAACCATTCCCGACCTGTTTAGCATGAACCAACAGTAAGTCAGAGTAAGAAGAGTTATAAGGCCTAAATGCAATGGCTGCAGCAGCCATAGCAGCTGCAGTTTCACCCGCAAGGTCTGAACCAGGGTGCTCAGGGTCCAACTTATACGCAGTTCGTGGTGTGGTCATGTCTTCTGCCCTCTCCCAACAGTAGTGATCAGAGTCACCATCACCTACCTGCATCACGAGTTTAAAAATGTTAGAATGTAGTTAACTTGCATCGCGTGCATCCGTTAAACATGCTCTTAAAGGCATAATTATAAGTTTATAACTAACAAGTTTACAAACTTATTTACCTGTGCCCAAAGGACATTGGGCTGTGAATGGGCCTTGATGAAGTAATCAGTACCCCATTTGATAGCATTCAAAACATGGCCCATTTGGTTAAGATCCATCATACTTCTGCTATACTCAATGGCTCCCCATGACAGCATTGTGACACTATAGGCCATTGGCAGCCCAAACTTCACATGGTCACCAGCATCATAGTACCCTCCAACCAAGTTCACCTGCATTGTCACAACCACCTCATCACGCCTCGGTGCACAACCGAAACAGCACAAAGTACAATCCCACATAGCATACGCAATATATGTTAACATGAAATGATATATATAATATACATACATGTTGTTGATAACCATCATGGAGACCAGAATCACCACGCCATTTCACACGTTGAGTCATGGGTAACTTCCCGGACCGTTGTGCCTCGAAAAACAGCAAGCTTTTGTCAACGGCTTGGCTGTAATCGAACGCGAATGATGCATCAATGATGGTTAACATTAAGATGAATGTGGTGACAACACGTCTTGAGTTCATCATCTTTGATGATGAGTTTTTGATGATCAATGCTGTTGGATTGAGGTGAAGAAGAATATGATGTGTGATATATATAGACAGATATGTATGTATATCGTAGAAATGCAATAGTGAAGATGGTAGGGTTCACGTTGATGATAAAGAATCCATGTTAGAGCTCCCCACGTTGTGTTTTTGTGCTTCAAATTTATGATTGGCCTCTAAGTTTGACTTATATTTAAATAATATTATATATGTTGTGTTTTAGATTTTGATTTATTTAGTCTACCAAATTTATTTAAATATTTTTATGTCCCCAACAAACTCGTTAAGATATTTGAGTGTAAAGTGATTTATAACTTGCTAGTAATTAACTTGTTAAAAACACGAGTGAATTTGGTTCGAACTTCTTTGGATCGTATATATTTATTAGAGTGAGTATGAGTTAAAAATATCTTGTTCGTTGGCTCGTTTGAATAAAATAATATAATATAAGATAGTTTGTTTGTGACTTGGATTAAATTTTAAAGATCATTTTTGATTTCTCATTTCATGTTCTTGAACATTTCTATTTTCATATGCGTTATAAATCTGGACAGGTAGAAATTTGTTAATTTTTTTTTTTAGAAATAAACTAAATGTTTCTAGTTCCGTATGTATCACATGTAGAAATTTGTTGATTTTTTTATATGTTTATTAAAACTTAAGAAAAAACGACATAACTCATCAAGCTAGAAGTTATCCCTAGTTGGATTTAAACTGAAATGTCTACTTAACTTGAACATGTAAACTCTAGCTGACTTAGCTTATATTGTTATTTGTTGAGTTCGAGTTAATATTACTAGAACTGTTGTTACCTAATTTATGAAATATGAATTACATATTGAAATTCACTTAATATCTTCTAAAACTCCAAACGGAAAACTAATGATGTTTACATTATTTATAGTTTACATATCAATTTGATTTACATCTCTTGCACTATGAATTAATTAAAATAAGAACCAACATTTACACACATATATATTACTAGATGAGTTAATTTCAATTTTACTCCCTAAGGTTTGACAACAATAACCATTTTCATCCAAAAGATTAAAAACATCAATTTACCTCCAAAAGTTTAATAAGTTGTTTAAGTTTTAATCCAAAAGTTTTATTATTTTAGATTCAAGTTGAAACAATGATGAAACTTTTGGACTAAAATTGAAACAAATTATGAAACATTTGGAGGTAAATTGATGTTTTCAATCTTTTGGAGGAAAATAATTATTTTTGTCAAACCTTAGGGAGTAAAAATGAACTTAACTCTTACTAGATTTAATAAACCCGTGTATTACACGGGTTAAACAAATAAAATATTAAATACAATAAACATATATTAAGTATAAAACGATATCATACGATAAAGTATGATTGAAATTACATGTGAATAAGAATAATATGTAATAAAATAATTATATTAACTTTCTAAACTTTTGTTTTAAAAAATTTTTTCAAAATTTTTTTTGTTAAAAAAAAACTATATTAAAAAAAAATCATTTTTAAAAATTTTCATATTATAATTTTCAATTTAATTTATTTTTTGTTTATAAAAAATTTACTTTTTAAAAACACCAGGTTTAAAAAAGTTTGATGTTTTGTAAAAATTTCTTATTTTATAAAAATTATTTTTTAGAAATAACATTAATAAGAAGATATTTTTTTAAATTTATTAAAAAATTATTTTTATTCTAAAAAGGTTAAATAATATTATTGGTAACTAAGGTAATTATTTAATAGAAGAGAAAAGCGGGAAAATTTTGAGTAGAAATGTGGTGCTACCACGTGTTAACTCAAGTTACTATTTTATTAGAGTAAAAAGATTTTAAAATATAACATCTATATCATTTCTTTATAAAAGTTAAGAGTTAATCTCGGTTTTCGTCCCTGAGTTTTGCAAATTGTCTTTACTTGAGTACCAACGTTTACTTTGTTTCTATTATTTGCCCGCGTTTTGCAAATCATTTCTATTTTCGTCCTTTTGACCAACGGAGTTAACATTTTCTGTTAGATTTTCTTAAAAAGACCAAAATACCCCTAAGGGTTATAAAAATTATCACATCTCACTCTCCCTCTTCTTTCTTCTCCACACCACCACACATCATTGTCATCACACACCACACACCACCGCCGACAAACACCACCGCACCTCACACCATCACACCACAAACTACCGCCACCACACACCACCGCCGGCACACACATGACCATCATAGACCCCAACAAATGTACCAATCCATCAGTTACTGAATGTGTTTATTTGCTTTAAATGTTTGAAGATCAAATATGCTTAAAAATATGCTCAAATATCATAAGAGCAATTATTTGAGAAATCTTAATGATTAGGCACACTATGCACATGTAGGAGATATGTATAATGTTTTAGGAGAGAACACTCCGCTAGTTCTTTAGCGTCTTGTTGTAGACGCTCACATGCTAATAGTTCAAATGATAAAAGTTTTTATTCCTATAATTTTATAAGCTGCAGTAGCAGCATGTTCAATCCACATAATGTAACACATAAGTGTACAGTTTGAAGTTATCAGGATACTGGTTTTAAAACAAACATCTTGCAGCCATGAGAAGCTACCATAGCCGTCATGTTCCCTGTAGGTCTTTGCTTCCATTCCATGTGCTGCATTCAACACCAACGGTTAAACATATAACAACAACGACAACGAAAATGGAAATAATAATAATTATGGAATGGAAACTGAGACTTACAAGCCAAAGATCTCTGGTAACCACAGCGGTGTTTGGAGGAAGTCCTATATCATCCCAATGGGCTGTAATCTCAGCACTTGCAGGACCGCAGTTCACCATGAGTACAACTACTCTATAATTGGAAAGTGGTCCAGCCCAAACCTGCCAAATGATCAAAATCAAGTGAAGTCTTCGTTAGAGGTGGCTAGATGATGTGGGTTGGGTAACGGGTCAACACAGGTTAAGGTTTGACATAGCTCTTTTTTAGTGCATTCACTTATGATAACTTGCCAATTTTTACTTAGTAAATAATATTAGAATACTCTAAAAATCTTTGTAGAAAATGGTTTAGGAGATTTTATGGATATAGACTTTTGGTGACTGTCATCCCCTTGTAGGTAAATACTTTAGTTGACTTTTTTTTGAGATAACACAACCCAAACTGACCCACAAGCAAAGGGGATGGGACTGCAACCAGTCTTTGATGCACAAGACACACATATGGTTAACCTGAAGATGGGTTCAGTGAAGTACCTCAAGATCGCCTTCTGATCTAACCTTTTTAGCCTGAACACCGAGTCTATCTGTGGAGAGACAAACATATGATCAAAGCAAAATGATTACAAACGTCAACATTAGACTTCTAAATCTCAAAATTGGTGACAAATTAGCTTAAAACTCTACATGCATATGAGTTGATTCTAACAAAAAGTGCAGATTACTTCCATGACAATAAGTTTCTAGCAGTAAAACCCAAATAGTTATTTGGCTTGCTGTTTTAAACCAGAAAATTTGACTTTTAAAGTCAAAGAAAAGCACCTTGGTTTACAGCAATGACCTCCTTGTTTGCAAGTATATCAAGAGTCTCTTTCGTGATTGTTCTAACATCACAACCGATAAGAAGAGGAGCCTGCAATGACTCAAGAGCATAAATCTACAAAACTCGCGTCTTTAACATATACATAATTAAGTGACAACGTGTTATAGTATTGTACTTTTGAAATAGCCCATATGCTAAAATGAACAGTGTATTCGTCTTTTGTCATCCCTCCATTACCAACCTCAAGCATGTCTGGATCTGTGAGCACAAAAGTCCCAATTTGATTTAAATATATAAAACAATATTATAAAGATTGTTCACAAATTCTGAGAAGAACAAACAAACCATTCCAACCACCAGGTCTTGCATAATCCGCATAATACTCATTCATGTCTGCTATATACATCATGCTGCACAAAAACAAGTGTTAACTCAACATAACTGTACTTAAAAATACTGCAAAAATTACAAAGCGCGCATGTGAAATTACCTACTCCACGTATCGCTAATGTCATTTGTAGTCCTCCAACTATTTCCCACCTTAGAACCCCAAAGAGCAGGATGCATGTCTCCCCTATCACATGATTTTATAACCGAAAAATGATGTTAATAGCATGTAACATCAAGTATAATTCCACAAATGGTTAAAAAGGTGAAATCACCATTCACACAGCGAGAAAAAGATCGGACGGCCTGTATTCATGAGAGCTCTAGTCATAATCGGGTACCTGCATCAGTTAAAACAGAACAAAATGTTATTAGAACATATAGAAAACTAAGATGAAGATGTTAGAACATTGAAGTCATGGTGAATTACCGAACAAGTGGTTTTATCCCTTCATTGTTGCAGTTATCGTACTTCAAGTAGTCGATACCCTATACAAGAACGGGTTAATAGTTTGCAATAAAAGCAGTCTAACACAACAAATATGTACATTTCTATCCAACATTATGTTTGACCTCAAAAGTCAAAGTGCCAAAGTGTTCCTATCAGAAACAACTAAAATCATACCCAAGAAGCGTATGTTTGAGCATCTTGTTCTTCATGACCAAGTGAACCAGGCATCGTCTTGCTACAAGTCATGGTACTGCAAAAATTGAAGTAAAAAATTGACCCTTTATATGCTGCTTATGTGATGAAAGTGAATACACTATCTACAATTTTTTTTGAGAAAAGTCAAAATAAGAAAATAACTATAAACAAATGATGGATCATTCAGTAGAATAACATGTCATAGTCTCATAGACAGTAAAGCTGCAAAGAACCAAAAATCTTACCCTGCATCGCCATATATACCGAGCTTGAGACCCTTGTTATGGACATAGCCAGCAAGAGCCTTAATGCCAGAAGGGAAAGTTGACTTCTTAGCCACAAGGTTACCCTGAAACCATCTACGCGTTTAGATTACACGCAAGATAAACCAGAACCTGATAAAAAAATCTTTAAAAACACACAAACCTTTTGATCGCGAGTTTTTTCAGCCCAACAATCATCTACAATGAGACAAAGGATATTATTTTCGGGTTAGATTTTAGTTCAAAGTAGCTATGCAGCAACAATATGATGGTGAATGGTTATGAAGCTGCATTAGTACATTACCTATATTTACATACTTGTATCCAAGCTTAGCAAGACCAGTAGAAATAAGTGCATCAGCTGTAAAACATATTATTAATCAGAGATTAAAAGAAATATTATTAAGAATAATAAAGATGTGGGATAAACTCTTTTATGCATCAATTTGCTCACCAGTTTCTCTGATCACTGTCTCATTGATGTTGCAGCTGAAGTGATTCCAACTGTTCCACCTGAAGCAAATTCATGAACTATTAGATGATTTAGATCTGTACTTATAGTCTTTGGGCTTGTAATTATAAGGAAAAGTGGACTTAAAAGGGCCCAGTAAATTTGATTGAGGAAGCTTGCTAAAAGCTTAAAAGTTTTCCATTATTGCCTTATTGGGCTAATCTTCGGTGGGTAAGGTGCTGTCATCTCAAATTGTGGATTTATTCTCAACTGATCATATTATTAAATGATAAATCGCTATTAACCGTAAGTTAAACCTTTAGAGTAACTGTTAAGGTTGTTATTCTGTGACAATGAATTCATAAGTTCATGATTTTAAAAAGGTATTACTTATTTGAGGTTTAACTTCCTTAATAAAAAAGTAACAACATTTCATATCTCTTCATATTTATATATTACAATTACAATTAAACATTGAATTTCATGGTAAACTACGCGAGGTAATAATTTCTCATAAGCCCAATCTCGTCTCGTTTGTTTTTCATCTATTATAATTATTTTATTTGTATCAATACAATCATCTATATACATGCTTACAATAACGTTTTTATAATATAAACCAAAATACATACTAATCACTTGATCAGTTACATATAACATAATTTTAATACAACAATAATTTTCATTTTCATGTATTAATTATAAGAATAAATATGCTATATTGATACACAAAAAAAAAAAAAAAAAAAGCAATGGAAGATGAGACGAACCCCATGGGAGGAGTATCAGCAAGACCATTAGCAAGAAGATTACGTCTCTCCAGTAAACTACTCTTCAGATCATCTCCTCCTCCGGCAGCTGCCGACACCACCATTATCATCATCATCATCATCATCAGCATCGGCATCGGGATTCTTGCGGCCATGGTCTCCCAGTGAGTCTGTTGCTAGTGTTTTGGTAGGTATAAATAAAGGAATCTTCTTTTTTTCTTCTTGTTATCTTTTTTTTAGCTTTGATTTTTGAATAGAAAGTGCCAAGATCAGATAAGATGGGGTGACCGGCCAATGGTGTCACGCCTGTAGATTACTCTAGAAACACGTGAATCTTTTTCCATAAACGTGAATTTTGGTCTTATGTGATGTGATATGATGATTTTAGCCGCTCTTTCGCTAATGTTAGTTACAAAAGGTTTCACCTTCATTGTTATTTTTCTTCTATAAAGGTAACCTTAAATGTAGCTTAAAAAGTATAAAGTTATATAATTAGGAAAAAGTCCCTTAAACCTAAAAAGTTTAAAATAAATCTCAACCATCAATATTTTTAATCAACGATTGAGATCAAATTATAAAAAAAAATTTGTTAGATGGGTATTAGGAATGATCAATTTTGTTGACCTTTTGCAAATTTTTTCATTTTTTAAACATTCATAACTTTTTATGTATAACATTATTTTTTTAATAAAAATTGCACCATAATAACAAAACGTTTTTTACCTTTAAAATAAATATAGTATTGATATATAAGAAATATAATAACTTTTTTTTTACGTTTTTAAGCTCATATATCGTCATTGTGTTTTTAGTGCAGTTCATTATGTTTTTTTGTTAGTTATTATGTTTTTCTGAATACTATTGTGTTTTTCTTAAATGATAAATTTAAAAAAAATATATAATGATGAAATAACATTATTATGAATCTCTAATATGTAAACCATAATAATAAATTAACAAATAATTTCATATAATACATTAAAATTAATAACAAAATAAATTAACTTTTCATTGTGTTTTTTGATCGTCATTGTGTTATCTTGAACACTATAAGTAGTGAAAAATACATTGGTGAAATAATATCATCGTGTACTTCTAATTATAAAACATAATGATAGATAACATGTTTATATAAATTATAAAAAACAATAACAAAAATGTCATATTACGTTATTTTGAACACTATGCATTTTGAAAAATACATTTGTGAAAGTATATCATTGTGTATCTTTAATTGTCAAACTCAATAATAGATAACAAGTTTATATAATCTATAAAAGCAATGACAAAAATAATACAAAATATTTTAAAATGTAAAACACAATGACAAGTACATATAACAAATAATGTAAAATATACGACACAATGAACTGATATTTGACATAATAAACATACAAGACACAAAGAAGTAACGTACTTGACAGAATGACTAAAATATTATTTTTTTAAAACAATTAAATGACACGTGTCAAACCTACAATCCTACTTAAACATTTTAGATTGAATACTTTTTTTCCTATAACCATACTCATATAATGAATACCCAAATGTTATTTATGAAATATGTGGATAGGTGGGATTTCCCTCATGTCCAAACATATATAGACTAAACTGAATAAATAGTTGTTCTAATTTATATATGTATGTAAGTAACTTAAAATGATACATGCCATAATTTTAGTTTGTCAAGATCAATTTTCACGCGTGTTATAATTTTAGCTCTTCAAGATTCTTTTTCTCACTTATTTTTTACGTTTCCGTCATGTGTCACCAATATAGTTCCTCAAGAATCTTGTTTTACGTTCTTTTATTTTTTTTTAAATTTATTGATTTATTACTTACTTAAAACTTAAGTATTGTTTAAATTACTACCTATTTAACTTTCTATTTATTCAACCAGTGTAATATATAGATTTTATGTATAAAATTATAAATGAATCCTTACCAATAAATAACTAAAAAAAGTATTTTTTATTTTTGAAAAATTTCAAATCTTTCCGACACAATATTGGATTTATAAGAATAACCATTTTATCATTCTAAAAGTTTAGTTAGGGATGTTTGTGTTTATATTATTAGAATTCAATATTTAAATGAAAATAAAATCCGAAATCTTTTTTATAATTCGTTAAAAAGTAGCATGTTATGAAGAAATTTTAAATGATTTCCAAATAGTAAATGAATTCAGCCAGAAAAAAAAAGGTGAAATCTCTCCAAAATTTAAATACATGAAACATAAGAACAAAGAAAAAAAGGTTAATGAGACCATTTAATACAGTTGGATATATTTTTGACTCTTGAACTTTCTAAAAACTAAACATATGTTTAGCTCTCTTTTATAACATTTAATACAGAATTTTAAATACACACACACAAATTATTTTATTCTGAATTTTGATATATTAAGTCGCATACAATATAACATGGTTTATGTTTAGAAATATACTAAAAGAATAAAAGTTTATCTCAAATTTATTTTAAATATTATTATGATGATATAGATACAAATCACATAGATAAAAATAAATAAACTACACATTCAAATTAATATATAATAATAAAAGTTATAAAAGAAAAATATAATTGAATTACTATTTTTTAAACACACAAAAGTTATAACTTCTAAGCGGCTTTGTCTATCTTTTTTTATTTTTTATTTTTACCGAATATATCATTACAACGTGATTATTTTTATCTGCAATCATATATGTATGTGTGTGAGTTATAGTGAGGGGTTGGTCTTTAAGAGTTTAAGGGGGTGTTTGTTTTTCCTGAGAAGCACTTACTGATCCCTTTTGTCTGCGCCGCGCAGACCACGCGCAGACGTTGGGCTCTACAGATTATTTGTTTTTTGTAAGACCTTTCATTAAAAAACATCCTCCTGACGTCTGCGTGGAGAAGACATTGCACCATCACTTCTAACATCTTCTATCCTCTTCTCACTTTAACACAATACAAGTTAACTCCCCCCTCCCCCAAAGTATCGACCTCCATCTCCATACTCCTCTCACCACCGCCGGCACCCTCGCCTACCGGCTGCAGCCAGCGCCGCTCCTCCCACCTCCTGCAGCCACCCCCATCTCCTTCCCTCTCACCATCGCCGGCCCCCCTCCCCCCACAGGCCGAAACCACCAGCGCCGCCCCTCCCACCGCCTGCAACCTAATCCTAGCGTCGACTCCAATGGTCCGGTGAGGTCCGTCGCTAAAAAGCACCTGTTAACCACCGAGAAAAGGCAGATTCGGACGATTCTTAAGTCTGTTGAGCTTCCGTACTCTTGCTCCACCACTTTTCCTCTGCAGATTAGAACGGGATCGGGTTCGTCGACGCTTCTTGAGTCTGGAACCGTTCTTCCGATCAAGGTTTGTGAAGTGTTGAATTTGTGTAGTATTTTATGTGGAGCTGAGTATGTTATTTTTGTTGATTGTTTATGCAGATCAAGTGTTTGATGAAATGTCAATTAGTAGGAGTAGTAAGAAATGATTATAAATTGTGTTTGAGGTCAAGTAATCTACTGTTTTGATTTGGAATTCATGTTGCACAAATGTTTCTATGACATTGTTGAGCATTAGAAGTTTAGAATTAAAAACATTATGATTTTGTTTGATTTGTGATTTGGTTTAATGTTGAAGTAATTTTTAAAGTTCAAAAAATAGGTTTAATTTAATTACAATATTTTAGCAGTCTGCAGATGTTAAAAAACAAACAGTCTTTTTCTTGCAGACTACAGACGTTTAGTCCACCTCTTCTGCTGCAGATGTCTGCAGATGTGGTCCGCAGACTGCAGATATTTTCCTGCAGAAAAAACAAACAGCACCTAAGTGTGCATTATTTTGACCTTTTTTTTTTCTATTAAATTCCTTTTCTCCTATGCTTTCTTTCTTACTAGCATAAACTATAGACTAAATGAAAGGAATTAAACCGGTGGACGATGATCCATTTAACTTTAACTGAATAAATCTATACTAATAATCCTTTACAATGTGGGACACATGACATTCCCACAATGCTTCCCCCAGTTATTTTCGCGCCTAAATTATTTATTTTATTTTTTAAAAGTCAAGAAACTAATTTCCAAATATTTATCTTTCTCTCTCTATAATAAATTCAAGTACTTGAATTAATAATTTTTAAAATATTTTTTCATTAGATAAAAACTAAGTATTTTGATTAAAATATATATTTTTTCAAAAATGAAATTTTTTAAAACTATGATTTTCTAAAAAAACGAAGCTTTTTTAAATTATGAAATATTTAAATTCAATCTTTTTATAAAATAAAAGTTTTATAAAAGAACATTTATTTAAAACAAACCCGGAGTTTTTAAACAATAAAATACTGATAAAATAATAAAAAAATTTCAAAGCAATTTTTTAAAACAAAAGTTTTAAAAATAATAAAAAAATCAAAATATTTAAACATACATAAATTTAATCATATGTTATATTAAAATAACGTTTTACAATTGCTACTCATCATCAATAAATATTTAATATTTTTGTTATTCAACCTGTGTAATACACGGGGATATAATCTAGTTAACAATAAAATAACACATATTCTTGTTGTTTGTTGAGATAAGGATCATGTTCATGCTTTTCTGCGTTTGTTCGTTTATATTAGAAACCATTATAAATAGACACAAATCAATGTAATCTAGACAATGCCTTGATGGGTCTAAAGGACACAACCTTCGGTGAGAGTCATTTTGGATTTACTTGTTTGATAAAAATTATATGAAATTTAATTATTAGAAAGAACCGATGCTCAGTAGTAATTTGCTAGTGATCACTAGTCTGATAATTTACAACTTCACCATTAGTTGATCAGCAGCACGTATGATTAACTGATCTGTAACTATTAAGGGGTTGTTTGATTACCACTGACTCAGTAATATCTGACCGAGTCAGAAGCTAACCCAGTTAGAAGTTCTGACTGAGTATACATCTAACTGAAACTTGGCTGTTTGATTCAGTATCTGACTGACTCTGCTAAATGATAAAAAGAACATATACATACATATACATGTTAAACGCGCTGAGGGAGGGCTGTTGAAGGAGGAGCGCTGCGGACGGAGGAGCGCCCCGGAGGGAGGAGCGCGGCGGAGGGAGGGCGGCGGAGGGAGGAGCGAGGCGGAGGGAGGGCGGCGGCGGGAGGAGGGCGACGGAGGGAGGGCGTGGGAGGGAGGGCGTGGGAGGGATGGCTGCCGGTGAAGAGGAGAGGGTGGAGGGGACCTGTATGTGAAGAGGAGAGTGTGGAGGGTTTTGGTCAGTGAAGAGGATATTATGATCTCCGTCAGCAGCTTGGGACCGGATCAGTCGACAGCTCGGGAACATCAAACGCGCTGACTGGCTGACCGAGTCAGCCAGTCAATGGTAAGAAGCATGGTCAGCCCTTTCAAACAGCCCCTAAGTTGCTTCCAAGGGCTTATTACTAATGAAGTTATCGCTGATTTGCTGGTAATTATCCAACTAAAAAGGGTTTAAATAGGCATAATTGAACTGGTTAGGCACCAAGTTTCCGGTCATGAAAAAAATGGTATCACCATCCAACCATTTACTATAACTCTAATAACAATGTTAGTGGCTTATCACCGACAAAAAATTCAACAAACTCTTAAATTTCTAAAATTTCAACTTGACCTCATGTAATATATATAATATACGCTGTAAGCCATTATTCTTTTTACTAATTTGATTTTTCTTCAATAATTTTTATTTTTTAACTTAAAAAGATCTAATTTATGACTGCGTGACATCTCAGTATAACTTTTGTTAAAAACAAAGTTGTATATAAAACATGATATATTTTTTTAGTATCGTAGGTTATATTTGTTAACTTAAAAAGATTTAAGAATAAAATCCATACTAACTAAAGAACATCAACACCGTTATATAACTGTTTTTTATTATGTTTCGATCTTTAAAACTGAATCATCACAACTTCATATATTCTATTATGTGCTTAACTCACCGCCGCAACACGCTTAACGAAATCCATAAATGTGTCGAAATGCAGCTCAATATGACAAAAAGACAATTGGCTACCCAACTAAACACGATTAAAAATACAAACACATGTGTTTCAATTCAACTCATAAGTTTGACAAGTCTACAAATGCTTAACAGGTAACTAATTATTTTGTAGTTATATCAAGGCAAAATCCAAGCTTCCATAAATTTCGTTTGATCCGGACTTTCGGTGATCTCACATAACCATTCCTCCATCAATGGTAAGCACCTGCAAGACATATAAATGTGTGTAACATCATATATTGACATTAAAGGCAAATGCTAATTGCTAACCAACATAAAACC
This sequence comes from Flaveria robusta, assembly GCA_025506415.1. Classification (NCBI taxonomy): domain Eukaryota; kingdom Viridiplantae; phylum Streptophyta; class Magnoliopsida; order Asterales; family Asteraceae; genus Flaveria; species Flaveria robusta. The sequence continues at coordinate 3,036,175 of CM046466.1, read as the reverse complement.
ACTACTTGTGTAAGTAAATTACTTTATTCGTTTATTCTACTCTATGGTTGGTTTTTTAGCCACCTAAACATGAGGGGATGCGGATCTTCTACTAATAAGGGAGTTAAAAGTCACTGTTATCAGTAGAGTAGTTGAAAAGTGTAAGGAAATTACTTTGTTTCCCTTTGGTTAAAAAGTTCTAATTCGTCATTGAACATAACCATGATATCAATGGATCATCAATCAATAACCACCTAATGGTGGTTATGGCCTTATGGGCAGTTACTCTCTAAACCCTTTTTTGTATGTATAATAGAACAATGATGAGTTTTATGGATTTTCTTTTGTCAAATATTATGGGATGCCATATTGCTGAAATGCAATACTCGTTATGTCTGACATTCAATATAACGAAATAATAGTAATATATTTTATTACAAGAATTAGGTTTTATAAGAACCTGTCCGGTCATGTAAGCAGCTGCAGGATTGAGGGCCAAGAATTCAACAAGTCCAGCAACTTCTTCGGGATTGCCATACCTCCCTGTAAATCAATTTATTGTCATGTTTTAATGGTCACTATTTACAATACTTTGTTGCACTGTTCTTATTACATCCTTAAAATCACATAATTTAGATTGCAAAATTTGATTTGACAAGTACAAAATTATTGAACAATTACCAGATGTCTAAAATGCCTTTTAATATAAATAAAATAAGGGTATTATTTTTAGCGAGATGGTTGAAAAGCAGATTGGATGACTTGCCTAAAATTGAAATTTTGAAATTTTGTACAGAGTACTTTGTTGGAAAATCATGAAATTAGAAAATGATGTTTCATCATATTGCTTGCCAGGATTATTGGATTAACAAAGAAGTGGCTATTTCAACACACTTGCTAGTAGCTAGATATGAAACAAAAGTAGCTAAATGGAAACTGGAGAAAGTTGTTTCATCATATTGATTAGGGATATGTTTTATCGCAAGTTGAGTTAAAAAAAGGAACTAAATGCCTAAATATGAAACAAGTCAAAGGGGCTGAATTGCCTTAAGTGTACTTTTAATGCATACAATAGGCCACTTTATTTAAAAAATTAAAAGTTGGACAAAAAAGTGTTTTCAGGGCAACCAAACCCAATCCAAACTAATGTATACATGTTACCAACCTAAACCTGTTTTGACTTGCTACCAACCAGCTAGCACTGCCTATTTTGTCACCTCTAGAAAAGCCGAAATTGAAAAAAAGACTCACCTAAGGGAATTGACTTCAAAATATTTTTCTCAATGTCTTCCCCAAGCTTAGCAGTCATATCAGATGCAATAAATCCAGGGGCAATAGCATTAGCCTGTAACAGAAAAAGTAACCTATTTACAACTATACCTACAGATTATTTGAGCAATAACTGAGATATAGATATGAGACGATGGTAGAGCTGCAAAAACTCACAATTATTCCTCTGGTTGCGTATTCCCTTGCCACAGTTTTAGTAAGCCCGATAACTCCGGCTTTTGCAGCACTGTAATTGGCTTGCCCAATATTGCCAACTTGACCAACAACAGATGCAATATTGATTATTCTTCCCTGAGAAGTTTAAAATTTAGTTTGCATTTTAAGATGTGGGCGAAGAAGCAATAAATATGGTGAAACTGAAAATTTTAAAGGGGAGAAAAGAAATAAGAAACTAAAGACACTTCATGGGAGTGAGTACCTTTTTCTTCTTCATCATAATTTTGGTAGCTGCCTGAAAAGAGAGAAAAATAAGTAAAAAAAATAATACCCAAATATGATGTAACTATCTACAAATATTTGGGAATGTTCTAGAAACTAGACCTGTGTACATAGGAATACACCAGTGAGATTCAAATCAATAACCTCCTGCCATTGAGATAACTTCATTCTCATCATCAAACCATCCCTTGTAATCCCTGTATCATTGAATGAAGTTGAATTTATAAATTGAAAAACAAGAAAAGACGAAAAGAACATCGCAGAAAACTGAAGAAAATGGAGGTCAGACCTTAATTACACAGAAAATGAAATAAGATTATAATAATCCCTTTAACAATTACACAGATAAAAAATATAAATGGTAGAAAAACTTAGAGCAAAAGAACCTTATCTAAAACCTTAATATAATTATAGTAGTCAATATTTCATTAAATTCTTTGCCACCTAAATTGTCTGATTTTTCTTGTTTTTTACAGCCAATTACTGTTAGGATTAACTTGGTATATTTACTCGAGATTTGTTCAACTCTAATGAGAGTATAAACTGTAGAATCTACTTCTTTCTCTACTCTTACTAGAAGATCTTTTCTCTTCATGTAATTTCTCTCCTACTAAACACAAGAATGTCTTGTTGAAAACATGGTGGAGTGAAGTAGAATTAGGTAACCTGCATTGTTGACCAGCACATCAACAGTCCCCCAAGCATCTACTGCCTGTAATGTTTACAAGGTCAAAAAAAATCTAAACAATTTTTAAAAACAGAATCTAGATATGACAGCATTTTCACTCACGGTTTTGATCATAGATGCAACTACATCTTCTTTTGAAACATCTCCCCCAAATGTAAGTGCCTCGCCACCTGATGCCTCAATCTGAAAGGAAATAGCCAACTCCATTTTATGCAACCACAATTTATTATAAGATAAATAGATAACAAGATTAACCCGAGCCTTCTAATTTGTTCTCCCTTGTATCATATTAAGAAAAAACAAGTAAATGTCTTAAATTCACCTCTTTACAAACTTCTTCTGCCTCCTTAGACGATCTTGCATAATTAACCAAAACCTGAAACATTAAGCCATAACCACCATAAGAACAAAAGGTACAATAATCTCAGACCCACAACCAAAACATCTTGTGAATCACACTCAAACAAAGAAATGTATAGAAACCCATGATTAAGAGAACATTATTGGTAAAAGATAAATGCAAGCAACAAACTATAGAATGCATTTACAAACTGACATGAAATGTACAAATGTCAAAGTTGCTCATGAGGCTGATGATACTTGATACTCAGTTTGCAACAAACTTTTCAGTCATATATACTAAAATTTCTCTGACCTTGCAACCAGCTTTTCCTAAAGTTAGTGCAACTGCCTTGCCGATACCTCTAGAGGCTCCAGTCACAATAACAACAGGAGCTTCCACCTTTTGTGTTGGTTCAACACTTGCTTGTTCAACAGCAGCCACCTGTGCTGTTACACCTGCAAATCTCATTACAATAAAAAATTCAGCTTTATATTGCACAAGGTGTTAGATCATATCATATAATACCATGCATGCTAAACAATTTCAACAATGCAACAAGCAGATGTTGCATAACAATCAATAATATTGTTTAAAGCTAGTAAGAACATGTAATACATTCTACATCCAATTCGGTTCTAATGTGTAGATAAAGTCAGTTTGAATCCTCATGAAAGATCATAACTTCTGAATTAGCATTCTCTATACTCAAGTGCTCGACCAACTATATAACACTACAATAATTCATTTACATTATTACATAGATCTTACTAAATTAACAAACTTCAAAAGCTTTTAAACACAATTTCAAGCCTACAATCCTAAGGTTTTGAACACATGTCTCTATACTCACTTATTATCCTGTAAACTATCAAATTACAAACCTAAGGTTTTGAATACGAAAGCTACGTTTAAAACACAAGCCTACAAATTCCTTCCACTCATCCATCATTTTGATCAACTTCATCAGCAGCCTTCCGATTTAATTAAACAATCCAAACTAATTCCTAAACGAAACAACAATCCGATCTCATCCTAATCAAATTTTACTAACATAAGCATATCAAATCATAAAAACCTGAATTCAATCAACACACATACCAGATGAAGCAAATGAGACATTAGATCGGCTTTGCGAGTAACTGAGGCTCCGTCGAAGCTGAACAGAGGGTGCGTTTTTGGCGTAAAAGGAGAGAATCCTTCCGCCGGTGGCGATGGCGGAGGTGGTTGAGATTCGGTTGGATTTGAGAGCGACGGCGGCCGATCCGGTGAAGGATGCAGATGTGGCAGCCATGAGGGATCGAGATAGAGAAGATGAAGGGAGAAGATAACGAAGAGGAGCAATGGTAGATGAGTTCGAGAAGAAGAAGATTGAGTGGGTATTTGAAGAGTGGGTTTTGGTGTTGGAAGCTCCGACGAATGGCGATATTATCGAAGCTGAAAAGCGTTGGAGTGTCAATCAGTGTGACCACATTTTTCTCGTACCCACTAACCCCCACCCCACATCCATTGGTTGTAAAAAATTTCTATCTTTTCTTCAACCTCCAAAATAGACTATAATTTTATTATGTCAACAAAAGCGATCCTAGTTTAACTTAACAAATTGTATAGTGGTGAAATTAATATCAAATAATTGTAGGATAGAAGTTGTAAGATAGATATTAGTCACTTTGTAGGAAGGGGTCTCTTGTGATCGGTTTTTTGTGCGAGAATTTGTGATTTAATACTTAGAGATGATAATAAAGGTAAGAGATTAATGGTATTAAGTATTTAGGTATTAAGGATTAAATTTTTACTTAAGACAAACTTCGATGGGAAGCTACTTGGTATGTCAAGATGTCTAGACTTTTATATTATTTTTTGCATGTAAGATTGGTCATTTTTTTATGGTGAAAAGAGTTGAAGTCTTCACATGAAAATAGTCTAGCTCTTTTCTAGTTAGAACAAAAGCTTTGGTATATGCTTTGTTCCCATGTTTGAACTTGTAAAGAAGCTTTTTGAGTCTCTGTCACTAGATGTTCATGAGCTATTTGGTACCTTGATTGTAGGGGTTGATTTCGCTAATTTGCTTTGTACATTTAATAGGTCAGAAGAGCAGTAGAGCCAGTGCTAGATATCGGCCCATTCCTCTCCCTATAGTACGGTCGAGTTCTTTCATTTCTCTTCCGAGAGTTACTCATGGAAACCATCCCTATCTATCAATCGATACAATAGAAGGGCCAGTCAATGTCTGTCATCCATGGATCTCCGATCGGGAAACCGTATCCAAGCTCCGTGGCTAGTCTGCGCTCTTTGGACTTTTCAAACTTAGCGAACTGAAACATCTGAGTAGCTAAAGGAAGGGAAATCAACCGAGACCCCGTTAGTAGCGGCGAGCGAGAGCGGATTGGGGCTTTGAAGAAAAACAAAGACGAAGCTTCGTTCCTCAGCAAAGTGTTCATTTCTTTTTCGCCAGGTTTCATTCTCTTTCTTTTTTGATTGGATGATGGAAAAACCAGCAAGCTACGGCTTGAAAGCTTACCTTCTTCTCTTTCGGAGAAAGGGCTTTCTTTATAGATGAAGGCGTTAAGTAAGGGGGGCTGTCAAAGGTGGTTATACCATAGCTATGGGTGCATCTGTTTTTAACTTGGATTGTTATAACTCTTCTTGGCTTGCTATCTTCGTTCATTCAAATCTAAAAGTTATTATGTGACTATAGCACAAACCATAGCCTGCTACCTACATTACTAAAAGTGTGTTTATATGATTTGTTTTTTGTTTACATTAATTTGTAGGTTATCAATTTGTTGTTTCACCAAAATTAGCATTGTTTTTTATTAGGCATAGACTACATGTTTGTTTTTTTACATCAAGCCAATGTACTTTCAATTTTACCTCAATAACCATCACGTAAATCGAACAATTAACCTCTTAGGCATGAACAACATCTTAAACACCTAAGTAGTGCTAGGTTAAAGACGATTAAATGTGTGTAAATGTTATGTATGTAAAGCAAGTTTTATAAACATGAATTAGTTTTGTATACTTTTATTGTTATTATGTCTTTGAGATGTTATTTTCTTTAAAAAGTTGGTTAGAGTGTTAAACCAGTTATGTATCAATAATTATCATATTTAAAACTTTATCTATTTGTAATATAATATATATTACATTATATAGAGAGACCTTATGTACTATACGTGTATTTTTTTAAGTGCCTTAAAGATAATAATGCATCACATTTAAATTATTTTACAACTCATAATATACTATTATTAACCACCTATACCTATAATTTACAATATTTAAACCCTTAACCTCTTGCATAGATAGAAAACATATTACTACCAAGATCTCCTCATGTAGACGTATCACATTTACATCTATACTAATAATCCTTTACAATGTGGGACACATGGCATTCCCACGATGCTTCCCCCAATTATTTTCCCGCCTAAACTATTTATTTTATTTTTTAAAAGTCAACTAACTAATTTTTAAATATTTCTTTTTCTCTCTCTATTATAAATTCAAGTACTTGAATTAATAATTTTTAAAATATTTTTTCATTAAATAAAAACTAAGTATTTTGATTAAAAAATATATTTTTTCAAAAATAAAATTTTCTAAACTATGATTTTCTAAAAAAAGGAAGCTTTTTTAAATTTAAAATATTTAAATTCAATCTTTTCATAAAATAAAAGTTTTATAAAAGAACATTTATTTAAAACAAACCCGGAGTTTTTAAACAAGAAAATACTGATAAAATAATAAAAAATTTTCAAAGCAATTTTTTAAAACGAAAGTTTTAAAATAAAAAAAATCAAAATACTTAACCATACGTAAATTTAATCATATATTATATTAAAATAACGTTTTACAATTACTACTCATTATCAATAAATATTTAATATTTTTGTTATTCAACTCGTGTAATACACGGGGATATAACCTAGTGTATTTATTAAACGATTATGTCAAACCTCTTGGAGATAAATTTTTTTCTTCATGTGTTAGGATCTTCTCTATAAACTTGTGACCAAAAGGACCAAAAGTATTGGTTTTGAAAAACTATAAGCCCTATTTTTCAATCTATCAAATGATACCCTTCTGTTATGGACGAATTAAATGGAACATTCCATTGATAAATTTCTAATATTTTGTTGATTTTTATTTTGTGGCAAATGAACTCATTCATATTTGTTTAAATTTCCTTGATGTATTGCTAAAAAGAAAACGACCTTTAACCACGCAACAACACACCACAAGAAGAATTAAAGACGATAAAAGAAGAGTTATGTCGTGTTATTCTTGAATTCATTTACAAGAATCTTATAAATAATCGCATTTAGTTGGGTTGCTCACTAAATACATCATAAATTCAACATAAATGAACTTACTTTCTCCGTGGTACCCAGATATGTATGGTACTTTTTCGCGTCTACAAAATTACAAATTTCATAAAACCTGCATCAAGGTTGAATAGTTAGTTTCGATGTAAACATAGTGTCCCAAACGTCATGTGAGAAAAGTTGACCCAAGTATATGTAAATGGGTCAATTTGGGTTATATTTTCTTCCAAATGGGACAAATGAGTATATCTAAAAGTTAGATCAAATGGAAAGAGGCCAAGCAAGTTAAAATCACCCAACCTGTACTTAAAATGAACAAATTCTTCTTGATGGTTTTTGTTTTCATAAAAAATAGGTTCGTATTATGATGATAGAGTTTATACGATTTAAAGAAAATAGAAGAAAAAAAAGTTTTTGCCAACCTGACCCATCCATTTGGCCACATATACTCATCTCCACAAAGCCAACATTTAGGGGGCTAAGAAAAAAAAAGGCAAGCGTCAACGTATTGCATACCATGAAATCATCCAAGATACTTTAGTAAGACTCCATCATTTCCTAGTACGAATCCTTGTCTTTCGTTGATGAACCTACAGAAGATAGGTAAGATGATGATCAGCATGAAGTAAACATACTATATAAGACGTTCAAGTTACAGAGAAACATCTTTTTAAGTTTTGAAAGTCAAGAATCGTGTGTAAGATAAAAAAAAAAGGTTGCCTAAAAACTCACTTTACTGAGTATAGGTTGGCAGCAATATTATCAGCCGCTTTGTCACGAGTCCATGTCTTTCCACTGTTGGTAGTTTTCAAAAGGATCCCACTTCCTCCAGCTGCCCAAGCTTCATCCTGTATATTCATATTGACAAAATCAGCGTTTCAGAAGACATGATTAGCTCAAATTTATCTGTCTAGAGACATGTATGCAAACTAGGGGCAACAAATCTTGACATGACCTAAAACACAAACATGATATTCAATACCAATGAACATTACCTTTGATCTATAACCAACATCAAGAATACCAAAACCACGACTCTGTACTGGAATTTCCTCAAAGTCCTCAGTTATCTACAGGATGAAGGTTCAGGTTGTCAAATAGAAAGTCAATATAAAGCAGAATGGTACTATTTATGAAAAATCACACACAAGGGGGTTTTTGAACTTTTACATACCCCAGTGCCCTTGCTGAGATAAAGACCGCCACCACGTACAAGCAGCCAAAGGCCGCCATCCGCTCTCCAACCCATGTTCTGGATTCTTCTTGCAACTGCCCTATTATGGGGTTGCCAGTATGGCTACAAATGTATACACAAAACCTAACTGATTATTTCATGCATAAACATTTCAAGGGTGAAATGATCATTTTTATATAGCATCGAGAAAGAACTAACCTGTCCTGGTTCCCATGTAAGATAGAAATTACCCCGACTGGAAACAGCAACATAATTTCCTTCAGGTGACCGATTCACAGTATTGAAGGTGCCTGTATAGTAACTAGCACCACTAATACCACTAGAAACTGTTCTGCAATTGGAATAGAGTATTCTAACTGTTAGTTTGATCAATAATACAACTGCTGACTTCATCCGATGGTTAAAAATCATGTTCACCAATCACCCTTATGAATTAAGAATCACCTATTAAGAGTTGCAGAAACAGTTTCTTGTACTGCTGCCTTCCAGTTGTAACCTCTGTTTGCTGTAACATATATTGCACCTTCATCAGTTACCATCTCTGCGCTATTTTCTCCGGTTGCCTTTATATACACCTGCAAATTAATACAAAAGCAATTAGAACTTAGATATAAAATATTGCCATCCTGCTTTTTTTTCGAACTACAAATTTACCCTGCTCCTACTCCTACTCCTACTCCTAAATTAATACAAAAGAAATTAGAACTTGGATATAAAATAATGCCTTCCTGCTTCTAGAATCAAGATTAATGAGTAACAAGTGATAATGTAGCCCATAGATTAGCCTTTTAGCCCAACAGGCCCTAGGGATTTCCAGTTGGTTTTGTACCCCTTATATCTTGTTGTAATCAACACACAAATATACAAATCTCTACGCTATCAAAGCCAAAAGGTATCAATATGCCTCTCTAGATCCTCGCAAAGGTGTTTCATACCTTGGTGTGCCTTCTCCATGGGCCTGACCCAGGTATAGATATCTTCCTCAGGCTAACACCATATCCCATCAAAATGGGAATCCAATTGGTATATGGATACTAAAGCTACTACACATCTTTGATCTTACTCTCATCTTTGCATCTTCAATGTTTTTGACATCCACATATTATTCCTCGAAGAGGACAACACTATCTGTACTTGTTTTTAATTCAATCAAGCCAACTGAGTTTACAGTACTAAAAGAAAAAATTGCAATAGGTGGCTTCACATTCTTCATCTCCATTTAGTTCTTAATACATTGACATCTTCACGAGGGGCTGTCCTTATTTAATGATGTATAATATGTATAGATTATATTGGACTCTAGGTTAGCTTGTCATGCAGCCTAATGGGCCTTAGGGTTTTAGGGTCTCCTACTCTACTTACACCTCTTGCATCTCACTATAACCAACACCCATAATTATACAATTCTTTAACCATTTCAAATGCAAGCAACATAAAAGCAACAACACTAACTGGTCAAATGGGTATAAATACAAAAAAACAGTAGTTAAAAGGGAAACATGGAAAACAGTTAAACAAATTGAAGGTCACCCAAAGTGTACCTTTATGCATATCAAATCCTAAACCTCTTTTTGAAAATGTTAGATTATTTTTCAATGATAAAGATTATGTAATCAGTAATCATCTTAGAATTAAGATAGATAACTACATATAAAATCAAGTAGTTCAATCAAGAATTTACCATATCCCCAGGGAGTTCGGCACTTAACGGTATACGCTCCCAACTATCTCCACAGTCTGATGTATGCAACAGAATTGCTGGCTTTCCAACAATCCATCCTTCTTTTCCCTTGAAACTTATAGCATTAAATCTGTAATTAAAATCCTCGTCTTCAGCTGAAGATATCGAGCGAGAAACCCATGTGTTGCCCCCATCTTTCGTCTCCAATAGCGTCTGTCTCGTCCCCAACAGAAAACCTACCCAAAATAACCACCAATTGTCACCCAAAATCAATCAAAATCACCTCAACAAAAGCACTCAGAATTCTAAAACATCAAATCAAATACCGCATACATTTCTCTAACACATAAATCATTAAATCTTCATTTCTAATTTCAACGTCATCTACATTTGATCTAATAAATTACATGAACCATCATGAAACAACAATATCATAACCATAACCATATCCAGTACATCTTATCCATAGCAAATCTACCGATAAAGTCTAGGGGGTGGGATTTAGGCAAACCATGTTAGGATTAAGTGACACGGCAAAACACTATTACGCGCGCTCGCACACGAAAAGCAATAAATTAAAACGAAAGATTTATCGTGGTTCGGTCGGTGTGACCTACGTCCACATGCTGCAACTAGGTTTTTTTTATTAGCTCAATACAAACATTACAATAGCAAGAAAACTAAACATGACTCAAGCCCAAAGCCTTCAAAAACCCAACAAACCTTACCTCTATCCTTCATCAAGGCCCCCGCTCTAATGCTGACCATAGGATCTAAAATTCTAAATCACCCAATGCAAAGAGAACATCAAACACATACAATATAGAAACAAAACACGCAATGATCAACAACTATATCATAAACAACAATGTGAACACAAAAACAGCTAAAAAACTCTCTCTGTGCGTGTGTGCGAGATAACGACGAATAACAAACCGTGAGAAGGATCATCAGGAACAAAAGCGATATCCAGAAGCACAACACCAGGATCAATCGGAAGAAAAACCCTCTCCCATTCCGAAAGCGTATCAGCTTTCGCAACGGAATCCAATCCAACCACGGGCGAAAGTGAAATGGCCGCGGCGACGGCGGCGGTGTCGGCGATGAAGTCCCGGCGGTTCAGCGCAGAGGCTCTGATGGTGTTGAAGCTTTTTGAAGAGTGCTGGAAGCTTCTAGAATGGAAAACGGTTGCAGTGGTGGTGGGATGACGGTGATTGAAGAGGGAATTGAGGAGATGTGAAGGGTTGATTGGTGTATTAGGGTTTGATGAATGAATTAGGAGTTTAGCGGAGGCCATTGTCGTTGTGGTTGAAGCTTTCTGTTCCTCTCGATGTTCGACTTCTTATCCAGAATCTGGAAGACGCTTTAGCGGGAGTGTTTTGAGTGGATAAAGTGATTCGTATTTCACATTAAAATAATAATAAATTTATTTAGAGTGGTTATTAGTTAACGGTTAATGCCTAAGAATGTTGTTAATTTTCTAGACGATAGGAACTTGATGTGAATATAATTAGATTTTAGATTTGTCCATTTAACCTGTTTAATTACAGGTCTTATTACAAATTATAAGGTTAATCCAATTACGACTTTTTTATAATTTTTTTATAATTTGATTATACGTTACAACCTGTTAACTTGTTTATATTTTTGTTACGACTTGTAAGTGGACCAGGTTAACCCTTTTCCAACTTGGTTACAACCCTAAAGCGTGTTGAATATGCTAACTTGTTCAGATAAACGAGTTGCTACTTGGGTTGATAGTCTAATAATAAAAATTAAACATTTTTTTAAAAATATTAAAGTTTAATGCTTGACATGAGGTAAATCATGAATGTGTAGTTTAGGAGTTAAATAGACGTGTGTATGAGCCGTCATTAAATAAAAAGAAAGATAAATGAGTCACGTGAGTCTTGATTCATTTACATTATTTTTAAACGAGATCTAGTTACGCTCGATAAAATTAAAAATACATGGGAGATGATTGGGTTGATGAGTATAAGTATACAACAATTTATGCATGATTACCCTATATAATAATAAAGCAATGGCCATCATTAGTAGCTTTTGGGTTTTTTGTGATTTGGCCACAAAGATTTTTGAAGTTTGCACTTTACCCCCTTCATATGTGTTTATACCCATAGAAAATGGGATATTCCCCCTACAGACTATTGGAGTCTCAAGTGGGTTTTGTGGTGGTGACTAGCGGCGGTAGGAACTGGCTTTATCGTTGTTATCAGACCTTTAAGGAGACGGTTTGACTTCTTACCGGGATATGCCACCTCCGATCTTCTCCCACCGCATCGTCTACGTTTGGATCTTGTGGTGCTTCCGCCCATCGTCATGAACGAAGTTGTGTGGCAGCGGCTGAGGTTTGGATGTGGTGGTGCTGCTGCCCATCGTCGGGAACGGCGTTGCATGGCGGCGGCTAAGGTACCGACTGACCTGTGCCATTCATACGATCACCTAGACCTACAATTGAGATGTTGTCGTCGTATGTTGGCAACGGCCTTCTCCCACAATCGGAGCCCCGTCGCCACCGGCCCCATGCTCGAATGGGTTGCCTTGGTGGCGATGAAGGTAAGCTATCTTCATCCTTTATTTTTAGGGTTCCTAATTTCATATTTGTTCTATGTTTTATTTTTGGGGTTATGAACCCTTTAGGGTTCCTGATTTTACATATGGAGGGGTATGTCGGTTTTGATGCCAGATGATGCCGGGTTCGGCTGCCATTTGTGGATGGACGCATGTTTTTTCACGGTGGCGGTGACGGTGGCGATGACGGCGGTAGCAGCTCCGCTTCCCGTCGTTGTTCTATGTTTTATGTGGTTTGTCCATTTAACGGTTGGTGTCGATACTGTTGAGCAGTTGTTCATGTGACCTGTGTAAGCTTCTGCTGGTTGCTCGATGACGATGGTCCCTAGGCACATGTCAGCATCCGAGAGCTCAAAGCACTAAATATGCTGACCATGTTAGGTTGTTGGCTTGGTGATGATATACATCTAAGGTTTGGTGATGATGATTAAATTATAAATTTGGTGTTTATTATTTTGGCGTGGTAAACGGTCTTTGCAGCCACAATAAACCATCATTTCTGAGCCTTCAGAAACTTCACAAACGTTAAAACAGATTTAATCCCGCCGCAAAGCGGCGGGTGGAATACAACTAGTTATACACTTAAAAGGTAAGGTCAGTGGCTTTTGCCATCTGCCTTTCTCCCCCTTCAACTATCATCTTTTACACTTTCACATCTAACATGTTTAAAAACTTTGGAAAATATCACATGACCCCCTTGGCTTTCTAAACTTTCAGTTTTACCTCTGTATAATTTTTACTTAAAAAATTAATATCTTATGTTTGTATTGTTATTGTACATGACGATATAAATGCGAGTTCATCTATGTTTTAACATAAACTTTGTTCAGATTTGAGTCGGGTCAAATATAAAATGTGTTCGTGCTTATTTTTATATACACTATGAGATGGTCTACGTTTCAACTGTCTAAGTTTTGAGATAAATTTTGTTAAAAAATGAATCAAGTCAAATATAAAACGTTTCCATACGTGTATTTATGTACACTTTGATTATTTGAATTGATCCACGTTAAAATGTAAGTTTTATTTGAAAACGTGTCGGGTCATGTGTAATACATTTTCATTCAAAGATATAAATCTGAGTTGTTCTGTGTTTCGCAGTAAATGGAGTTCGGAAACGACTTGGGGTGATTGTAATCTCTATTTTTTCACAACGCATACTGCGCCACTACAGATGCTTTTTTTATAAACGTTTTGAGTTGATCTACAATTTGATATAATTTGCTGCGGAAAAAATTAGGGTCAAATATGATATTTTTTAATTTACGTATAAATTAGTTTAGATGTACATTTAGATCGAAAACGAGTCGGGTCGATCGGAGTAAGTTAAAGAATAAAGATTTTTAAATTTAAAATTAATAAAAAAAGGATATATATTATATTTCAATCCAGCTTACAATCGAGCTTAACCGAACATATAATTTTTAACCACACAAGACGATAAGCCGGCATATCAATACACACTAACACACAGTCATACCCAGCTACCCGACAAGTGTAGGCTCGAGTATGAAACCCACTTTACAATCATGTTTAGAATTTCCCACAATAAACCAGATTATAAATTTTAACAATATAGACATAAGTTTTCCCAAAAAAATAAAGAGAAAGTTGTATAAAATATACTTTTAAATCATTGTGTTTGGTGATTTTGACTTTACTAGCATCTGTTCATGGTTAGGGTTTGGTGGGAACTCACAACCACAGATCTAAAAGTCTTGGCTTGTCCTCCACCAACCAAAAAACAAAGGAAAATTACATATCTTTAATTAATCAGAACAAATATATTCAACCTTCTCTTTCAATTGCTATCTAAAGTGTGTATCCCTGGACCAAAATTACAATAATTGTACCAATGCTTTCTATTTCCTCTAAATGTCACCAATTCAACTCATGGGAAGACCATATCTTTTAAATAAACATAAAAAAATAAACAACTTACTAATCACGAGCCGCCTTGTTCTTCCTCCCGCTTGTTGGTTTTGGCAATCCATCAAAAAGTGGACTTGTTAAGGCTGCTATAGACATGGCTTGAAGATCAGCAGTGAAATTTAGCATAGAAATTGGCCAAATTGATGATGAAGATGAAGCCGGACTATTGTTATAATTATTATTACTATTAGTCTCTGATTGTTGAAAACTTGGTGCACTTGAAGACTTCCTCACCCCAGTAAAAGCTTGAGCCATTGATGAATCTCTGGAACCTAATGGAACCATGTTAAGTGTACCTGATTCGTGTTCAATAGATTTGTGGTAACCTATTTTAGGCTGCAATGAAGCTAAGTCTTCTGGACGGTCGTTAAGGTCAACCTCTGATTTACGCCTTCTTACCAGCTTATCAATGCTTTTATCAGATCCAGCTCCCTTTTTGTTTGGAACAGGAACACTCTCTGTTCTAGAAATCATGGAAAACCCATTATTTTCACTTTTTGACTTCCTGTGTAGACCAAGGGGTGTGTTGGTTTGAGTCATTTTGAAACCTTTACTCACACCTTTCTGATCATTTGGTGGAAGACCATAATATTCTCTTAATGAACTGATTGATGATGAGATGTTCCTTTGGGGTGAAGATGATAATTTAAGTGAGCTAATGGGACTACACAAATCTGAATATGTACGGCTGGAAGGGGTCGCCTCAGAGCTTGATTGTCTGCCAGAATATAACCACAAGTTATGGACATTTCATGCAGTATATTTTATGCAAATAACTAATGAACATGAGACTTGGTGCTTAATTAGAGGACTAATATACACTAATTTGAGGATTGATTTTGATATCATTATGAACAATAAAGAAGCAACCCATATACTCAATAGAAAAATCAACTTCACCCATATCTTTAAGTTGGGACAGAGCAACAAGTAGCAATAGTACAAATACATTGAACAATCTGATTAAGTTCCACAATCAATAGTGGAACCCTAAATTTGGAATGATGAAACAAAACACCTCATAAACGTCATGACATTACGGGAAAAGAAAAAATGATTACCCTTGAGTATGATTTCCATTTGACATTATGGGAGATGGCGGATGCCTTCCTGGTAATGGTATCTTAAGCGACTTGCGAGCAAACATTTGCAAATCAGTTGTTAGGCCATTCATCCTCTTAATGTCAGCCACCTAAGAATGAAATTAACATCATCAATTTCTAAGTGCAACAATGAATTATGTAGGGAAATCCACATAACCATTAACATACATCATAATACATCCAGACCTAGCTAACATCCTTCCTATAAACATCTATTTAAATACAGTACTTCCTCAATTGAACATAACCTAGGAAGTATTAGAAGTAATATCAGCAAATTAAACTCATATATACCATACTCTCTAGAACTATGGATATAGTTTCTTAAATTTTTGCTACAAAAGTTTCAGATTTGTTATTCGTTACTCCCAACATTGACAATGTATAATTGATGTATTATGTTCTAGTAAGATCATTATTCATTAATGATTAACCTTCACAAATTCATCAAGCAAACTATCAAACAAGAACAAACACCTATTATTACTACTGTAACGATTAATAAAATACCTCAACGCCATATTTGATGGCGACGCCAGCGAGCGTATCGAATTTGGTGACAGTGTGTTCAATACAACCGACACCACCGTTACCGACACTTGACCCACCGCCATAAGACGAAGAATGTTGCATCGCTAACGGAGGAGAAACACCGGAATACAACTTCGATTCTGAAGTTAACTCCATCAATAAACCCCGATCTACTTAACGCTTATCGCAATAACCTTCAGTTTTCCCCTTTTCATCTCAAATCAACACCATCCACCCCCAAAACTTACACCAATCCCTAAATCAGAGTCCTCCGCAAATCACTCGATCAAAACCTAACTAATCTAAGCTAAATCAGAAGCGAAAACACTAAAGCACACAAAAACGAACGAAGAACGATCGATGATAGGGTAAAAGGAATCAAAATCGTGCAGAATCTGATTGATGAATCGGGTGTGTAGATTGCAAGAATGTAGGAGATGAATATTATTATTAGATTAAATTAGCGTTGCTGCTCCGCCATTGATGAATGCAAATTTTAAGGAGATAGTCAATACGAAATCTCCATTTATACTGGTGAGGAGGTCAGCTGCATAAGGTAGAACAATGTACAACTGCTGCAGCACAATGTACAACCCGTAGGTGTTTTGACGTGTTAAAAGTTTTTTCGTATGTTTTTAGGTTTTAACAGGACGCGTTTGGAGCTTTGGATGATACATAAAGATATACTTTTGAGATTATTATTATTAGAATTAGAATATTCATTAGTTGTTACGGATTAGTTATCAAAGTAGGGAGTGATATTATTAACATAATTTTATATCCTATGGGCATTCTTAAACATTTAATCTTTTTTAATACGTAGTATGAATACGTTCCATTATTTACTATATAATTAATTTTAAAGAAAAAAATTATGAGAATTACATAATCAGTTGCGTATAGTAATTGGAAAAGAATCAAATAGTGCATGAGAGAAAAAGGGTATTCGTTGATAAACTGATCAAAAACATAACTAATGCGTCTTTAAATATGTTTAGTATATAATAAATTTTAATAATCCGTCTTTTGTGCCATGTCTAAAAACAATAGCTATGAGGGTTTTGTGCAGTTTTATAATTCTTCTCTTAAGATTGATTTTATATTGAAAACACCGCTATGTAGTATTGAGAAGTTTAAGATGACCAAATAAAGTTATGCAAGTTTGTACTTAACCATTTCCTTAACATACGATAATTAAACTGTTTCAATAGGATATTAAGTACGATGTGCGTATATAACTCAGTTTACAATGGGCAACGTTTACAACTTACAAGTGATTCTAAACACATGAACCTAATGTTTGTTCATCATATGACTTAAATCTATAATTTTGCTTAAATTTTTTTTTTTTTAATTTTGAACAGGTACGTGATTTCTGTAAACTAAATATTAATATTGAATTTACAACAATTTAAGCATGTTAATTAGAGGTGGCAAAAGTATTAGATTTATTAAATAGCACGTCAACTAACGGTTATTTAACATAAGAAAATTAAACGACACCGATTTTAGAAGAACAAAGATATTGACTAAGATGTTAATTCGTAGATTCTTGAAAAAAGAGTTGGCAGTTTTGCTCACAATTGAAAATAAAATTTCAAGAAAAACAAGATAGTTTAGAACCCATAGACTTATGAGCAAAATTAGACGTTAATAGTTTACAAAATAAAGTAGCAATGGGAAAACCGACCCGACCCGAATACTGGACTAACAATAACAAAGTAGCAAACAGCAGACCTGTTAAGAAAAAGCGTTAAAAGGACTTTAGGCCTTACCTGGACACAAGAAATGCCTTAGCTGGGTACACTAGTTCAAAATTGTGTGCAATAATAGCAACACAAACTCCACTATTTGAGAATGTATTCATGAACAAAAGCACCGACTAGTTGCGGACTGTTCCAGGAGAAAAAAAAACATAACACGAGCCGCATAACTAACTAGTAGACAACATGATTCATGATCATCTACAGTGTAACAAGCAGGCACATCAAAAACAGTGTTCAGAAGCAGATAGAAGGGCTGATATTTGGAGTAAGAAAATTCATGCTGCTAGCAGAAAAAGTTTGAGCCTTGGCGTATAATTCTTACAATAAATGGCTAAAAGCTGAAGGAAATGAATATAAACTATTACATATATATAAAGTGTATGTATATATACAAAGTTTGTACGTATATATACGGTACTGGGTTCAAATAAGAACCATTAAGATGGTTAATATATGTATTAACTACTAGTAATTAGTAAAGATACTGTTTGTTGAATGGTTAATCGCTTTTAGTGAATTCATGTTTGGATAAAATGCTTTATAACGGTTCTTGATAATAGTGGTTCTAATTTAGACCCATCGTATGTATTTGGATATTGTTTATAATTATGAATGTATATGTGCATGCATACACACACAGGTGTCTAGTAACACAAAGAACATGAAGAATACTTTCCCTCAAAATTCCCACCTCTAGATTATTATATTATTTTCTGTAACTTTTTCTTTTATTTATTTATTTATTTATTTATTTATTTTTTATTTATGGGATATTGGGATAACGATCACCGCTCATTAGTCTTTTTTTTCAAATATTTGTTGAGCACTTATTATTTTGCCCTTTTTCATTTAAGAATAATCACTTTGATTTACAATTTTTCAGATTTTGAAGATTACAGTAAGAGAACTAAACAATATATGTATCATTTTGTAGGTACTTACGAAACCTTTGTCATGTTTTATATAAAACAGTTCATATTTTTATGCTACATATTATACCAATATATATAACGCGTACGAAACGAAATTTGTAAAGTCAACAGCCAATAAGCAACTGAATTAAAACCAAATGTTCATAACATTTAAATAAACCTTATAACAAGTTGGTTTTTCTCTCTGACTACTTTTTTTAATTATGAAGGAAAATATTTTTTAAGTACGTTTTATCATAAAATATAAAACAATCTCCAAAAATATAAATCACAAGGATGTCATAAAGACCTTCAAAATGATTCAAATATCCAAAATAATTGACATCTACCTTAATTTATAATTTCTATAACAGAAACACGAAATAATAAGTATACAACATATATCTTAAGTTTTAGAAAATAATATAATATAATTAAGTAAGAAGCAAAAAGCAAAATAAATAAAATAACTATAAGGGACAAGGATTAGAAGAGTATTTTTTTTATATATATATTTAAAAGCAGGTCAAATAACCTTTTTAGTCATGATTATATAAAAAAAAAGGTCGTATTGTAATTAAACCGAAAGGTTATGAGGGGGCAGGATTAGGCGTGTAACAGGTTTGTCCCATGTATAAACAAGGGGAAATTGAGTCAAAAAAGGAATAAAATGAAAAATATTTCAACACCAAAAATCCAAATATGAACAGAGATATATGAAAGAATTTAAAACTAAAAACAAAATCGTGTTTTTGGTTTCTAAATCAGCCAGGTGAGAATTTGTAAACGACTTGCATCATTAAAAAATAAAGGTGTTCTCAATTCTAAACGAAGAAGTAACCCGTTTCGTTCGTTCTAAAGATAAATGACTCCTCTAGTTTACATTATAGTTGAAACTAAAAGTAGATTATATGAAATGAGTGATGTGAGCTTACACTCTGTAATGTGTCTGGGAAGAAGCATTTGCCAAGAGAAAACTACAATATACAATCCTGCAAACGCGCTCATCACAACCCCATCAACCGCAACCAACACGCAAACACATAACCACCAATCATTATGGCATATATCAGCCTTATTCACCACCTATAAATAAAAAGAAAAATGAAAATAACAATATTAGAGATACTGGGCCTGAGTAGGCTCTGTATAATATATAACTACAAAGGGTGAAGTCTCAGCTAGTAGCTTACTTAAGCTGGTCTCCAAGAATTAAGGGATGACGTCATCAGTGAACCACTATGGCCTGAGAACGAATGATTAAGAAGCTAAATTAAGCTCACGAGTCATGATTTGAGAGGTCTAAAGGCAAGATAAAGAATAAAAAGTTTTGCTTAGAACACCTGGATTTGGAGCTCCAGCGGAAACTATATTCTGGCCCACGGGTTGAAAGACGTTATTTGTTGGGGGTCTCTCCATAGGTGGTCGAAAACAACCTGCAACAGTAAAATACATTAGTCAACAAACACATGTTCATGCAGATTTTTCGAGTGCAGTGATGATTATAGAGGTACACAACACACATTAGACTTTTAGCTCCAGAAAAGAAAATACAAAGCATTGACCCTTGCAAGATTTGCAAATTCGTTTACAAGCAGCATAGATAAGAACAATACCCAAATGCATATCCAAGACATCAAGGATATGTGATACGGAACAGTGAAAACTAAAAAAACATGACCAAAGTAAATGCAGAAAATATTAAGCATCAATATGCACCGACTAGAAAACGAGATTCATGCATTTAAATTACCTAATTCCCAAAGCCACTGTTAAAAGTAAAGTTGCATACCTTCCTGAGTAAAAGAAGGGGCCGCAGCTAGTGAAGTCCGCCCATTACTCATCCATGCACCACACTGACTATCAGTGCTGAACTCATTTAAAGGTGGCCTCCATCGTTCATCGCCACTATATCGCCTTGGGCCCTCAGGAGGCTTAGCTAATCCATACAAATGAGGGTATGGATGCTGCATCATTGCAGGGTTAGGATATTGAAATTGACCAGCAGCAGTCTGATTCAGCATGGTTGTTTGGAATGTTCTTGGAGGCAAAGGTACATTGCCAGTTTGGTACTCTTGGTTTGATTGAGATCCTTGAGGGTTTGTATATGTTTCATGTCCATATTCTACAATCCTCGAAGAACTAAATCCAGAAATTTCACGTGAACTGGTTGGTACAGCTGGCAGAAAGGCTGATGGTTGCTGAGAAAACATTTCAGCCCTCACAGTAGAATCAACATGAGCTCCAAGACAAGAGTTCAATGGTACCTGAACAAATTGATTCTCAATACATATATTATTACTATTCAATGTGAAGTCTTCAGGTAATAAAAATATCATGGAAGCAATAGTTGTGTCTTACGTTGGATGGCATAGGCGGCGCTGATGGTTGAGAAAATAACACCTTAGGTGGGCCCACACGATAAACATATGTGTGTGATGGAGTTAAGGCTGGAGGAGGTGGAGGTGGTGGTAGAGGTGATGGGGTTGATGGAGGTGGTGGAACCATGAGTGGTGATAGAGGTGGCGGTGGTGAAGAGGGTAAGGGGGGAGTTGGAGGGGGAGAATCAGGCGGCAGTGGCGGTGAACCCTCACGAGGAGGAGACACATCATTAGAACTATTTGAGGCTGTATCCATAATCCTATTGCAGCCTTCATCATCTTGAACAGCCTTGTAGAAGCCACCACCTGTCAACAATTTCTCATCTTTTGGATGTCCAGACACATCTTCCATTTCAAGTTCACCATCCACATCCTCCAAGATACAGTGACGTCTCTCATTTGAAGTTACTGAACATGATTCAAGCTCTCCTGTTGCAGTGTTTGTCTCTAGTGTTGAATTACAGATGTCTTCTTTATGTGAAAAGTTAAGAATAACATCTTCATCTTCTTCTTCAAAGACATTAGATGACAAAAGTCCAGGCAGTTGAAACGTAGCATTGCTGAAAAATGTCAGAAAAACAATATGGTATAATAAACTGATGCACATGTTATTTCCATAAAGTGTGAGCCTTATATTTAGATTGAAGTTACACTGACTTGCTCACTAACAAAGATCCGTCAGAGTTAAAGATTACGCACCTCCCATATTCATCAACAAGCATGCCCTCCATCTCTCTGATAGGATCATCAACAGCCCGTTCTGATCGCGATGGACGCTTTGAGGAAGTAGCAGCAGAAGTACCACTGTTTGAAGATCCAATGTCCTCTATATAGCACCGAAGTACGGTATCAGGTAAAATTTTCCTCTCAAGCCATAATTTTAGAACCTATGAATATATATTTTACTCAAATCAAATTATGTTGGATAACTATAAGCCAGCTTAAATTCTTAAAGAAAAGAAAAAACACCTTAAGACATTGACAACGGTTCTCACGAGCATTAGCACCTGGTGGAGCAGCAGCTCCTAAAAGACGAGGCAATGCTGCTTGAACAGCAGGTATATAAGAGGCTCCAGCAATGCCTAAAAACACATAAACCTTCAATCTTCAATACATACCGAATTCAGAATTGATAAAGAAAGAAGTAACTGCACAAAACAGAACTAATGTAAAAGATAAGAAAGCATGTCTAAACCTTTCTGTGCATGAGAGCACTGTGTTATGGAATCCACCAGAAAGAACAGATCCACTCTTCGATGAAAACTGGATTCATTTTCCAACTTCCTGGTAAGAAGTTCCACAACCTACATGAAATAGCAAAAATCATAAAATATACAGGAAAATAAAAAGATATGAATTCGCTGTAATAAACTTAAAAACAAGATATAAAACAATAAAATAATGCAGACATAAAAACGCCACTACTTATAATCTGATAAGCAGAATTCAGTGTGGTACACAAAGCAATTTATTTCCACACTATTAACAATTGAGTAACAAGATTTCAGAAACAGATGATAATAATAGATAACTAAATGCAAGATGTTCAACCCAATACCTACTTAAGCAATCAGATAACCTGGAAGAAGGAAGCTAACAGATATTGATAATCATTATTCCTTATTATGATTCCCATCAAAACAGATCTATATCACTTCAAGCATCATCAAACTTTCAACTACTTTCCAGCAGTTAATCTACAACTAACCGAATCTCAACCTGTATTTAATAACATCTCCAACTACTTAATCAGAGTTACCATGAAATCCAATTTCCCACATGCTGGAAAAATAGATTCTGATAAACAAAACTGTCTCAGATTTTAATGTTAGGAACTTCCATTGTTACTAACAAAGTAGAAGATCTAAGCCACTAAAGTTGAAAGGAGATCACAGTGATAAGCACAAACCCTCCAGCAATGCACCAATTATGCACGCAACATCACCATATGACGTGACCAAAAAAGTAGGCAATTAAACATTGCTTAAGAGTTGTAACTGAGGTGTTGAAAAATCAACCAGATTTTATGCCCATAAAATAAAAATAAAGGTTGTGTTCTTCATTGGACATCTAGTGAAGTGATACAGTTGACTAAGGTAGAATCATTGTAAGGTGGTGTCTCTTGATCTAGATAAAAGCATAATGATTACTGCCAAGATGATGTGGTATGCACATTAAAGAAGTCCCTAATAATGTATATGTACGTAATTGAAAATTTTAAAACCGGCACACTAACAGGTGCAAACGAATATGTGAAAAAAATGGCATTCCTTACTAATACTGGAACACAAGGGTCCACTGCGAGCGCTTGTTTTTTGGCTATGAATGGTCAAGTTGAAAACATAAAAAATATCATATAATAAAATGCATGCTTCACACTTATGGTATTGTCTAATTTCCTTTGGCAAAACGAGATAAAGTATAATATGAAGATAGATGTATGCAGAAATGTTTTATATTTTGGTCTTCACTCTCTTCATCAGAATATATGATAAGCATACAACAGCCCAAATTATCCTTCTCACAGTAAAAAGGTTTCTCAATGTTCTTACATTTTCGTCCTTGCTCTCTTCAAACAATTGTCTTTTTCTCCCACCCCTTACCATTGCAAGATACAATTCACAACTTTCTACATCCCAAACTTCCTACCAGCAAAAAAGACCACATGTATCGTGGATAGTAAATAAACTAAAGACCCAAAATCGCATCACCAGACTGATAGCAGGACATAGCATTGGATAGAGCAGATACATCAGGTCTCCTAATACATGCACTAACACAAAATATACAAGTCATAGATTTTTCCTACCTCATTGGCAATACCATGCTTTGCACAGTCAATTGCATGTCGTGTAGCACGCCCGATGCTTTCTTTTGTTCTTGACAAGGTTTCTATCATTCCTTCAAAAGCATCACGAGCAACGGCCGCCTCAGTACCACCACTAAGAGATCCACCAGCAGTGGGAAGTCCTGAAATGGTTCTTCTCTCCTCAATTTCTGCAGAATCAAGTAGATCATCTTTTTGAGCCATAGTTCCGAAAGGACCTGTTGTGAGTGGCTGAATAGCAGAAATAGAACCAGGGCTTTTCCCAATTGTTTCAGTATGTGAAACAGTGAAACTTTCATGCACAAGGTTGTGGGATTGAGCTTGTTTTCTTTTTGCCTGGGCAACTGCAATCAGATGCCTCATTGACTTGTTTGAATCTGCATTTCTTGAATCAGACAATAAAGAAGTTTGAAGCACTTGAATTTCTGACCTGCAACAGCCAGAGTATGACATTATCCCCAAAAAAAATTTGTCGATACAGTTTTTAAAACAATAAGGCATATTCTAACACACCTTTCACTTGATAACAAATTGCCACCACTTGGTTTCCTCAAAACAACAACAGAATCAGTAGCCCGTGCATTTGATTTTGAAGTAGTTTTCTGTTTCTCACCAGATATAACAGGTCTAATTCTCTCATTTACTGCATTATTCTGAGAACGATGTCCACCGTCATAAACCTCGCCTGAGAGCTTAATTGAACCTGATTGACCCTTCTTTGGTAAAATATTACCAGAAACCTTGCCTAAAGTCTTGTTGACTTTAAAAGGTTCAACCATTTGGTCATGAGCATCAAAAGGAGACTTGACGGGAGAGACAAACCCCTTTAGAATCTCTTCAGATGATTTCTTTTCAGATTCTGCTTTCTGGGGAGTATGTAACAGCTTTCCTTCAACTACTTGCGGAATATCTGGCTCAGATTTAGGCACAGATTCTTTCACATATACACTTTTTCTCACACCAGGGGAAGCTTGACTAGCTTCAGTCACTACAGCATGTTCTTCAACAGACATTGAAGCGTATGAGACCTTATCAACTACTTTAGATGACCTTCCATGCAAGGGAGTCTTGGGCTCATCTTCATCTTCATCAAAAATACGAACAGCTCTCCTCTTCACATGCACTTGAGGTCCAGATTTAACAGAATCAGTACTTACCACCTTTTTAGGTGTAGAAGAGGGCCTATCTTCAGACATGCCCTCCACTACTACACGACGACGTTTTGTAGGTTTTGCAACATCTTCATCGCCAAGATCTTCAAATTCATTACCAGAACCATTTATCTGCCCCTTGACTACCAAGGGGTTTTTTGTTTTCGAATTTGGTTTTGCCTTTTGTACTTCTTCGTTGCCTCCTTTGCTGGACATATAATTTTTCTTAAATATTTGGGACTTCATGGGGGAATCATCCAAAAACTTGGACTTTTTTGCAGGATGCAAAACTCCATTGTTAAGAACATTATCTTTCGGAAGCTCCCCTCCAGTACCTTCAACATCCTTTAATGACTCATCAGTCAAACCATCAGGTGTTTCATCTTTCAGAATTTTCTTTGTTTTTCTAATATTATCTCTATGTTCTGGGTTCGCCACACCCACAGTCACTTCATTCTTGCTCATATGTGAGGTACTTCGTCGAGTTCCATCCTTTGCGCTTTTAGTTACACTTGATTCAATATGACTGGTCTGAGATGCATAACCTCCACAGGCTGGACTAAGATTTTTGTTCAATCCAACAACATCATCATTGTTACTCTTTGAAGCTTTTGCTTTCTTCTTGGACTTCTGCCTGTTTGTTTCTTCATTTGATCCTTTCTTTGAATCATTATGACCTACAGCATACAAAACAAATTATCCATATAATAATACACTATAATCCAATAGTGGCAGCACATAAGCAACTTCAGCAAGCACCAAAGCCCTCTACAAGATAAACTTATCTTAAATACTAAATATTACTCCCTACTTTGGTAACAGGAAAAAATAATAAGTTATACCTGTACTAGTTGTAGATATATTCTCCACCTTAGGTGAAGTTATATAATCATTGCAAAATTCAGCTTGTTTTATGATGGAATGAGATGGAGAAGGATCATTAATACTAGGTGAAACACTAGGGTTCGCATCCTCATCACCCATTTCCCTGTTTATATGTGAGCACCGTTCTAAACCGCACCGTTCTAAACCAGAGCCGTGATTTTCAATGTCATTAGAAGATGTTGCACAACTGGGTCCAACAGTAATCATTCCATCATCCACCGCTTCTACAACACTAGCATCAGGCTGAGATGCTTGTCCATCATTATCATCTTTCAAAGAACCTGGAATCCTATTCTCCAACTCTTCAAATATGTCACAAATTTCCTTCACGGCTTGGGAAAAGTATTTGACTGTCTTTCCTTTACATCTAGTCAGCAATTTGTCTTTTGAATCGTTGGTAAACGGCTGAATATCCGGTGGAGCTACAAAAGCTCTGCAATAGTGAAGCATGTATATATCATGAATAGCGCTTTTTAAACAGTACAGTGCATATCTGACAGCGTGTTTTATACATTTAGTTGTCAGTCACATCATCATTTCCAAAAATTACCCAAGTATTGATGTCTCTTGGCGTACTTCATCTACAGGTTAACTTTTGTCCATTGGTATGGTAGCCAAAACAAGGTAGAAGATTTACATAATTAGTGCAGCCTGTACGAGTAGCAAGTACTTACATTTCTTCTGTACCAAAAAACTGTACAAAATATTTCCTCGGATCAGGAGTCCGTTTCCAATCTTCAGGTTTGCTAATCTGCATAAAGAGAAAGATATAAGCAAACAAAAGGCTTTAAGGTAACTAATCTGCATAAAGAGAAAGATACAAGCAAACAAAAGGCTTTAAGGTAAATTGTCTCACGACATACACATTAATGTAAGCTGACAGCATATATCATAAGCTCCAACAAAAATGCATTAACCTTCTCACACTTTCATCACAAAATGAAAAATTAATCAAGGTTGGTGCAATATTAGAGTCCTCGGAATAGTAGACCCTCATAAGAACAATCCGCTAGACTAGCATCAAAACAGATCCAGATTCCAACTCTGAATTTTCCATGACAACATCATCCAACCAGAACATCTACATGGGGACTTCAATTCAAATGGCTTCTAGGTTGAAAAAGAGTGCTGGTGTGGTCTAGAATATGGTGCTCATAGAATAGCAATCAGGGGGTGAAAACGGATAAGATAATTCCAGTATAGAGGTGGGCTGGCAGATATACCATTAGCAAGTCGGAACTGGAAAATCAAATAAACATCCTAAACAAGCATTGCACTCATGTTAAGACCAATCCGACGGTTAGATCAAGTATAGGAGCTGCTGAAAACACTAGAGCTATTACTTAAAGTGTGGCTAAAGTCAAATTAGGGTAATTGAAGCGATCGACAAAAGCCAAATGGCAACCAACTCTTAACTAATCACCAAATTTGAATGCATAACACCCTCCGCAGCCTACGAGATTATCAAACAAAAATTCAATTCAAGAAATACATCAAAAATTCTAGAAACAATATTAAATTCAACAAGATTCAGTAAAAACAAAGCGATCAAATCCAATAAATAGAGCATTAATAGTTATCCTCTCCAAACAAAACTAAATGCAAGTACGATTGTACGAATATTCGAAACTGAACCGAATTAGGGCACAATGCATCACAATAAACCATCATTATCCATCTAACCTTAGCAGGCCATGCTGGAAAACCCTTGACCTTAGCAAGCACAAGATCGCCCAACTTCAACTGACTATTCGCCTTGGCTCCTTTCGCTCCACCGCGTTTTCGCCCAGGAGCCATGGGGCATCGCCTCCGCTTATAAAGCCCTAAGGAAGACGACAGAAACAAAGTTCACGCAACGTGTTTTGAATGACTCGTAGGAAACCTAAGTAGTCGATACGAAAGCAAAACCCTAGGTGCACGGTGGTGCACGACGGCGATCGGCGACGGTGAATTGGATGTTGTGTGTGTGTGTGTTTTGGAATATTCCGGTGCCGGAGGTGCAGGGGATTTTGTTGAGGCGGTGGATGAGAGGGAGGGGGTGTGGTTATGGGGAGTATTTTTGCGATGGTAGAATACATGTATACATACCATGATACGAATCATCATGTGTAGTTTTTAAGCAACTTCATACGGAATAATAATTATTAAATAGACAAATTGGATTTTAATAATCAAAATTATTACCTATTGGTTGATAATAATCCAAACTATTAATTTGGCCAGTAACACTCTCAATTTTTACTTTTATAATCAACAATACTTCAAGTGGCATAATTTTTAAAATTTTACGCTCGATTTGTATCCATTTTAGTCTTAATTTAGCTTGTATGTTTCTTCATTTCGTTCATAATTATTGTTGTGAACCAAATCGAGTCCAAATCAAACGTAAGAAAATAAAAATTGTCACTGGGACTGTTGTTGGTAATAAAAGTGAAAGTTGGGAGTGTTAACAGCTAAATTGATAGTATGGATTATTATCGGCCAATATGTAATAGTTTGGATTATTAAAATCCAATTTGCCTATTAAATATTATATAACATAACATAAAATAAGATAATTTAAAAATAAAAATAAAAAAATGGTGGTACAACTAGAGCATACATATGCGTATTATGATTGTGTTTTTATTATGTTTTATTTGAGAGTTTAGCTTATATGAACAAACTAATTGTTGTTTAATTCATTTTGTATATTTTTTTCATCATTGATTCTTGTAAATCACCTCTCTCATGTCACATGATTATTCTTTTTTACAAAACTCTCTTGTTTTTACCTTATGCGAAAGTAAGTTGATAATTAAAAAATGGTTTGTAATTACGAAACTTTATAGTCAATTATGGTCTTTGTCTAACTATTTATGTTTTTATTTAATTAATTAATATGGAGTCATGTTTGTAAACCATGTGATAGTGATTCTCAGGGGTTTCATGTTTAATATTGTTAAATTTATAAGTTTGTTAAAGAACTTAAGAAGAAAAATGTGATTGATGCAATCACTAATCTTACTAGTTGTGACCCAAGAATCACGTTTTCTTTACGGAGGATCATGTTTAGCACGCAAGGTATAGTATGGATTACATGTTGATCACATGAGAAATCATTTGTGAATGCTATTAATTATTTTGTCTTTCTTAAGATATCTGTCCAAGTATTCTTATGATTTTGTTTGTGTATGAAAACTATGTCACTACTTAAAAAATTGAAAACAAAATTTTATAATATAAACAAATGACACATATTGAGGATTACCAAATAAATTCTAAAGTATAATATGTGATAAGAACAGACATTGCATATAATCTATTACCTACCCACTATATAAATAGTTTGTTGTAGGAATGATCCACACAAACAGTCAAAAAAAAAAGATCAAGATATTCTTCGATTGAACACAACTTGAAAGAAAATTCAAATTCCTTTATACGATGGGACTTGAGTGAATTCATTCCATTGTATATCATTCAATTATCAATCAAACATTCGTTCTAAAAATTCACATTCTAATTCCAACAAATTATGTGAAATAAACACGTCAAAAATAAAATTCAAATTTTAATTCCAGTTGAAGTTCACAAATCACACATGCATGTACAATTGCTTGTGTTCACATTGACATTAAACACTTGATAATACTAGCATTATCATTCAAATCACGACATTAATTACAACTAACTGTCACCGTGTAATTAACAATTTCTTAGTTCAAATGTCTTGATACATTTAACTTTACTTGAATCATTCTTCTTTGAGTAGTGATCTCTTCATGTAATTCTATCAGCTTTTTTATTGTAACTTGGGCTGTTAGTTGTTTGAGAAGAGTCCAAGAATCTTTGGAGAAGACAAGGATTTAAATCTTGACATAAAGTATATTAGAAGTTGATACAGTTTAAGAGTATGTGTAGATGGGTGTGTAAATCATCGTTCTAAAAGAAGCTCAATTTGGTCATGAGTTTTATTTTTATAGTATCAACTTAGTTACTAAACCTAAAGTATTAGAATATGCCCATTAGTCTAGGTTGACTTTAAAAAAATGCATCAAAATAGTGTCTATCCCCGGACATCATTGTTGTAACGCATCTTTAGTTAGCTTCACCTTGTAAAATACCAACACATTGATGTGACAACATACTGTCATGACACGACTAATAGAGCAAAAGAGGTTGCCGTCATCACGACAACAAAGTATACCTTAATCTAGTTGTGACATGTTGGATCTCATCTACATTCATGTTTCATTCAATAAAAACACAAGAAACAATGTAATTCAAAATTTATCCTAGCATTTATATGATGGAGCTTTTAGTAGGGAATGCCAATCATGTTAGAAGGATAGGTTTCATGTTGTCAGGTTGAATTTCTAAATCCAAACAAAACTCATATATTCATTTGTATTGAAAGCATCAACCTAACCCAAACTCAATTAAAAATCATGTGAAAAAGTTTGGATGATTGTAATAAATGCGTTAAACAGTAATTAGATTGATGGGTCTACCTATAAACATGTCAATGGAGCATGGTCTATCTATAGAACATATTAAATATGGCAACCTAAAACCTACTTGTTTTGTGTTGCATTCTTTATCGAAGACAAACATTAATTTTAAAATCTGAAGGTGTCTAATAATTACTCTTAAAAACGCTTGTATTACTTATGAGTATATATCATTCTCTATATCTTAATTCAAGTTTATATTAGTGTGGCACGTTTGACACAAGAGTCCATTGAACTAGTTGCTAAAATATCTCTATCACCATTACCTCACTGTTACCGGCTGTACAGGAGAAGAAAGAACAATGAATTGAGAATTCATTAGTTTCAATCGTGAACTTAATGTGACAACTTGGGTAAGCACTTTCAACATTATCCCCACAAAAAAGTTGGATAATTTTGCAATCTTGACCTTCATGTGTAAACTGCAATTAGAATTTTAAGTTTAAGGACCTCTTTAAGGTTCATGAAGGCTTGAAAGCCAAATTTATTGCTGAAATGCAGAAGCAAAGGTCATTTAATGACCATACTATAATGACTACTAGCTTTTAAGTATAAGCAAATTTGAGTAATATCATAAAGTCTCCAAGAAGCTAAGAGATGGTATGAACAATATAACTTACTAATAATAATGAGAATGTGCAATTCTGTTAAAAAACGACCAAAGTTGCAAAAGTTGAAGGCAGAGAATCCGGATTTTGTCCTTAGATTCCCATACAAACAAGCCTGCAGCCTGCACCACAACAATACATCTCCATGTTAGATTGAAAGAAGCTAACTTTTTCATAAAATAATATAAAATCAAATGAGAGTAAACCACTCTAGGGCATAGTAGTCAAAGGTGCGTGCCTAGGAACCCACGGGCAGCATGGCAAAACCACCTCACGCGCAGCCAGTTGCAAAGGCGCATAAAAACTGGGAAAAACAAGCCAAAATCTGGGGAAAAAAGAGAGAAAAAAAAAAAAAAAAAGACATCTTAACCGGTCCTAAACTAGTCTAAACAAGCCAAACAACAGGCTAAATTAGTCTAAAACAGCCTAAACCTGTTTTAACAGTCTAAAGTTCTAAACCAGCCTAAAACACATCTAAACAACTAAAAATGATATGTAATACAAATGCAGCCATGTGCCTTGCTTGTCTCGGGCGCATACTTTTTAAGCTCCTGGTGCCTAGGCTATAGGCTCACCCAATGCCTTGAGCCTTTGACTACCATGCTCTAGAGAATTCACACATGCAAAAAGGATAAAGATGTAATTTGATAACTTACATCAGAATCTACTCTGAAACTTTCCCCTTTCCATCATTCCCAACAGCATCAGTCACTAAAGTTATAGGTCTCTCATCTATAACTTCATCTATGATCCCAAACTCCTTAGCTTCATCTGGTGTCATAAAATAATCTCGATCCATATTTTTTTGAATTACATCAATATTCTGTCCGGTATGTTTTGAATATAATGCATTTAGCGAATCCCAAACACGAACAATTTGTTTAGTGTGAATAGATATATCTTTAGCCTGCCCTCTGTATCCACCAGAGGGTTGATGGATCATAATAGTGGCATTAGGAAGAGATTTCCTTTCCCCTTTTGCCCCAGCAGCCAATAGGAGAGAACCCATTGAAGCAGCTTGACCCAAACATATGGTATTAATTGGAGAACGAATATACTGCATTGTATCATATATTGCAAGACCTATACAAAAGAAGAAACATTAATTATAACATTCTAACACACTGGAAATAAGATTGTCATGTCATCACAGTTATGCAGTGAGAACATATCAGATTCTTGCTTAACAAGAGTCTTATAGTATCTATGTACTTAAGAACTTTAAAACTAAATTATACAGGTCAGACATGATGTATAACAGTATAAAATAACAAAAGCCTACTTTGATTTAGATATGTAAATCAGAGATGGCAAAATAGACAGGTCAAGCAGGTTGGGAAAAGGTCAAAATCGGTGATTCTTTGTGCAAGTTGAAACGGGTCAAGTCAGGCCAAGTTGGCTTACCCCAAACACTGTCTGTTTTTTCTTTACATAGTTGTGTTGAAATATTATCCGAGATATTATAGTAATTCAATAATAATCTAAGTTTTCATATAGAACCAATTAAGAATGTTTTATGCATTTAAATACACTTTTGGTGACTTTCAACTTGTTTCCTTTTTAGTTATTATTAACTTTGCCTGTTAAAATCATTCATAATGGAATTGCCACCTCTATCAGAACTAATATCTCAAATCCAAATGTTTAGAACCCAGTTTGAAGAAGAAGCCTAAATTTGTTAGCTAACATATAACTTTCAGTTAATAAAGATGGAAAAAATATATTACATAAGAGATATTTAATATGTACATGAAATAATGCAATGCTTCTTCTTCAAGGCAAAAAAAGAAGCACGTGAAGAGTAATGATATCTACCTATCATCATCACATAGCACAGCAATAGATATTACAGAAACACACTCTAAAGTGGCATTTGTTTTGATGAAACCTTATGATAAAAATTCTAGTTACTGAGCTATTACGTGGGTAAGAAATGCTAGGTTTGCTTAGCTATAGGTAACATTTTATATAGATGAGTCATAATGGCATGCTAACAGTTCAAAGTAAACTTCAAGTTAGTGCTGCAGCCTGCATTATATAGCCAGAAAAAAACTAAGACTTAAAAGAAATATGTAGTTACTACGCTATATATCTGAGTAATTTGAATGGAAAACAGTAAGAATATATGTGCACTTATAAGGCAAAGAGCGAATGACCATGAGAGTCAGGTTGACAGACAAAACAATCATAAAATTACTGTCTTTTATTGTTGAGGATTACAATTTGCATCAATATATATGATAGGAAAGAACATTTATTATACTTAGAATATTCTCTGCTACCAAAGCAATTACAGAAAATAAAAAGATATAACTAAATAATAGTAAACACTTTCTGATGAATAGTAATGATACAAAATCTCCTAGATATCTAATTGCCTAATCCCTATCAATACTATCTAAAATCACCTGCTAATCCCATTGAGAAATTAGATAAAATTCGGTACATAACCTCCAAACAAAATAATCTACCAATTTCAATTTATGCCCTTTCCCTCCCCACAACTTTCAGACTGGACTATGAGTAATTTTTCTTGTTGATTTACATAGTCGTTCACCTCCATTCCATATATTCGACACGCATTACAACTTTGGCGGTCAAACAAGTCATTTCAGGATTCAAAATAATAATTATTTAGATATAATATAAACAAGGGTGTTACACTAAATTATACTTTTCTCTGTTTCAAAGGTATTCATAATGATATTTTTGTGCAAAAAGAACAAGGAGACCTGCCTCTATTTCTCATGTTGAAATCATTGAAAATACTATCAGCACACTACACCAGATAATCCAAATATCTTTTTTGTTGCTAGATACCTTGAAGATCACTTAAAGGGATTTCATTCCAAAATTGCGATATTTTGTCAAGTTTCAAGTATATTGCATCCATGTTTTCATCTCAACTTAAACACACTAATGAGATATCATAAGTGATTTTCAGTCACTTAGGCCTTCAAAGAACCAAATATGTGAAGGAGTGAGTAGTACGTCAATAGTATACGAATGCAAAATCATGTTCGTCTTGTTCAATTTCAAATGTTTTCACTGTTTGCTAAAACTAAACAGGCTTAAAACCCTGTTCTAGCATGCTATTTATTTCATTTCCACCCTAAAACAACACGTCGATTTTAACATTAAAACCATGTGTCTACCAAACATATAGTTGAAACTTATTTTGTTGCAATCTTATACATATATATTTCTATTACTAACAAGTTCAAAAGCCATGAGCAACTCCCCCCAAAAACTGTTAATCCATAGAAACATCTGGATTATCACCTTTCCTTAAATGGATAAAACATTCAAAACAATTCACTTTTTACACCACAATATTCACACAATCCATATCATTTACACCCTAAATTGGCCCCTAGAAGGTCTCAAGCTCCTCTAATAATTTCATGAACTGATACACATATCAGGGGGGTAATTGACTAATTGGCTATGCATTTAGGAATCGTTAATCTGACCATTGCAACCTGAATGTTTAAATAAACAAATTCTAACTCCAATTATCCAAATTGCTATCTTTTGAAAAACATGCTAGTCCCATTTCACAACAGTCTGCTCATATTTTTATACGAAAATGTCCCTTAATTCGTATACCAATTCCAAAAATCGCAATTACTCAAACATCTAATCGACTAATTATGCCTATATATATAAACATCACTTCATCAATTTCAAAACTCACATAGTAACCGCTAATCGAACAACAGATACAACAAGTGAAAAACAAACAACCTGCAGCGACGGCCCCACCGGGTGAATTGATGTACATGTTGATGGGTTTCGAGGGGTTTTCGGACTCGAGGAAGAGAAGCTGAGCGACGACGACGTGTGCGGTGTCATCGGCTATGGGTCCGTTGATGCAGATGATTCGCTCTTTGAGGAGTCGTGAGAAGATGTCGTAGGCTCGTTCTCCTCGTGACGAATGCTCGATCACCATGGGTATCAGACAAGCGACGTTGGTTGGATGTGATTGGGGTCTTTGCTGCTCTGCTCCATAGGTTGATCAAATTGCGAGCGATTACACTCGGCATTGGTGCGATTGATCGAATGAATTGGGGGAACTATGGGCATGGAGTCATGGACTATGATACAGTGTTGTTTGGGATTGCTTTTTAACTTTTATATAAGGGTAAATTGCCGTTTTCATCACAGTGGTTTGGTCCTATTTGTTCTTTTCATTCAAAAATTTTTTTTTTTTATTTGTCTCCTCAGGGTTTAAGAAAAATTATCATTATTATCCAAAAACATGAATTTCGTGAAAGAAGTTTTATCAACAACACGTAAACATATATTACGATTTCATTTTTATATGAAAATTAACATAAATACCCATTTAAGGATGAATATTTAACATTTTAAAATAATAAATCTATCATTTTTGGATGAAAATAATAATTTTTTTGAAACCTTAGGGAGTCAAATGCAAGTAAAAACTTTTTTGGATGGAAACGACAAACATAACCAAACCATAGGAAGGAAAATGGTAATTTACTTTTTTTATAATTTAATTTTGACTTAAAAATGTTTGACAATTCTAAAAATAACTTTTCGATTCGTGTGAAGTGAAAATGAGTTTTTGAAAAGTCAGAATAAAGTTATTTATTAAATTAAAAAAAATAGTTTAATTTTTTATTGTATTATTTTGCTATCTTCTATTAACTTTTTTTATTTTTTAAAAATATGTCATTTTGGGTCATTTTATAACTATTTTGGTTTATAAGCTAATTCAAACAGTTTTTCTAAAACTATTTTTGAAAAATCAAAAGTTAATAAGTTATTTTGATCAAAAATTATTTTCAACCAAAACAATCAATCCCAAACATGCCCATAAGATAATAATCTCACCGGTTGGCATGCTGACTCAATATCTCTAAACGCATAAAATATAACAAAGTTTTAGTACACTCGTCTATATATTTTTGTTACAAACTTGGGTCTTTGATTAGAGACGTAAACAGATTCGTTTGTAGTTTGACATAAAACAATTTTTGACAAAAACCAACTTAACTAATTGATTCAAAAATCAATTGAAAGAAATTTGATTAAATTAAAGTACAGAGAATAACCAATTGCAAATACAAGTTAAAATCAAAATATACATCAATAGAATAAATTGACAAAAGAAAACAATAATAAAATAAAAAACAATTGACCATAAATCAATATCAAATGATAATAGTTAATAGATTAGATAATTAATTGCAAAAGATAATTTAGAATTGACGAACTTAAAAGAGCCGTCAACAATGAATAGTTGATAAATTTTTGATTAATCAAGTTTCGTAAGTTGACATCGATAAACTTCAACTTATAAATAAAATATTTTGTTCTCTAATTTTGATACCCTTAAAAATCGAGGGCCTTATAAAGACACCCCCACCACTTGGCTTAAGGTACGTCCTTCTAGTCCTCACACATGAATCTACATTATTTAAACTCTAACCACTTGAAAGGATTATCATTTTAATACACTGATATCATTAAGTTCATAACTTTAATGTATAGAATAAGTTTTTCGCACACCTTTTTCTTTTAGCATGTTGTTCGTATTTTTGTTTTTCATCTTTACTTTTTTTCGTGTTTAATAAAATGTATATATTATATTACATGTGTTTAACACCCCAAATAATAGTATCGTTCAATGTTTGTATAAACTGGTTACGTGAATGTGTTTATTTGAATTATGATGTTTAATAAACGAATGAAATCAGGTGAAGTTCAAACAAACGAATCAAATAAAATAGTCATATTTGTGATTAACATAGTATGATTAGAGATGAAATAATGTCCAACAGTGGTTAAATGAAATATAATGTCCATCATTGATTTTTACTTTGGTGAGGTTATTTTTACCATATGTGGATAAATGAAACCAATACCACTATTACTTGTGTACTCATTGTTGGGGATATGATGAAATTGAAAGATGTAACATCGCTTTACCATCAAAATAAGTTTAATTATTTTAAAAACATTACTTCAGACATATTGTTGATTGTCAATCATTTTATTTTTCTGTAAGATTACGAAGGTTTGCATTGTGTTAGGACATGGTACAACATAACAATACGTCTTTTCAAAAACAAAAGGATATTGATCGAGAAGACCTGGAAAAAAAAAGTTCTATTGTCTGTAGTGGTTGGTTGTATTAGTTATAAACCCAACCAAAGTGACTATTTCAAATTTCTTTGAACACCAACTATGTTAAAAGGATTTAAATGATGTGTTAGTATGCATTCAATATACTAGGAATTTGGAAAGCGGGTGGGTAGGCTCGACCTTAATCTTCAAACTCATTTTTTTCAAACTGGGCATTTAGATCCCTAAATATGCCTCATAAATTTTTTTTCAAACTGGGCATTTAGATCCCTAAAGCTCTGATCATTTATTATTTGTTGTTTGTCAACTAATATTTATATGTATGTATATACTAGCTTAAAGTCCCGTGTGTTACACGGTTTGAAAAATAAATATAAATTGCCATTAATAATATATAATATTTAAGGTATATGTGACATAAAATTAGAAAAAGCTACTAATAGTTGTGAATCATTTTTAAAAATTAAGATTATATCTTATCATAATTTTATTTTAAATTTCAAATCTTCTCTCTCTCTCTCTATATATAAAATTTTGATTTTGAATTTAAAAAGATAATTAAAAAGAAAATTTAGGATTTTATAAATTAACGTTTTTATGTTTACATTGATTCTGATTTAGCATATAAATAGATATAATACAAAAATTGGTTATTTAAAATTTCTTTTCCATGTAACTTAATTGACTTATATAAGTAGACAATGTTAAATAATTTATAAATTTTTAATGTAATTAATTATATAAAAGTTTCAAATATTTGAATAAATAAAATATAAAATAATATATCATGAATATATTGGTTTAAACACAAAAGATCGAATAATTTGTAAAATCAAAAAGAGGAAAACTAAGAATTAATTTTGTGCTATTTTAAATGTTTAATACGCGTTGATTGAAATGATTAATTTTCAATCTTATGTACATATATTTATGTTATGAATATCTAAAGGTCAAAGCCAATATATTGTTAAAGCATAAAATTGATAAAATGTTATAACAAACTTAGCTACAAACGTGAAGAAACATATTAACTTAAATTGTTTTAATGATTGCATATAGAATTAATTTGTAAAAACCTAATCCCTTAATATTATGCAAACTTTTTGAAAGTTCAGAAATCGTTTACCATGATTTTTGTTTCAGATCATTATGCATATTTCACAAATTACGCTTTTTATTTTCCTGATAATAAATTATGTGGAAATATATTCTATTTTGATATTTATTTGAATTTTATATATAAATGGATTTAATTCAAATTTTAGAAATTTTTTATTTTAGGAAAACAAATTAAGAGAAAATTTAAGATTTTAAAAAGAGTGTTTAATATAATGACAAGTGTCATTATTTATTTAAGAATTTGACATGTGGCAAATAATGCTTAAAATTATGACAAGTGGCAAAACCTTTTTCTTTTATTATATATAAAGACTAGGCTAAAGACCCGTGTGACACACTGGTTCAATCCAAAAATATTGCTGTTGTTTAAAAAGGTTCATAAATTATAATATTATTGATAATACTTTGTATATCGATATTTTTTACATTACTTTGTATATCGACTTTTATTTATGATTTTTTACATTAGCTACATCTAATATTAGTAGGTTTTCTCTATTAATATTTATACGTCTAAATACTGTATAGTATGGAATGAAATAAACTTATAAATAAGAACTTTAAGTAATAAACAAATTAAATTGAGCATGAAAAATAATATTTCAAATTCATAAACATCCAAATATTTATTTGTATACAACATTTGATGTTTTGTTGGTGATTTTTCCATCATTATCTAATATTAATAGTTTTAATCTCTGTCTTAACTCGAGATAATGTAACATAGAGCTAACCATTATCTCTATTTAAAAACAAACCAACTTTAGATAGCGATTTGTCCTTAGCTATTGTTTATTGTCATTGCAAAACACACTGCTAACAGAATCTGTCTTCTTTGAAATTTAAAAGAAATACTTTTGTCTGAAAGTGTCAAAGTCAACCGTGAAACAAAAGTGTGATTTTCAATATACTTCCAGATACATCAAAACAATTTACACACATATCAAACGAATTCCAATCAAACATAATAATAATATGACAGTACACATAAAAAGAAGTAAAGAAGTTTAAAAAATAGAAGCATGTAATTCTCCACAGATGGATTGTTGAAGTAGATCACCTTTAAATAAAAAAAATAAAAGTAAAATAATATTAATCCAAAAACACAATTGTAGACAATGATAGATTAAATCATAATCGCAGAGGATGAAAGCTCAAATATAACAAAAAAAACAAATATTTTATTGAAGAAAACCTAATGAAACCGAAGCCAAAACGAGAACGTTGATTAAGTTTGTTGAAGGCGATATCACCAGACTTTATAAAGACAAATCGCGAGGGTCGTAAAGCTGGGATGGTTGAGAAATATTTTAAAATCAGGTATGATTTCATTTTCAAAAAAAGATACCCATTAATTCCTTCAAATTGGAGAGGAGTTGATGAAAAAATCCCGTAACTTTTGTCAAGATTCGAATATAAACCGAGTATTTAATGAAAACACACAATCAAAGAATCGATTTCATAGATAAGAAAATAATAAATGATTTCTACAGTTTTTATTGATGAATTATTTGAATAAAGAAGAAACACCCGGTATGATTTAATTTTCAAAAAAAGATGTGCTCTAATTTAGGGTTAAATTTACAAATTTTCCCTAAATATCTCTTGTATCAGAAGTTGACTTTTAGTCAAATGAACATAGACTAACACTAAGAACAGATACATATTTAGGCGGGACTTGAAAAAAATAGAGGCTTAAGAGAATGCCACGTGGCACTAAAGTTATTGTTTTATTAATAAGTATAGACTAGGTTAGTACCCCGTGTATTACACGGGTTGAATATATAAATTATTAAATAATTAGTAAAAAAATTTTATGAATTATAAAAGTTTGCTTAAAGATAAAATATGATTATAATTACTTATAAATAGCTACTTTAAGTAAATAAACAATAATATATTTTTGTTAAACTTTTGTTTTATAAAAAAATTATGGTTTGTAAATATTTTGTTTTAAGTAAAATGACTTTTTTTTTTAAAGTTCGTTGCTTTTTTGTTTTTAAAAAGTGTGTTTTTAATTTAAAATAAATAGATTTTCAATTTAATAAATTATACATTTTTTAATTTGAAAATGGATAAATGAGAAAGTTAGTATGATGAGGCTTACGATTGCGTCATGTATTATCTTTTTTTCTTATTATAGATAGATTGATAGACAAACAGACAGATAGATATTAAATAGATAGGCTAGAAACTCATTTATTAAACGTATTATAGTTAGTAATAAATACAAAGATTTAAAGTATGATATTTTAATATAAGATATGAATTTTATATACGTAATTGTTCAAGAAAATAAAACAATTATAGAGAAATGAGAAAGTTAGTATGATGAGGCTTACGATTACGTCATGTATTATCTTATTTTTTCCTTATAATAGATAGATTGATAACAAAAAAACAGATATATATATATATATAAATATATAGGCTAGAAACTCATTTATTAAACGTATTATAGTTAGTAATAAACACAAAGATTTACAGTACCATATTTTAATATAAGATCTGAATTTTATATACGTAATAGTTCAAGAAAATAAAATAATTATATTATTTTTTAACTCTCTTATCTAAATAGTTTTATTTCTAAACATTCGTATTAAGATTCTTTTATAAAAGAATTTATTTTTATAAAAATATTGTTTATTAAAAACTCTGGTTTGTAATTATTCTGGTTGTTTTAATAAGATTGTTTTTAGAAAAGTTCACATTTTTTATATTTATTTAAAAAAAGGACGGATTTAAAATATTTTGTTTAAAAAAGGTTTAGTTTTTTTGAAAATTTCATATTATATAAAATTTTTTTTATTTTTAGTTCTACTTTAATTTAAAAAATGTGGTTTTTATTTTCTTAATAAAATCTAACTTTAAAAAGATACATTGATTTTAAAAAATTTAAATAAGAGAGAGAAATATTGCAATTAATAAAATTAATCTTTAATATGAGAGATAAAATAGATTTAATATTTAAATTATTATAATATCCTTTTGAAGGGAAAAATAAGGTGTTAATGTCTAGAACAATGACAAGTGGCAAAAAAATAAGTTTAGAGAATGACATGTGGCTTTAGAAAACTTGCTTTATTAGAATCTATAGATAGTTATTTAAAACTATAGTTTTATATATATTTCATAATAATATTATTTGGTTATCTTTATCATAATTATATTATAGATTTTAATTACATGATATACTTATTATATTAAATAGGAGTTATTAAATCTATATAAATAACATACTTGTTTAGTTTAGTTTAGCTCAGTATTAAAAGTCTGATGTTGTTTATTAAAAAAATTAATTTAATTTAGACAATAACTCACTTAAACCAGAAGCAATTCAAACTTTTAACAAAACAAGCTCAAGTAAATTTGTTTACGCCCTTACGTTTAGAAAGAAGGGTTCAAAATTATTTTATCTTAGAATGTTATAAATCATACAAATCTAATCTATTTACTTGTATAAAATGTGGCATGGAATTGTCGACAAGAGAAATAACTTTTGAGATATAGCTTGAAAAACAACCAAAT
Source organism: Flaveria robusta (assembly GCA_025506415.1). Lineage (NCBI taxonomy): Eukaryota > Viridiplantae > Streptophyta > Magnoliopsida > Asterales > Asteraceae > Flaveria > Flaveria robusta. The sequence goes on along the minus strand of CM046466.1, from coordinate 2,994,289 downwards.
AACAAACCTTTTGTCTACCTTTGAATACAAGACATGGTAGTTTGGTTGAATCACATATTCGCATAAATACTTGTGTGTTTTCTTTTTTGTTCATAACAACAAACTTTTAAAAACGTGTACTTGTGAATTCGTTATCTTTTTAGAAGAGTGGAAATTTACTCTACATTGTGTGTGTTCAAATTTGTGCATAAAGCTACCTTTTTATAGAAAATGTTATAACTTTTAGACTTCAAGAAATGAACTTATATATAATTTTGGTGGGAATATATCTAAAAGGGTAAAAGGTGATGTGAACACTCATCAAGCTCATATACCAGACAAAAAGCAAAACAATTCAATGAAAACAAAATTTATGTAGCTTGCTGTACCTCATAATAGATTTTGACTTTATACGTCTAGAGTAGACCTCACATACATTAGCGGAACTAGTAATTTTTTTTTTTATCGGGTCACTATTGTTCGGTGATTTGATTTGTAACGAAACAACATATAATTTTTCGGGTGATCACATTGGGGTCGGGTCGGTCGAGTCGGATAGACATTATTAAATTGCATCGAAAATGTTATGAAAAATATTATACAAAAAAAATCAAATAAAACTTACATAAATTCATCTTTTTAAATCGTTCCATTATATCTACGAACGACACCTTTACAAAATGCTCATTCTCAATGTAACAAATACAATAGTCGTTCATATATTCATCACTCTTACGATGGTTTTCTTTTTACAACAAAACGATGCGTTCCTAAAATGTATCATACACATATTATGAATTGTGGTGAACTAAATCACTAATAAATACAAAATTAAAGCTTTAACACAATCAAGATTATAGTTTTTTAAATACCAAAATCACTAAACAGATTAATTACCAAATAAGTGAAAGAACAACATTGAAAACACCGAAATCACTAAAACAAATACAGGATTTAAATAAACAAATTATAAAACTAATCTTCCAACTTAAAAGCTTAAAACTAACCAAAAGCTAGGGACACAATCGGTCGTCGATCACTGCCTCGACGTCGCCGGAGTTGATGGCAACAGGGGGCAGTGGTTGATGGGGGAGGAGGGCTTGGACGGTTTGATCGCAACAGGGGGCTGGACTCACGCACTTTAGTGGTCGATGGGGGGTTGTGATACTGCTCGATGGGATGTGGTGAGTATTTGGGGTTAGGGTTTTATTGTGTGTTAAAAGTAAGAGCAAAATTGTAATTTTACTGATTAAATAGAATAGTAAAAAAAGAAAGAAAGTCGTAGACTTGCAACTTGTACTGATTAAACCCGTGACCTCTTACCCAACATGCACGCATGTTAACCAGTGAACTAGTATCATACTAAGTTTCAATGAGAACTTTAAAATAGTAATGGGTTCATTTCCTAAAAAGTTATGAGTTCACTTAAAAATTCGACATTATACATTACACTACCGGCTCAAAAATCAATGGGGTCACTTGATCCTATTGTCTTGGGCATAGTTCCGCCCCTGCTCATATACACTCATATTCACTTGTTATATCTCGTAAACGTTTTGTACTCGTCCCTATAAAACTCTTTATACACAAATAAGACGTGAGGTATGGTTCACATAGTCATGTTCTTGATTCTTTTGATCATATGTGCATATATATTAATCAAAAAATTGAATTAGTTACATGTATACTTTGCCATTTAACGTGCCCACATTCATGTTGACTTCATCAACCATTTTCATTACAAAAATTAAAAAACCTTGATGTCCTTGACCCTATAAAAATCCACAAAAATATAATAAAATAAAAAAAAGATTATAATTTAATAAAATTCACAATATTCACCTACAATCGACCAACAACCTTCCGGTGGTCTCTTTGAAGAAGCCCCTCCAAAACCACCTGTTTCTTATACTCCACCGACTCCAACTCCACATTATTATTATTATTATTATTATTATTATTATTATACAACTCCGGCGGCAGCTCCTCCGCCGTCGCTACGGCGGAGATTCCGCCGGTGGCCACCAGACGACGAACCACAAAGAACCATGCAGAAGTACAAAGAATCGCACATAACTTACCCCATAAAACCATTATCAACAGTATCACTAAAACAATCGACATACCGATTATAGAGTCAAAATCACCTCCCGCCGGTGGAGTTCTCCGGCGAACTTCTTTACCACCTCCGCCGCCTGCCGGCGGAGCACGCGGTGGCTTCAGCGTCTTACGCGGCGGCAGAGATTTTGCATGAGTCAATGGTTTTAACGGCGAAGAAACACAAGAGTGAGCGATTGCTACAGTCTTTTGCTCCGGCGATGAGCCACCGCTACCGGTGGCTGATTTCCCTTCTTTCCCGCCGTTTTTACTCTTCCGACGGGTGTTCCGTTCACCGGATTTCACCATTTTCTCATTTTCCTCCGTCACCGGAGTTTTCGCCGGAGCATCGATTTCCGATTTGGGTTTCCGGTGATCGGCGGTGAGGTCAACGGGGACTGTTTTCGTTTTGGGTTTCTTGAAGCGGAAGGTCAACTTTGATTTCCAACGTCGACGGTGGCGGCGGCGACTTGAGTTGACTTCATCTGTGGGTGGCGTCTTCTCGCCGGAGCAGCCGAAGCAGCGGAGGAAGCAGCGGGTCCAGGTGGTGGTTGACGGTGGTCCGGCGGTGGTGCTACCGTTGGTCATCGACTTCGATCGGAGAGATTGAGTGGTAGTGGTGGCATGGGGAATTGAACTTTGGTAGTCCGATATGGCAGGCTGATGTGGTTGTTCAGTGAGTCGTGATTGCTTGTAGTAGAAGAAGTGTTTTTATATAGTTTGGTAAATATGACACATTAAAATATTAATATTGTACTTTATTCTAATTCATGTTCTTATATTTTTTTTAATATATAGCAAATGGATGTCATTTGTCCATAACTTAATCGTGGTGATTTGTTGTTTCACACGTTATACGGGCCTGTTTGGGATTGATTATTTTGATTGAAAAAAAATTTTGATTAAAAAATACTTATTAACTTATGACTTTTAAAAAATAGTTTTAAAAAAAATGTTGGGATTAGCTTATTAACTAAAATGTCGTAAAATAACCAAAAGATATATATACTTTTAAAATGAGGGGAATTAATAGAAGGTAGTAAAAAGTTATAATAAGAAATTAGACTAAAAGAAGTTTTCAAAAGTTAATAAGTAACTCATTTTTTACATTTCAAAACCTTATTTTTATCATATATGAAAAGTCAGTTTGAAAAGTTATTTTGGGTTTGTCAAACACTTTATTGACTTATTAACTTTTTAAAAATTAACAAGTTAAAAGTTTGTGCAAAATAAAAAATCTCAAACACCCACTATATATGATGCGAGGGGCTAGTAATTTTTTATATCAATACAATATCTTTACATCTTTTAAAATATTTCTAATGATTTAAATTTAAGTGGTTTTCTAATGGCACTTGATTGTTACTACTAGGCGCCGAGTGGCATGTGAGGTATTATATAATTCTATTAAACAGCAACTCCCTCATGTGAGGGAGTTTACTGTAGCTAATGTTACTACATATAAAACACATGGTACTACTCATCAGGGCACGTTTCTCCCACTTAAAAAAGCCCTCATGTCTACCGCCTTTCCACCGCCCTGTTTCACCCTCTCCGACGTCGCCGGAGGGCGACGGCTTTGGTGGCTTCCTTGCTTCCGATCTACTGTTGCATGTGGTAGGGGTTTCAGGCTTTGGTGGTTTCGTTTTCTTTTATGTTACCAAAAGCCGACCGTCTAGGCCGGTGGCTTTCGTTTTCTTCGATGTCGTCGGAGGTGGGCGGTTGTGGTGGCTTCCGTGCCTCCGATCTACTCTAGGGTTTCGGAGGTGATGGCTGCGGTTGTGGTGGCTTTCGTGCCTCCGATCTATTCTAGGGTTTCGGCAGTTATGCCGGCGGTTGTGGTGGCTTCCGTGCCTCCGATCTACTTTAGGGATTCGGAGGTGATGCCGGCGGTTGTCGTGCCTTCCCTGCTGGAAATGATGGCGGCCGCCCCTGTAACCTCCACAATTTATGTGGATGTCGCCTGTGAGCTGTGGTTGCCGGTGGTGGCCGCCCATGGCCAAATCTGGAACTTGTGCAGTCATTTGGGTGGATGACGTGATTTCTGGTAGCCCAATCGACGACCTGTTGGGGGTGACGAAGGGGTTTCCATCGGTGGAAATCAATGTTCACTACCTGTGAGAGTGGATGACAACTATTGTTGGCCTACTGTTCAATTGTTGTGGCGATGACGATGGATTGCTATACATCCGAGCCCTTGATTTTACAACGATGATAGTGATTGTAGATCTGAGTCGATCATTGTGACGATGATATTGGCCTACTACTTGGCGTGGCAACCTCAGTTGCAGCCGTATAGGCATTTGAGTCTATTTGTTTACCAACGATGATGATCCTTGCGGATCTGAGTTGATTGGTTTTAAATTTTTATCAGTTTTGTTTGCGGTGATTGTGTTGGCAGCGCTTATGTTTCTGTTTCACGATGATTTGTTGGTGGTGAGGTCGATAGTGTCTGAAATGGCTTTCTCAGAAACGATGATGATGATTATGGATCTGAATCGTTTTGTTATTAGCTCCGATTCGTTTACGTTTCGAGTTCCTTTTTTCCGCCGCGAAGCGCGGGTGTAAAATACTAGTTGTATTTACGCATGAATATAAGCTTGATAAAAATGAAAGCCGTAAAATGACTTAATGTTTGAGTAAACTTCAAAAGCAATATCATTTTCTTGAGTACTACCAACTTATTCAATTTTAAGGAAGTTGATTTATAACGAGTATATTTACTCAATACCATTCTACGTGTATCAAGAGCAATATCATTAAATCATTTAGACAACAACCTAGTGTATTTATTTTATGTGAATCAACTTAATGTTTGAGTAAATTTCATTTTTAGTTGAAGCATGTGGTTTGAGTTAAATAATGAATTTAATACCCCAATCGTTTTTTATAGATTCCGTCTTCTTATGGATTTCGTTTCACTATTTGGATTTAGTTTACCGATACACTAATAAATATTAAAATTATATGAAAATTTGGGATATTAAAACTTGAACACTACTATTTGTTATTTAAAAATAAAAATAATAAATTAATAAATTAATTTATAAATTTAGATTTACGTACTATTCAAATATACATGTATTCAACAAACACATAAAAATTAATTATTATGTATTGTTTTTTTAACGTTAGTTTTTTTACTCTAATTACCATGTGATCATGTAATTATAAGGATTTAAGCCCACGACACATTTATTATAGGTAGTCATTAATGACACCAAACCACAAACACCATGAGCTACAACTAGATGAATAGTTATCTAAATATACATTTTCTTTTAAAACTAGCAATGAAGATGATAAAGTCATAAAACATTTTGTGATGCTAAATGAGTGATGAACAATGAAGGATAACTTAACATAACATAATGAAAGCATCATGTTAGATAATATTACTAATTATTCTTAATGGATATATCATGATAATGAAATGATGTATTCATTAATCAAATATTATACATTTAAATATTGTAAAATACATGTATGATAAATTTAGAGTAAATTAGGAGTAGAAGTTAATTTGTTCGTTAGTAAAAATAAAATAATATAATTACTTATACGAATTTATTTTAGAGTAAAGTAGGTGATACATACTTTTTTTTATGTATAATTGAATCTATGTTTTACATTTCGTATTAATGTCCCGCCTATCTAATCATCTATTGAATTTTCTAACTATAAATATTTTAATGCAACTAAACCTTTGAAATCATAAGGGAAACAACAAGAAGCCCTAAAACCTTGACGGAGATTTAATAAATTAAAGGATACTGCTAATATTGATTAAGACACATATCTAATATGCTGCTATATAAATATAATAACTTGATATTGTATTTAAATATTTCAAAATATAGTGTCATTGTAATTACACACATTATATTACGATAATTGTTGGCCAATTTAACCGTATGCCGAAAAGTTAACCGATTAGGTGACATACCAAACCTGACCAATCACAAAGTGACACATAAATATAGTTACATATGGTTTATTTATGAATTACTATGTTGAAAATTCGTTATTATTATATATGTTGAATAAAAAGAAAGTTGAATGGTTAATAATGAATATTTAAAAGTTCAAAATAAATATAAACGGTGAAAAAAATCTTAAAGTTAGAATTGTGATGCATGGCGACATAAGTAACTAATTTATTATATATATAGATTGACAATTAACCATAACTCGGGTGGTTATTAAATCCCTTATTCATTGTACGGGTTAAACAATATAAATAACTTTTTACAAAGCTTATAAAAATTTAATAATATGTTTCCTTACATAATACAATGGCATGTGAAAATGTAACCAATTAGCCTTCTCTATATTTTATATTTATTTAATCATTTTACATGTATGATCATCTTTCAAATTCGAATACCAACAACCACCATCTTCACTACCCTCTACCACTCCACCTTCATCAATCACCTCCGAACACTATTCAAAACCAAATCACAATTAATCACACACTCACAGGGTAAACCTACACTCGTAAACACATGTCTAAATACATAAATATACAATGACATGTTGTCCCGATGAAACCCATATGCGAGCCGGGTACGCCTAAACCTATACATGAAGCATAAAAGAAATGAAAAGTAACATAAAAAAAATCCATCATTTTTAGATGAATAATAATATATACAATACCAGAAGTTGCAGTAGTAATAATGGTATTAATAATAATAATAAAAAATCGTCATTGATAACTATGGGTGAAAATCAACATCACCTTGCATAGCCATCCAATAGTGATGTAGTTGCATCCAATAACCGAGTCAGGTCCATGTGCGGGTTTTATTGAAGATTAAGGAAGAAGTTACATGATGATATTTTAGGATTATTTTAAATTTGAATTCCTCTAGTTTAAGATGACTTATTTGTTTTCTAATTTCACTATAACCAACCAACCAGGTAAAACATTTAATGATGTATAGTTACTAAGAATAATCAATTTTTTTGCTGAATAAATTATGAACGAGACCTTATATAGATATCGACACGGTTGACTTATAAACTTTTTACTTTAAGTCATTGATCATTTTTCTTCCTTCATTAAAATATAATCTATAAATAACAGGAAAAACAGAATTTACGAATAACAGATGAGGGTTGGGTGAAATGTATGTGAATTAGATATGCATGATGAGTTGTTAAATCATCATTTTACCAACTGAAATAAATTAAATAAATGAATAAATAAACATAGGCGTTTAATATATATGTATGTGATTTTGTTTCAGATGTCATGCTTTTTATGTCATATTAAATTACAGGTATCGTTCTTACAATTTGTTTTATATCAGTTTGTAATTTTCATCAACTTAGAAAATTATATGAATTATCCTTGACTTATGTTTATTTTTGATAAAAAATGATAAAAGGATAACGAACACTATTGTTGTCTTTTTTAGTGTTCCATTGTTCTTTAAACTAACTTACATGTTACTGTTTTCTTAAAGAATTACACCGTAAAATATAACATCTTAGGTGGTGTTTGTTTTTTTCAAGAAGCACTTCCTGACCTCTTTTGTCAGCGTAGACCACGCGCAGACGTTGAGATCTGCAGATTGTTTGTTTTTTGGAAGACTTTTCATTAAAAAAGGTCTTCCAAGGTCTTCCTGAGGTCTGCATGAAGAAGACATTATCTAACCACTTCCAACCTCTTCTACCCTCCTCCTTACCCCTCACCATATACCACCCGCCACCGCCACCGCCGCCCCACCCGCCACCGCCGCCCCACCCGCCACCGCCACCACCGCCCCATCCTTACCCGCCACCGCCGCCGCTGCTGTTTCTTGGTTTCTTTGAGGGAAGAACGAGGTGGGTTAAAGAAACGAAAGCGCTTGTTGAAGGGTCTAAAGCTAAGGGAACTAAAGGAGGAAGAAGATGATACTGATGAGCATGAAGATGAAGTGGAGTAAGTTGAAATTGAGAAGTGGAAGGTGGGTTTGGTTAAAGATTGATGATGGAGTGATGGAGACGATGATGAGAGGCACAGTGGAGAATGAGAGGCATGGAGTGAAGAAGATGATGCTAATGGAGACGATGATGAGAGGTGTTCCTCTAATTTTATAAGGTTTGTAGGTTTTAGTTAAAACCCTAAGCATAATTTATGATTTGGTTTAAGGTTTTAGTTGATTTGTGGTTTATGTAGTATGATTTGGTTTAGGATTTTGTTTGATTGTGATTTTAGCATTCTGCAGATGTTAAAAAACAAACGGTCTTTTTCTTGCAGACTGCAGACGTTTAGTCCACCTCTTCTGGTGCAGATGTCTGCAGATGTGGTCTGCAGACCGCAGACATTTTACTGCAGAAAAAACAAACAGCACCTTAATGTTGCAATTCCAAACGAGGTAACTTTGCGCGATATTAGCGTTTTATTAGGTGCAACACTATAGACAAATTCCATATCGATCGTGGACAGGAAAAATGTTGGACTCGTAAGTAATGTCGTGACTCTAATATCACCAACGTGTTTTGGGCGATTGCTCGTGAATATGAGAAGATCTCCACCTTTAAACGTGTTAGGATGACAACAATCCAGAGATGGGTGACCTAGTGAGAAGTTTTCACCCAGCCAACCAAAAGCAAATCCATGAGCACCTCAAGACAAAACGGACAATATTAATTGTATGAAGAACCGGATGTTACAAATATTATCAAAACCACTTTTGTACTGTTCGAGATAGTGGTGCAAACCTACCTGAGGACGGTGAGTCCTTGGAGTGTCAAGAGGGACAATTTAGGCTAATCTCACATCCATGAATTGGATGGTGAGCCAAACCTCATCGAGGACGATGAAGTCCAAAGGAGGGACTGATTGTAACACGATATGCAAATCTCACATCGATTGTAGATATAATAGATGGTTGAGTTTACAAGAATGTCTTGCTTCTAATATCATCAAAGCTTTTGGACGTATTGATTGTGGGTGAGAGAATAACTTTATAATTAAACATGCTTGGGTGGTAATAATATAAGGATGGATGACCACCTGAGAAGTTTTCATCCGGGCACCCAAAAATAAATCCATGAACTTTTCGGGATAAAACGGACAATATTAGTGGTATGAAGGGCCAGATGTATCATTAGGTGCTTCAATCATATGTAATAATTTTTATAAATGTTTAAAAAAATTAGACAAATAAAACATATATGTATATCTTATTAAATTTGACTTAATTAACATATATAAAACTTTTTCTTTTATTATTTAGTGAATTTTTCTTTTCTATTTTCGCATACTTCGAATTAATTAAAAAAAACCACTTACTATTATAAATAGTTCCATTATGGCTTGTTCTGCATATTTTTTCTATTATACATGTATTCATATGTCTATTATTATCACCTCACCCTAATAAAGTTAGAACATTATAACAAAATAAAGATAATACAACTCTTGTAATATGTTGTATTAGATATTAAAAAATTACATTAAGCCTCATAATTGTTGTATTAGCCTAAAATAATTTTTTTGACAAAAGCTGTATTAGATAAAATTGCATTAGATATAAAACAATATTTTTTTATCAGATAATATAACTTTTTTTGTTAACAAATATAACATTCATATTAGCAAAAGACGATCTTTTTTGAAAAGTTGCTTCAAAAACATTTTATTATCTTATTTTTCTATAATGTAACATCCATATTAGCAAAAGACAATCTTTTTTGAAAAGTTGCTTTAAGAAGATTTCATTATCTTATTTTTCTAAGTAGTAAAAAAGAAAACATATGACAATGCTACCTCTCTTTGGCTTAACTTTTTTCACCCCTCATTTAATTTCTTAAATCAGCAATGTTCCATGTTTTCGTATCAAAAACTATAAAAATACATTCGATTTAATATTTCACTTTTCAAAATGGTACCTTGAAAAATCAGGTTGGATACGCTTAACCAACCCCATGAAAAACCATATAATACCCATGAAAAACCATATAATACATTGGTATTGACTTGTCTTGTTTCATTCATCACGGTTACACGGTTACACGGTTATAGTTTGATATAAATAAATAAATAAATAAATAAGATGTTTAGTATTCACAAAAGGGAGACATGTGATGATGTTGACATATATATTTATTAACAATTTAATCTAGATGAGTATTGACGATATAAGATTGTTTGAGCCGTGTAATCGTGTTTTGCAAGAAAAACGTAGTAGGAAAGTTCATTTTCTAGTATTTAATTCAACCTAATCAATATTAAAAGAATTAAAGTAAAGAAACTACGTTTAATTATATTTTTTTATATTCCTGATGTATGTAATGACATGTTAATAAGGTTCTAGTGGGACCAAATATTTAGATATAATGATGTTGATATACAAGATTGTATTTACGATTTCAGGTGTTTTGTACGAATACTAAAAACATGTAATTACTAAGAGATTGAATGAAAGACGTTGCAAAATTGTTGCTTTTATTGGGGGATTTATTGGATTTGTTGTAGACTTGTAGAACATGTAATTACGAATATATTTAAACTTTTTATATAAGTTAATCAAACAACGTTACCAGCCTGGCAGCCTCATAGGTAGCATGTTGGTATATGTAATATGATTGTTTTTTTTCTTTTAACACATGGATGGATCTTTTAAGGTATGCTAGCATGAATGGCATAATTGCTTTTAGCGAAAGCTGAACCAAACTGTTGTAGTAGTTGAAACTTTTATTTATATTTACTAGTTTATATCCCGTGTAATACACGGAATTAATTAATAAAATATTAAATTATTTATAATAAAAATTATAAAATGATATTTTCAGATAAAATTTAATTAAGTTACTTATAAATAAGTACTTCAAGTAAAACATCAATAATATCATCTTAAACTCTCGTTTATGATATTGTTTTTTATATTTTGTTTTTCAAATATAATTTTATTTTTTAATCACCCTTAAAAAAGTGGTTTTAAAAAAGTTAGAATTTCTAGAAAAGCTTTTAGTTTAAGAAAATTTCTATATCTTATATTTTTAAAGTTTGTTTAATTTTTATATAAAAATCTAGTTTATAATTTTTATAATATCTTTTAATTTGAAAATGTTTTAAATAATATAATTACTATTTATTATTATCATTTATTTTGAGAGAGATGCGAGAAAATCAATATGAGAAAGCATAATATTTCGATACGTGACGCCTTAAAACCTTATTTTATTGTAATAGATAGATTTTCTTGTATACATTAAAATAATTAATATCTACAAGACTACAACTACGGGCAGTTTTTTTAAAGTACTACAGATTTCATAAAATTAACCCAAAATCTTTTAAAATTGTGTATTGCTATTACTAATACTTTAAATTCAACACACTTAAGGCATATCATACAACTCAAGATACACGACAAACGCGACCTCCCGTCTATTTGATTTTGGCTTCTTTTGTTTCGAAGTTTAATTATTATTTTTTTTATTATGATGAATTATTTTCGTACTATGTTTTTCTCTTATAATTTTAAAAACGCAAATCATTGATAAGATATACTTTTAGTTATTTTCAAAACATTATAATTGTTTTCAATGTTTCCAATATACAAATAATTGTTTTCAATGTTTCAAATATACGGTTACGATATATAATTTTTAATGTTTTGGATTGGCTTCGATAGTTCGATTGTATCATAAGGCCCAACTAGCATAATTTGTAATCTAGTTGTCGTTTCCAGTGGGTTCATAAGAGCTTAAAAGAGAATGGGCTAAAAGTCTCTTCGATTGTCTCATAGGGCCCAAATAGCCCACTTTGAAATCTAGATTCTAGTTGACGATGTTATGATTTTCGTGGTATGATTTTAATTCAAAATTTACAAGTTCATGACGAGCAAAATTTTATGCATGTGGTCGAAAAGAAAAAGAAAACGTATACTATTTACTGATAAAGAAGTTGTGCGATCACTGATAAAATCAAATCATTTTTCAATTTGCGTATTTATACACGTTTAAAATGAAATAAAACATAAAACAAAACTAAGGTTAGCTAAACGGTACTTGCTCACTCACTTCAAGCATTTTACGTAGGTTTGATCCTATCCTTCGGGTTTCTCAATTGCCACATTATGTAGATTTTTAATATACTTATTATATTTTATTGTTGTATTAATAAATTCTAAATATATAGTTGTGAATATATATTTTTATATTTGTGTATGATGTTAAATCTATAAAAGAACGAGACAAATCAAATATAATATTTGTTTATATATCTTACTTTTAAATTCAATTTCATGTTGATTAACGTTCATTTTCATAACAACGTAGTGTTCTTTTAAATTTCGTATATACCGTTGCGATTTTTCATATTTATACGTTTCAATATAAATTTATTCAAAACAAGTTGCAGCAAAACGTGAGCATAGCCTACTAGCATCCAATAAGAATCATTCACGTTTTAATACACACTAACCTATGAGGCTATCACATAAACTCATTTTATAAAAAAGTCATCAACCGGAAATTATGAAAACTTTGTAGTGATCAACACACTTGACTTTCGGACCATGATCAACTGCATGTCGATTGTAGTATTTCTGTAAATTATAAAAGCTTAACCAAACATTATTCTTTTTTTGTCACTATCATTTATTTATAATTTTTAATCCTTATAACACGATAGGAAATGTGTACCTAACACTCTGGGTAAATCTTTGGTGGTGTTCACCATGACCTTTATGAGAATTTACTTGTGGGTCTTTCTACCATAGTTTTGTCATTTTCAACTTTGCTTATACACTTCTAGCAGAGATCGAAATCGAAATGCCAAATCTTTCGTACTTTTAATGGCGTATCGTCATCTTTAAATTACAAGTTTACAACTTCACATCCTAGTGGAAATCAGAATCTTTAGATAAAAAGAATAAGATGGTGGAGATTATGATATGAAAAACAATTCATAAAACTTCACTTTGAATATCAATCATCCGGTCAAACCAATTATAAGTTGTTTCACGATGCTATCGAATTATCCGGGCTTTATCGTGGCAAATCATCATTCCCACACCGTTCATCCTTTTTTGTTTCTTGTTGGCTCATTATTTAATGTCACATTTAATGTTAGTTGGCACAAACTTAATTTATCTGTTTTGTTAATTGTTAATTATTTTTGTTATTTATTTTTTGACAACGACTCACACACTCACACTAATACACCGCTCATAAAACTACAATAAAATTTTATTTACCTTACGTCAAAATCCAAACATTGATTTTTCCAAATAGTTTTTAACAGTTATCATTAAACTACCGACCAAAATAATAATATTGTAAAATACATATTTAATGGACGTGTTGACCATCTATATAAAAATCCCATAACCATATGTTTAGATCCAACAAATTGTAAAATACAAGTAGCGGAAAGTGTAATGCTACTTCCTTTATAGCTTTGCGTAGTAGAACAACATCAACTCCAGACGCAATCACTTTCATCGCCATCGTTTAATGGTGAATTTCCCCTTTTTCCCTTCGATCTGTGCCCTAAAAACCCTAGATTTCACCTTTTCAGCTGGTGGGTATGGAGAGATCTGGTAGTAAAGACTTTAGCACCATCATTGGGGCTTCCTTATCAAGTGAGCTCATTTCTTCCCCCTTTGATTTGCAAATTATCTTAATTTTTTAGGGTTTCTGATTGATTGCTCTCTGGGTTCGATACTTGATGTTTGATGGTTGTGAATTTGTGATAGTTGTCGGTGTGAATACATTCAGCTAGTTGTAATCTTGAATTCGCGTGTAATAGAATGAGATCTCGAAGAATACTTATGTGAGTTGTAGAGGTTACTGCAACTCCTTCGGTACTGAGAAAGTTCGTTTGACTCTTGGGTGTCAGGCGGTTGGGTGTTTTAACCTAAAGATTTGTGTTAATTGTTTTATACGAACAGTAATTCGAATTAAGAAGAATTTTGAAACTAAGAAATTGAGACATGTGTTTTGGATATAAATCTACAAACTGAACATGGGAACTAATTGTGATAATGAGGTGTGTTGTGGTGCGGTGTGTTCTCTGTTCTTTCTGATTTTGTGGTGTGTTCTTTGTTCTTTCTGATTTACAAAAAAATTACAAGCTGCATTTTGTATGAGCATAAGATGATTATTCTTTTGTTCTTTATGATTTCCGGGTTTTGTTTTGGCTTTTAACAGTTGGTTACTTTGAAAGTTGTTTCTGAAGTGGATATGTTTTCAATTGTAATGCAGATGACAAACTCTTTGATGCATCACAGTATGCTTTTTTTGGTAATGATATTTTGGATAAGGCTGAATTTGGGTGTTTGGAAGTTGAAGAAGAAGATAAGCCTCTAAATGGACCTGTTGATGACGAGTATCGTTTGTTTGACAGAGAGGAGGTATGTTTGTCTGTTTTGCATGCTAATATAGTTTACCAATGCTACTTGTTAGTTGAGCTGCGCTTTATGATGATCTTTCCCTGGTTAAAAAGTTGTGGAACTATTTTTCCTTAAATATGCAACGTATGGTATTCTGTTCACTTATTTTGTGTATAATTTAATGCATCGATGATGGAAATTCCATGGCTTATAGTTGACTAGTTGTGCAGTACTGTGGTACGATGATTGATGATTCCTCTGCCAAATAGTTCATTCAGCAATGTCATGTTGACTTCTGAAGTTGCCTAACCATTTTTACATAATTATCTATTTTGTTTAACTTCTAAATTTGCTATGTTGTTGTTTACTAGCACTAGTGCAGAATTCTTAATACATCTCAGTCTGCTTTTGCTTACTGTGGTTCTATGTTCACTTTCTATCCCCAGGAATCAGGCGTTGGGTCTCTATCAGATTTAGATGATATATCTACCATATTTTCAAAGGTTAGCTTTCTTCAATCACATATTTGCTTGCAGTGACTATTATTCTTTTGGTTACAAGTAGATGTAGATCATGTAGTGACTACTGATGTAGTCTCAAAAAGGAAAAGCATGTAATGATCTGAAATAGGAGAAGTCTGTTCAAATGTCACAAACCCTCTAGTTTCTGAATTACTTTTAACCAAGACAGCAAGACTAGCTTCTAATTTTGAAGTGTCTGCATTTTTTGTGAAAAAACAAGTTACTAATACGCGTGCTTCTGTTTTCGTACTTTATACAAATGTGTCTAGCATAAGAAAATAATTAATGTTTGAGCACTTTAAGCTATTCGGATGTTGAAAGTGAGTACAGTGAACTAGTGAAGGTGCAGAAGGGAAAAAAGTCTACAGTTTACAAAAGCAGTTAGCACCACGTATGGTGGCTTTGGTTATTTTTGCTTTCAACCTTTCAAATCGATCATTTTGAAGTAGTTCTATTGTTTTCCATACATTTAAAAGTAACTTTATTTGCAATAAAAAAATAAGTATGCGCGTGGGAAAAGCTAAAGATGCCCCGATGGTAATACGGATCATCATATAACACTATCAAGAAAAGCAGCCCTGCATCTGGAAGAAAGAAAAGTGCTGCAAAATGCTCAGCTGCTCGCTGCTCACTGCTCACATTTGCTTGACTCTTATGTGAAGCTTATAAAACTTGTTCCAGTTGATGCAAAACCAAAGTTTGTTTTCAGATCATAAGCTTAACAAAAAGTTTTACATGTGTTGTTCTTTTAGGAAATGCAAATGATTAGTTCTTTAGTAGTTTTGCTCTGTTTTCAAACATTGTAGTTGCTTTAAACAGTGGATGGCAGTTGAACTATTTTGTTTACCGGTTCTCTCCCCTCTAAAGTGCGCACTAGCAATCACGCTTACCGCTTTCTCTTATAAGCTATAACCTGTAATTGAACGTATGATATATGATATACCTGCAAGTGCAAAAACTAGATGCTCGAATTCTTCATGAGTTTCACTTGTTTCTATAGCTTTCAAAGTTCCGATGCTGATATTATAATCGTTTCTTTTCTTATTTCTCTTAATTTTGTGGAAAAGTAAACGTGGTATGGTAAATATGCTTTATTTTTGCAGTTGAACAGAACAGTGAGCGGACCAAGGCATCCAGGAGTTATTGGTGACCGAGGATCAGGATCTGGATCTATTTCAAGGGAAAGTGAGTACATAAGTTATCAGATCTTTTGTTTTAATCTTATGATAAATGTTTGAGAAGCATTTATTTGCCACAAATACTCATGGAGTACTTTAACGGCCTCACTGCATAAAAGAGTACACAACTTTGGTCGAATGTTCGTTGTAGGTAACCACCTCCTTTTCTCAATAGAAAACCATCAATGTTTGGTAAGTTCTGATTAAAACTAACAAACTTACAAAGTTTTGATTTTCAAGGTAATGATGCATGCTAACCTGGTCAAAATGTTGATGTGGAAGTAACTTTGATCAGTTGACCCATTTCAGACATGGCAGATGGAACCGATGAACTTAAAAAAGTTACCTCATATTATTTTCTTTTTAACCTTGAATGTCTTTTTTCTGGCCTAGAAATAGTAAATAGTTAGCTACCTAGTAAAATAGAAATAGACCAATGTTGGTTACCCTTTTATGCACTTTATTCTTCCATATATCCACATCTAGGTACTTGAATGTGTTTGTTCTAATTTTATATTTTATTTGTACATTTATATATGATACTGTTAGTAATATTTAAACACCGCTATTTTTACAGTTAAATAACTAAATAAAATGCAGGTTCATCTGCCTCTGAATGGTTACAAGAAAGAGAATCAACCGATTGGTTGGACCGTCATATCTTTAACACTGAAAACTACCAAGGTAACAGAAGATGGTCATCACAACCTCATCTTCGCTCTGATTCAAAACCTTTGTACAGAGCTACATCATACCCTCACGAGCCCAATCAGTTCTTCAGTGAACCTGTTTTAGCACCCGACTCATCATTCCCTTCCTTCCCTCCTATTGGTCAAACCAGTCTCTCCTCTCCACGCCAACATTCACATCTTATGAATCTTTCTCCCACCATCACTAACCCCCAGTTACCCTTTTTGGAGAATAACAATAGTCTGCAGTTAAGTGGGGCTCTTCATGGATCCCGGGGTTATAGAGGAAGTGGATCCCACCTAATCCCTCCCGGCCTTTCGCGATACTCTCAGCCGCAAAACAACTGGACCAATCATATGCTACATGTTGACCATGCGGGTCTATTAAGCAACACTTTTCAACAGAAGTTGCTTCATAACGGGTCACTAAGTCCGCATTTTATGTCACCACATCAGCACTCTATTGGCCCGTTCTCACCACTTCAGATGTATCCGCTCTCTTCTCGTCCACTAAATTTAAGTAATCACAAAACCAAAACAACTCAAAAAAGTGGTAACAGTCGGCATGGTAGTGGACGCCTTTCACGCCAGGGATCTGATGGTAGTAATAAAAAGAATGATAAATTCCGGGTGCATTTCAACTCCAAATATATGAATTCTGAAGAGATTGAATCCGTTCTTAAGATTCAGCATGCTGCAACTCATAGCAACGACCCTTATATAGATGATTATTATCACCAAGCCCGTGTTGCCAAAATTTCTTCTGATTCAAAATCAAAAACCCGATTCTGTCCAGCTCATCTTAAAGATTCTCCTTCTAAGTCCTCACGTAACAGTACAGAAACTAAAAATAGTTTCAACATTGATGCTAATGGAAGGATATCACTTCCCTTCATCCGTAGGCCACAACCGCTTCTTGAAGTTGACCCGCCAGCTGGCACTGAAGGAAAATCATCTGAGAAACCATTAGAACAAGAACTGATGTTTGCTGCCAGAATTACAATTGAGGACTGCCTTTGTGTTCTTCTAGATGTAGATGACATTGATCGTCTCCTGCAATTTAATCCGCCTCAAGATAATGGTGTTCAAATGAGACAAAGAAGGCAGATTATTCTTGAAGGGTTGGCCACATCACTTCAGCTTGTTGATCCACTAGGAAAAAAGTCAAACTCAGTCGAGTTGACTCCTAAGGATGATATTGTCTTTTTACGAATAGTATCTCTTCCCAAGGGTCAGAAACTCGTATCAAAATATCTTCAACTTCTGTCACCAAACAGTGAGCTAGCTCGTATAGTATGCATGACCATTTTCCGTCATTTAAGGTATCTATTTGGCGGTCTTCCTTCTGACCATGAAGCTTCGTTGACCGTTTCCAGTCTAGCCAAAACAGTCTCCACTTGTATCGGGTCAATGGATCTTAATTCTCTGAGTGCTTGTCTAGCAGCAGTGGTGTGTTCTTCAGAGCAGCCGCCACTTAGACCACTAGGGAGCCCTTCTGGTGACGGGGCTTCAGTTATTCTCAAAGCGGTTTTGGATCGGGCCACTAGATTGTTAAGTAATCCTCAAGGTGCCACTGACCCCAGGTTGCAAAACCCGAAGCTTTGGCAAGCTTCGTTTGATGCTTTCTTTGGGCTTCTTACAAAATACTGCTTAAGCAAGTATGATAGTTTAGTGCAAGCTATGAGTGCACGTGCCCCACCGAGCACAGACATTACTGTTTCAGAGATGGCTCAAGCCATCAGTAGGGAAATGCCGGTTGAGCTTCTGCGTGCTAGTCTTCCACACACTGATAATAATCAGAAGAAGATGTTGATTAATTTCTCACAACGGTCCATGCAGGTTGCTGGTTTGAGTGGTCATAGAGAGACCAGTGGCCAAGTGAACCCTGAGTCGGTAAGATGATGTGTTGGATGTTGTAGAAAGCATTGTACAATGGCTTTTAAGTGTTACTTGATCATGTTATGGTCCCAAATGGTATCTTGACATATGACAAGCTCAAGTTATGAATACTGTGTGTGTTTTGTGTTGGTCCTGCATGGAATGTGGTTACAGATGGTGGCGGATGCAGGTGGTGGTGAATGGTTTAAATAATGGTTATCATCGGTCTTGAAATTTAACTAGTAGGATGACTTGTGTATAGACCTTAGAGATGTACACTGGTGGGAGTTGAAAGGGGAGACATGTTTTTTGGCGCTCCTGGTTTCGTACATTAGAAACTTGTAACCTTCGTAACTGCTCTTGGATGTTATAATTTGCATTTCATTTCCTTTTGTTTGTGTTCATTGAGATAGTGATATTCATAATGTTATTTTTATGACTACGCATACTAAGTGAAGAACTTGAACTTTACAGTTAACCATGTGTGAATGAGAGTAGCACAAAACCCTGATACTTTTCCACTCAAACAATTAAAATCACATTGTGAGCTTCTTACTACTAAAACAAACAACATTGGATGATGTAAGAGGTTGGATGTTACATGTATTATCCTTATTAACGTAGTTTTGTGGCGTGTTTTCATTTGAAACGGTTAAATGACAACAAATGCATTTTCCGCTTGCAACCTACTCGACAGAGATTTCTTTAAGCGGACAAAAATGTTCGCTATCTTGAAATTGTGCGTATGGTTCAGAAGCTGAAGCAAGAACTAGAAAACAAAAAAGTTTGCTATCTTGAAATCGTACCTAACTGAAGTACGAACTAGGAAAAACTGACATCAAGTTGCTATAGGACCTAGCTATTACAGATGAAGACATCATTGAATCCTATAACTATGCTGCAAACATAAATATCCATACACCTAATGAATTGTAGACCAGTCTTTACCAAAGCCCAGATCAACGAAACTCCTCATGGTATTCGTAATCTTCATCTTCATCCTCATTAAATATAGCACTATAAAATACATATGGACTTTCGATCATTTCGGTCAATGATAAGCGTCCATCTTTATCCGTATCAGCCTGAAGTGAAAATAAAGAATTAAGGATTTGGTAATTAAATTGCTTAAATCACTTTTAGTGAGTCCAAATTCAAATTTACATAGATGAGGCTAAAATCCTTTCTAAAGTTGACATTTAAGGTCAAACTAGCTATTGCCAAAGAAGTATTTACTCAATTGCCCAGCTGATTGGCCACAACAATAAACATGTCAATTGAACCATAAGCATTTAAAGATTCCTAATTATCCCAACGTAACACAAACATGGTCCTACCTA
This sequence comes from Flaveria robusta, assembly GCA_025506415.1. Classification (NCBI taxonomy): domain Eukaryota; kingdom Viridiplantae; phylum Streptophyta; class Magnoliopsida; order Asterales; family Asteraceae; genus Flaveria; species Flaveria robusta. The sequence goes on along the minus strand of CM046466.1, from coordinate 2,974,269 downwards.
GGTGCTGTCAAAAAATTACGGCGTTGGAACTTGAAATACAAAATAACACTACTACCACTTATCAGGAGTGTTCACTGCAAATGGAGAACATAAAACTAATTGAGCTAACCCTATTTAGCTGGTTAGAATATATTTTTGTCTACATAAATTACCATAACTTAAGGCCAAGCTGCAACAAGACAAAAATCCTAAACACGGTTACCTGTGATATAATATAATTCGCCTGCTGTTTAGCATAGTAACGCTCAGATGGATGAAGCTTTCCAATGATAGGTAGCAGTTCCACATCAGACAAGTACCTACAAGAAGAAAGCTTATCCTCATCAAAACTACTAAGTTATGGAAACGTGTAATATGCAATTTTATTGGATTTCCCAAATCATAAAAAAGTTAATAATATATATGGATCTAATTTACCCGTCACCATCTTTCTCAAGCTGGGCAAAAAAACTTCTTGCTGGGATTTCCAATGAATCAGTAGATTCATGTGAAGAAGAATTTTGAGCATCTTCATCATAGTTTCTTACCATGTCAAATAGTCCATGGAAGAATTCTTTGAAGTTTAAGTGACCATCTTTGTCAGAGTCTCTTTCCCTGCACCAAATCAAGAAAATTTAGAACTGGGAAGAAGTTAGAAACTCTAGGTGAAATTGTTAATCTGACTTGCATCTTATCGTTGTGATAAACTGATAATCAGTTTTTATATGTGGATAATCAGTGTCATAATAGCTGCAACAAAACTGCTTACTGGAAGGTAAAAACAAAATTTCTCAAGTATCCATTTAACCTTGACACACTTTTGCTTACTCATCTCTCCTTTTTGGTCATTGGCACTAATTTGTTATAATTTATCAAATTTGCCATGATCAAAACGACAAAAGCACATCCAAACACTGTCTCTTACAATCAGTTTTATTACAAGTGACCATCTTACCTTAATTATTCAAAATACATAATCATTCTCCATATGCACATCCAAGACCCCATACATGTTGGAATTGATTAAATGGAAAATAAGCAGCATTAAACAGTAATCAAGTGGAAAACCATAACTAAGCATATAACTAGAATTTTATAATTTATACGCATGGGATCAGATCCAAGATGATTAATAGGATGACCGGATCTATCCGAAAAATCAAAATTGAAGTTCAGCCATTTAAAATAAAAAAGAACCTAGAATCCTAGATGCATGCATGTCTGTGCAGATAATTGCATATTTGTATATGCATATGCATAATGTGCAGTTTTCTAGATAAGTTGAAATTAAAACTAGCATGCCACCTTACTTCCTCCTTGCATAGCCACAGAAGCAGTCTTGGATTCTTAGTGTCAGCAGGATGTTGAAAGCTATATATCACAAAAAAAATGGCACAAATTAATAAAGAACACAGAAGTTATAGACGTTAAAAAAACAAAGTCACTTACTCATTGAATTCGGTTATATTCAAAAAACCATCCTCGTCAGCGTCAGATGCATTAAAATGCTCATCTTTCCACCAACCCATATCATACCCGAATGAATTACTATCTAGCAACCATATATCAAGTTATAAGTGAAATATTCAAAAATATAAACAACAAAAAGAAACCTACTTTAAGATTCACTACAAAGCTTTATAAGAATCATGAAAAGGGTATTATTCATACATTAAGTTTGTTCCATGTTTCTCTGAAATACTTGACAGCTTGTATGATATAAGCCTTCAACTATATAAATAAATAAACACAAAACACACCCATCATTCAATGGTTCAAGTCCATGTTTTCCACTTCTTTTATTGTGCATTTCTTTCTTTTTTGCTCTAAAGGAAACAAGCATGTAAATCGACACTAGAAATCCCTCAAGTCTATCAAGCACCACTACATGATAGTAACTCCTTTACAAACTCCAAATAAATTCCGCAACTTTTTTATTATAAAACTTTTGTACATCAAACACACACACACACATCCATCTAATCATACTCGTAAATCTACACCACTGTCCACAACGAGACTCGAACCCTCAACCTCTTGGACACCACTATGTACACACCAGATACCATAAATGTATTTATTCTATGCTGTTCAAAGCGTCCATTGAAAGTAAAAATACACTCATTAGTATAAAACAACATCAGAATCCTAAAAGTAAACTTTATAAATGGCTACAATGCAATCAGAAAAATGATATGCAAAAGGAGAAACATTTATCATCAGTTAAAATTTCAAACCACAAGGAGGATCATCTTCATTCTAATGATTAATCATTTGATGCCTCTGGTTAAGTCATCATACAACTGGTTCATAAAAACATTACCTGAATCACGAACCCAGGTGGGAGGCTGATATTCAGCAAAAGAAACCAAACCATCATGATTCTTATCATGCAACTCCATCTCCCTTTGACTCCGGTGAACCACCTCCCTCTGCGATTGCTCAAGGTTCCATTCAGTGAGCTCACTCTCAGTAACAAAACCATCTGCAGGATCCACATCAATCCTGGGGAACAGCAAGATCAACCTATGCGTAATATTGAACTTATGTTCATCATTCAAGTAATCTTCAGCGTTTAAAAAGTCTTCCCACCCAGATTGTGGTTCCATCCCATGACCCTCGAGTGACTCTGACTCTTCATCCTCTTCTGATTCATGATCATGATCTTCATGATCATGATGGCGGTGGTGATGATCGTCGAAGAAGTGAGTTTTTTCCCACAATTTGTCGTCCCTTTTGCGCTCGATTTCGGCGATTAAGGGGTCGAATGAGATGCGGTGGTCGGTGGGGATTGGGGCGGTGGAATTGAGGGAGAAATTGGAGCGGAGTTTGAGGCGACGGTGGCGGTGGTGGGGGTGGGGGTGGGGGTGGGGGTGGGTGTTCCGGTGAGGGGATTTGTTGGGAGAATGGGAGAGGAGGAGGAGGAGGAGCAAAGCTAATGTGGTGTATATGATGATTGAAAGTCTGCCCATCTCGTCGGACGCCGGCGACGGCGGTGACGGTGGTGGTGGTGGTTTATGGGAGGAAGATTGAAGATGAAGGATCAAGATTTTCAAATTTCCATAATAGAAACCTAAATAAAATATTTATTTTTGATAGGAAATAAAATTTTTATTAATTGTTTTAATAGTTTTTAAGAAGTTGTATATGTATACGAGTGGATTTTGCTGAGTATGTATGTATATCTATACTAGTGGAAATGGCCGCGCGTTGCGTCGGTATGGCTGTTGCCTAATTTTTTGGGAATTCGATTTTAGTCAGTATCGGTTCGGTGCGTTATGATGTAAATTAAAAACTCAAAATATAATTACTGAAAAAATTGAATGAAAGAAAATAATTACGTATATTACAAAAGTCTTTAAGACAACTATATTATCCCAATAAGATTAGTGAAAGCATGGGTGGTATTTGTGGTCGGAAATCACTTATTACCAAGATTTTAGGGGTTTCGTTTTATTAATAGAGGTTAGAGTTTTATGATCATCGGAGGCAACTTTCGTGGTGATGTGCATAGATCGGAGAAAGTTAATGGAGAAATTATCATAACAAATTGCCATATTTATTGTTATTGAGCTTTTAACAACCGGCAAGGAAAAGGGAAAGAGGGATTACCGCTCAATCGTAGTGGATAAACGGAATTGAAAGTAAATGACGGTTTTGTTTGGTCACGAGTATATGCTTTAGCATTTGTATTATAAGCATCATATATTATATTTTATTGTAAAGGTATAAATGAAATAAAATGGTTAATTTTTTGAAATTTAATCATAACTTTTTATATGAGTGTCTTAATCCATATGTAAAATTATCGTTTAATGCTGCTATCACTTTTATTATAAAAGATATAGATAAATATTAAAATTATAAAACTCACAATATGCCTCTAGAAAAATATTAGTATTATAGTTATTATAAACATGAATATACATATATAAGTTATATACTTAAATATTTAAATAAAATAATACTTAATTTAAATAATATTTAGTTATAAAAATATAATTAGTAAATATAAATTTAAATATCAATTTATAGTATCATAAATAAAATAAAATTTAATAAAGTGAATTAAATAATATCATATTATTAAATAATATATCAATAATGTTTATTAAATACATGAAAGAGACAATGGTAAAAATACTAAGGTATATAAAATTAAATTGATAAATTTATCATATTGCCCGTAAAGTATCTTAAAATCTTAATCAATTATCTATTCTACCCCTCTTAAATGTCTTACACTTTTTTATACATGTTGATTCAAAACTTGTATGTTTGACAAAATTACATCTCTATCTAAAGAGATTTATTATAAAATAGTATAGATATAAGTATTTAAATAAAATAATACTTAATTAAAATAGTATTTAGTTAAAAAAATATGATCAATGATTATAAATTTAAATATGAATTTATATTATTATAAATAAAATAAAACTTTAGTTTTAAAAGTATGATTAGTAATTATAAATTTAAAAGTCAATTTATATTATTATAAATAAAATAAAACTTAATGAAGTGAATCAAATAATATCATATTATTAAATAATGTATTAATAATGCGTATAAAATAAAAACAATAATTAGAAGAAGTTAATTAAATGGGGGCAAAAGTGGAATTATTGCATAAACCACTTGTAGTCTATGCTTAAAATGTTATATAGGTGTCGTAAATTTTAAATAAAATTATCATCTTATCCTTCTAATATGTATTATATAGTAGTATAGATAATACTTAATTTTAACAATATATAGTTTTAAATATATAAATAGTAAATATGAATTTAACTATTATTTTAAAAGCATTATTAATAAGATAATACTTAATTTAGTGAATTAAATAATACATTAATTAGAAGAAGTATATTTAATAAGGGCAATTTAAGAACTATTGCATAACACACTTGTATATTATGCTTAAAAATTGTCTTAGGTGTCTTACACTTTGAATAAAATTACAATTGTATCCCCTCTATATGTTTTATATAGTAGTATAGATGAGTGGGGTGGTGATCTTGACTGTCAGTACTGCGAGAATATCATGGCACGGGGCTGTGTCGCAACCAAAAGACGTTGCCTTAAATGAAGGTTTTCTCATTACATTCCAACGTTTTTATTTTTATCTAGTCATGTAATTAAAAATAATAATTTTATTTTATTTTATCAATTTTCGTGTATAATACCATTCAAACTTCATTGTACACAGCTATCTATCAATTTTCTCGTTTTTATTAAACACTTTAAATCTTCAATTTCTTTATCTCAAATGGATCCAAACAACAACACAACCTTTTTGTCTTGATTCATTACAATTATGTTACCACTAATTTGATCATTCACGTGCAATAAGATACACAACGAGCAGAAGTCATGATTAGATCAGATTCTGAAGAGAAGCATTACGAGCAATAATAGATCAAAGGAAGCAACAAGCAAATGCCATCATTAAAGGTTTAAAGAGACCCATCATTGTCTTCTATTGCATCAACTCATTATTGATTCTTATAAACGAATAGCTTGTTACTTCTGGTCACCAAATATATGGTACTTCTAAGTGGCTAAAAAATAAAAATAAAAATACTTTCAACCCGAATTTTTGCACAAATGGACTTTGTTATTGAAACTATTACATTAAAATTTCTTGAGCCGCATAAGGGTTATATCTCTCAGTAGTCTTACAAAAGCATGGAGGACCAAAACCTAAGGAGTCCCTGATTAAGAGCCTTCACCTGAATCCTCTGAATCTGAACCATCAACCATCTTTTCCGGTGAACCCATATCACCAGCTTCTGCAACTGTATGCAACCGAAGCCTCTCAGCATCCTCACTGCCAAATAAAATTTCATTGTCAACTCGATTAAACAACATAGGGACACTTGTTAGTTCCCTACCATAGAGGTGCCAATTTCAACCCATTTAACTATACACGGGTCGATTTAGTCTCATCTCTAACAGATCAAATAGGGTAAACTTTTGAAAACTAAATAGAGAACGGGCTGAACTGGTCAAGGTCATCCAACGTGTGTTTAAATACATGAAAACCTTCTAAACAGCTTTAATAAAGAAAGTTGGATTATTTTGGTTTTGCAATCATATTTAGCACAATATATTATTTTCATAAAATAGATAAAAGTTTATTTGTAGGTCGGCTCAGCCTCTACCATTCAATTTGATCCGAAACCAGTTTAGTGTTCCCCGCCTTGCCCGTTTTGCAACCATTACGCAATTCGGATGTGAAGTGAAACGAGCAGAGAGAGTGAATTACTTAGTGGCCATTATACGTGATGTTTTGGATAAAAAAACCATCGTGGTTGGAACGCCCAACCCCTCAACCACAAGAGAAGTTGCATAACACAAACAATTTAAACCATTGTACTTGGCAAAAATACTCAAGTCTGAAAACTCTCAATGTATTTCTGGGAATATTCCAAAAATATGAAGTATATAAAGGTAATTTTAATCCAAAAAGAAAGATGCTTACTCTGCAACACCAAATATTTCTTTCACTATCAAGGAGTTGTCTCTTGCACAGAACTCGGGTAACTGGTAACACGGAGTAAAGTGGATACAGTCAACGTACTTATAGATTCAAATAGAAATATATAAACATGTTAACCATATTATTTCGAATTATCGTCCTTTTTTAACCACAGTAACTAATGTAAATGGAGCTTTGGAGTAGATGGATGAGAGGAAGAACAAATTGATGGAGAAAATGTTAACCATCTCAATTGTTTGATGATTTATGTTTAAAATGTGATTAAGTTGAACAAATGTGAGTATAATTACAAGTACATACATACGTAACAAAAAACGAAAGTAGGATGATATGTTTGGACGTAGAAAGAAGTAGAAGAACTTCTTCGAAGAGCAAAATGTAAAGTCACTTAAGAAAAACACAAAAAAAATCACTTTTATTAATTTTACCTCTGAAAGATAAAAGATCTTTCCGAAGAGAGCCTGGACAGCAAGCTTTCGCCTTAAGCCTTTTTCAGAATATCCTGATGTATCCATGACAACCGGACCTGCAACATGGAAGAATCATTATGAGACACCAAATACATGCACCTTTGCTTAGAATTTTAGAATTACTCTTAATTGAGTTTCAGATAATACATTTATGTTTTATTAGATAACTTTATTGAATGACATCCATGCTTACATGTTGAAGTGTGTTAGGAGCCAATATATTTAGAATTTTAGATTTTCTTTTATAGGAGTTCAGGAATAATATACGGATATACTTTATAAGTTATATGTACCATAATCTTTAACAATTCGCCTTGAAATTTCATTTAGAATTTCAGCAACTTGAGAATCATCCAACATTGTTGCTTTCCTGAGTTGAATCAATGTTGCAACTAGTTTTGGGTTGAATGGTTTTTCATTCAAGGAGTAGCGGATGTATTTACGCAAAATTTCTCCTGTGCTGAAGCCTGTCTGCATATGGAATAAAAATATCAAAAACTCAATTCTCTTAACTGGATCCAGTTAATAAAGAAACTAGAAAAGAAACAAGGCCAGAAACTATTAGCTGAAAAGTTAAGAATACACACTTTTTCTAATTTTTTGGTAGAAGTATAAGAACACTACAATGGCAATACAATGTGTTTTGTGTATGTTTTGTGCGATTATGTGTGTCCAATCAATCAAACACCATTCTTGATGTGAAAAAGAAAAAGCAAAAAGGTTTCTCCAATAATAAGAAGAATAAGAAGAAGCTTTATACGATTTAAGAAAATTAATTTTATGGAGGAATTTTAATGATGCAGAAAGTAGAAATCAAAATAAAAAGATAACAAGATATGCATGTTTATCATGACCAAGACAAATAGTCAGATCAAAAAGTTGAATGTATATCACCTTCTGTGTCAGCCCCTTTAAAGCTTCTTGTTGTATTCCATTTCCTTCATTCTCAAGTAGTTCATCTATTGATCTACATAGCTCTGCATTTTTACCGACCTGAAAATATATATCTTTTTAGTCATTCAATAATGCATTAAGTAACATTTAGGAACTTTCCGGCCGATTAATTACAAAATATTAAAGCAAAACAAGTTTTAGGTGTGTTACATCACCATCACATTCATACTTTCTAAGTGTCTGCCAATACTCCTTCAACCTACTATAAATGCAATACTATTTATCCTCGGTTATCAAGAAAAAAATGCAACATTTCCTTTCTAAAAAGGTATCCTTTCCAAATTTGCGCACGTGCCCACAACAAATAATACATGATATTGGTGAGATCAATTATAGTCCAAAAGCTTTCTCAATTCTGTCTTGTTAAGAGTATGTTAAGTATTTGATCATTAAAATCTAAAGTTTTATAGAACTATGTGCCAAGCCAAAATGGATTTTTGGGGCATATAGGTGACCTCTTTTGGTTTTAGACTTGAATTTTCTCTTTTACATTCACAATATATAATCAAAATGAAATCGACAAAACAAGTGAAAGAAACAAACTATTCCAAGCAAGCTTCATACTTTAAGTCAAACTGTTCATATTGGACAATCTAATCAATTTCATGTATGAGTTCAGTGCTAAACTGTTAATATTGGACAATCTTGCCTCAATTGTATTTCAATTTGTAATTCTTCAACTCACGTTTAAGTCAACATACTATCCAAAGCTTCAACCCAAACATTAACTTCAACATCATCAATTCCCATACTAGCAATCATTCACAGCTACTAAAGATATTTCGACATAACATGTAAACAGAACAATAATAAGGAGAAAACCATACTCACCAGCCTACGACGAGCTTGTTTAGGCGAAGTGAGCTTGCGGATGGTCTTAAAAACCGAAAAAACAAACGAGATTCCAACATAAGCCAAAGGAACAGCCAGAACCCATGGAACCGACGATCGGCCAACCCTAGGACCAGGAAGAGCCTGCACTACCGAGCCACTATACTCAACAATATCCAACGCTTTCTCTTGTATCCACGGCATATCTTCCTCCACCTCCACCTCCACCTCATCCTCCTCTTTCTCCTTCTTCTCCGAATCCCTAGGGTTTACATCACTCCTCGCCGCCGCAGCGGCGGTGGAGGAAAGCAATCGAGCACGACGAGAGGACGTTAACGGTAACGGAGTATTCAATGTAGTCAGATTCAATTGGCGACCGAAGCAGTTGTTTTTACTGATTGTTGACTTTGATGGTGGATGACGGTTGGTGGAAGAGGTTGTGGTAGTACAGAAGGGATGATATCCATAAGTGCGAGACATTGTACCTTGTGAAGAGCTCGATTGTATGAATGAGATAAGGTTGGATGTCTTCTTTCTCCGGCGAGTGCTCCGGCGGGGGTGAGTGAATATTCCGGTGACGGTGGTTGGATACGGTGGTGCTATTCAGCTGGTGTAAGAACTTGGGGGCGTTACAAACACGGCGTTTTGGGCTTTCTTTGTGGCTTCCGATAAGAAGAAAAGTAATATGGGCCGAGTAAAATGTAAATAAATATTATTCTAACGGGGTTTTATGGTGCAAAAGTTTTAAATTGACGAATTAAATGATTGATTTCAATTTTCTGCTTAGTGTTTTGGTCATATAAACAGTCGACGTCATAAAAAAACTAAGGGTGTTAACTTTCGGTTAGTAAGAGATGGTTGAAGGGAAATAAACTCAAAGTTAAGGGTGTTTCTAACTATTTTTTGAGTTGAGATTAATCCCGACTAATAAATAAGAGTTGAAATTATTAAAATCCAATAATCCATAAAAAAAACAAAAACATAAATTTACTTCTTTTTAGAAATTTTATAAGGTGTTTTGGTTTCAGTTTAAAAATTTTAGCAGTTATTTCAACTTGAATCCAGGATAATAAAACTTTTAAAGTAAAAAAAAACAACTTATAAACTTTTAAAGATAAATTGATATTTTTAATCTTTTGAAATAAAATAATTACTTTAACTAAATATCCGGGAGTAAAATTTAAATTAATTTGATTATTTTAAAAATATAAAATATAAGCAAAACTTGTTGCATGAGGCTTCTACGAAAGAAGTCTATGAAATCCAAGGGTGTCAGGTGCATTTGAGAGTTATGGATCATTCTTTTAGGTGTGAACCACCTACCATTACTCCATCTTCTCATTCATTTGGTGAGTAATCTTATAATGGGTTGACAAATTAAACCAACACTTCATAAAAGATTTTTTTTAAACTAGGGTAAGCTTTCGGAATTATTTGAGTTGGTGTCACCTTCTAGCTTCAGCTTGTGGACATTGTAATACTGAGTCGAAAGGCAATCCTTTTGAAACAAGAACTAAATTGGGTGTAGGACTATAAGACCCACTTTTTTCTACCAAATATCATTAATACATGTAGTTTAGACATGACACAAATCATGCCCTCATATTTTATATAGTTGTGAATGTTTTAGAATGGCTATCACATAACTTGTATGCATTATGAACAAACATGAAATAACAGTTAATTTTGAGAATTTAAAAACCTGGATATTTTTGGATCATTAATATTGATAAATACATTGATATACACCGATCTGTCTCTACGTATTTAAATAGATCATGAATTACATATGTGAAAAAAACAAATAATATAGAGTCCATTTCTCCATAATACGCTAGTATAATTCACATTTATATTGAGTGTTGTAAGCTAACTACCATTGAAGGTTTGCATGTCGATGATACGAGGGTAAAAAGTTGTTAAGCGAGCGCCAATACATGTTCAACATGATTTAAAGCTTACATTTATGGGATCAATGTCTGCGTATATCCTTTCATACCACAAAACACCACAGGAAATGGTTATTTTCGTAAGTTTCTTTTTTTCATTTATTTTTTTGAAAATGTTAACCTATGAGTTTTGGCATTGTTTTCCTAAAAAAATTCCAAAAACTTAAAAATAAAAAAATAAGTTACCATTCTGTATCTTTTCATTATTAGTTTTCAATTAAGCAAGTCCAGAATCCAAACACCCTTTACAAAACGAAGTTATAAATTTTTGTATCCGACCAAAGAAAGAGCATGAGGATAGATAGGATCATAATAAATGAATAACAAGGCTTTCGGTATTAGTAACACAAGCCATATTCTAAATGAAGTGACTTACGGACTAAATGCAAAAGGGTCCTTATATTCATATAGTTTTAGGAAAATTATCCACAATCACGTTAATGAACACATAACATCGCGAGGAATTCGATGAGTGGACGACAAAATAAACACCATACTCTTAGGCGTGGCGAATACTAATTACAGATCCCTTAAGCTACATTGAATGAAGACGCGCTTCCCTCAACATATTTCCTTGCTCCTTTAAACCATCTCTTGTCTCCCGCTTGCGCCTTGCAAATGTAAAGTTTTCCGTCTGACACTGTGGCGGTGATCAGCTGGTGTTTGCCACCCTCATCTCCGTCAGCGGTCCTTGTTAACACAGACAGAAAGTAGTACTTTTTCCCATTGATTTCGGGGGTTGAAACCTCCAATATATTAGCGGTTGCAACTGCATCTGATTCGAATCCTCCCTAAAGATAATCAATCAAAACAAAGAGGGTTTAAGGAATTGATCATTGAAGTTTTTATAACCATGTGATTGTCTGTCTGAAAAATTGGATCGTTATTTTGTAATCAAATTTAATCTATTAGTTGTTCATTAATTAATTAAAAAGACAAAAACATGTTAAAAAAGCTGATCAAATCTTCATGAAAAATCACTTGTTTTAACATCTTATTTGTATGAACTTAGTTTTATGATCACTTTCATTTCACAATATTATATTATGAGAATATCACGCAAAGTGAAATCTTGAGCACCCTTTTAAAATCTTGAAACAAGCGTATGAACTTGTTTTAACATGAACCAAGGTTTATGATCACTTTCATTTCACAACGTAATAATATGAGAATTTCATGCAAAGTGAAATCTTGAACACCCTTTAAAAATCTTGAAACGACTAAATGAGCTTGTTTTAACATGTTACTTGCATGAACTAGGTTCATGATCACTTTCATTTCTATTATGAGAATATCACACGAAGTGAAATCTTAAACACCCTTTAAAAATCTTAAAGCAACCATTGTAAATGACCCTTAAAGTATACATATATGTCCATGCGGGAGGGGCCCCCGCCTCCTTTTTTTTTGTTAGTAGTGTTAATTTTCGGCTCGATAGTGTAAATTTTCGGTCCGTTATTGAAATTTTTTTAATAAATATAAAGTTCGCCCCCCCTGAAATAGTGTATTTTCGCCCCTGGCCCCATAAGGTATGTTCAAGCTCCGCCACTGTATAAGTCTAACAAATGGTTACCTCAGAGTCGGTCTTTCCAAAGTAAGCTTGCTTCCCAAGCAAGTAATCAACCTGAAAAATAATAAAACCATACACCACTCAACATTCATATTTTTTAACATTCATATTTTTTAACAGTACGTTAGATGAGTGTGTGAATTAACGTTCTAAAATAACACGTAGAAAATCATCATCAATAATTCAATATACCTTTGAGAGGAAATCCTCAGGGGCACCAAAATCAGTGATGGACTTCTTATCAGTAGGTGTAACCATGACTGCAAGATTGCTAGTGGTATCAAAGTTATCTTCATACCTAAGCACTTGACCAGGGTACTCCACCTCCTTGCTAGGGTTCCACTTCGCCGGAATCGACAGCTTGAACCCCGGTCCGTCGTACTGTGTGAACTCCGTCGACTTCGGCTTCCCGAACACATTCGCTAAAATTCAAACCACAAAAACACACAATTCATCCCCAATTTCCCATTCAAATCGTAAAATTCAAGCCCTAATTTCAACAACAAGGTTACGTAACTCGTAACACGTACCAGCTTCACCGTACGCAGCGTCCGCCGGAGACACCTTGGCGCCAGCGGCAGCAGCTCCGATCAGAACCGTGAGCGCCAATCGGCGGCTGATCGACGCGTCGGCGGTTGTAGCGGCGTCTTCGCGTTTCTGTGAGCGGCAGATGGAGATGTGGTTGGGCTTGATCGGAGTCTGCAACCGAGGTGAAGAAGAAGATGATGATGATGATGATGATCTGGTGGGGGTTGAGAGTGCGTTGAAGCATGAGGTGGCGGCCATTGTTGTGGTGAAGAGAGTTGCAGAGGTGGTGAGTGTGGTTGCAGAAGTGAAATGGGGGTGACGAAGGGTTAAGAGAAAGGGTTGGTGGGAAATGGGATGAAGAAGATGAGATTAGTGGGGTTTTGGATAGGGTTTTCATGGTGGATTTGGGTGACAACTGGATATTGATGATATTCAACCTCTATCCGATTGGTTGAGTGGGGTACGTGAGTAATTGACCAATGTGTTTTACTAAAGCGACTCGACTCTTTGGGTTTTTCGGGTTCTACCCGTTTTGTAACCGGATCAAAATAGGTATACAAAAAAATGGCTTGCGCCCGACCATCCATCCCAAGACACTCGAGACAATGCAGGTTTGAATTGTTATATTTACTTCATATTTAAGTTAAGCTGTTTATATGAGCCTCTAATGCTATGGTTATCGCTCATTGTTTGGCCACTGAGAGATGCACGTAAGAAGGATCGAACCTGGGTCTTTTAGGAGACATCCATAAGTCTTATCAGTGATGGTTATCAAAGCCAAGTATGAAGTAAAACGGACAAAGAACATCACTATTTTTTTATTTCTTTTTAGCATTTTCAATTCTATGTATTCTATTTACAAAAAATAAAGTTTGATTTCAATGCTTCAAATCCACATCACTCACTATAGGCATTGGAGATCCTGGTTGTCGTCGCAAGCTGTTGGAAACCTTAGCAGATCAACATGCATTTATCAAGGTTTAGTAGCAAAAAAATGTTTTTAAAAACCTTAGCTGTCATAATATATCTAGTCTTAATAAACACTAACAAAAATAACATGCTCTCCAAAACCCTGGAGGTTACCACAAAGCCTTCTAACAACAATCATATTTTCATATGGTTCGCATTTGACATACAAACGATGCTCCAGAAATTTGTCACTATGTAGTTGGCATGCATTGCCACACATTGGCACTGTATTCTATCAAGATATAAAAAAAAGAGTTAAGTTTAATTTTACTTATTAAGATTTGTTAAAAATAACTATTTTCTTTCAAAAGATTAAAAATATTAATTTATTTTCAAAAGTTTCATAAATTTTGTCTCAATTTTAATCCAAAAGATTCATTAGTTGTTTTAATTTTATCTAAAATAATAAAATTTTTGGAGTGAAATTGAAACAACATGTAAAACTTTTGAAGGCAAATTAATGTTTTTAATCTTTTGAAGAAAAATGATTACTTTAGTTAAAATCTCCTTGGAATGGTGCGTGAGCCGGGTCACCAGCGCTGTCTGTGTTCGCGGGGGTGAGTGGCCTTTCGCAAATGGGTTTACCCGGGTGACCGGGCTTAAAAATTATTCGTTGGCCGTTCAAAAAAAAAAAAAAGCTTGCAGAGATAATATTAAAATACTTATATAATTACTAAGTAATTTTTCTAATGTAATCCTAACTAATACATCAATAAAGTCAACTTACATGTCACTTTACTAGTGTATCTAGTATACAACTTCTTTCATCGAATAAACAATGTAATAGAAAATTTATGTTATCAATAAATTCATACAAGTTATTTCTTATGTCGTTAAAACAAGTAATAGGTAATTAATTTTGTTTTAATTATTTTAAATATGATAGTTTTAATGTTTTAAATCTTAAAATATGAATTTATTAAATTTAGGATGGTACAAGAAGTTGATGGCCTCTTAACCTACTGATATCTGATATCTATCCTTAGCAAATTGATATGGGTTGAATCTCATAAAGTGAATAATAGATGGATTTATGAGTGGATTTTAAAAGACATATGAATTTACGAGTAGATCTTTAAAAAAATGGTAAATAAGATATACGTTGATTTTCTATAATCATGGCATAATATAGGTTAGATAATATTTTCTTAAAACAAGTAATTCATTAAATATATATACTTTTTTGGTGTAGCTATAGTAGATTAATAATATAGTGTATTCATTCAATACTTCTACGTTTTCTATTGTTGTGGTTTTATGCATTGTTTTTAGTTTTTTTCTTATCATGTAAATGAATTATAGAACTATTATGTAATCGTATGAATTAAATTTAATACATATTTATATATAACAAATTTGTACAAACATATAAAATAATACATACAGTAATTTAACTCAAGTGTTTTAACAAATTTATATGAACATATCAAACTAAAGATACAAGCGTATGATTCTTATCTTAGTGATAAAATCATAAAAAGCTTACAAACACAACGTGCACATGTAAATTATCAAGTTCATTTTATCTTAACACTTTCTTATCTAGGGACTATATCAGATATTGAAATATCATTTTGAGGGAATGTTGATTTGGATATTTTTGGTTTTTCCGAAAGATTGCTCCATGATGAGGAGGAATTGTACCGGTGATAAGTGTTGCTATTCACGAAAAACGCAGGCTCCGATGGTACTGGAAGTGTGACAGAGTCACTATTAAGCATTAGAACAACCGATGACATAGTTGGTCTATCGCTAACGTTCTCTTGAACACATAATAACCCAATGTGGATGGTTCTAATGATGTCACCCAGGGAAAGCGATCTCATCTTCAATGTGGGATCTATCATATCTGTTGCTGTCCTGTTCCGCCAACTTTTCCACGCCTGAAAGATATAATGAATTTTGATTTTCAGAATAGAATTGGTAAAATAAAATACAAAAAAACTTCAAGGAATATTAATTTCATCCAAAATAATTCAACTAAGTTTGTCTTGTAAAGTCTAGTTACAGTGGTAGTGTGGCACAAACGATACTTACAAACTCAAGAAGGAATTTCGTGCTTTCTTCATAATTAAAACATTGGTTTTTTTGACCTGTAACCATCTCTAGCATCAGCACTCCAAAACTAAACACATCTGATTTTACTGAAAACTGGCCATGCATAGCATATTCAGGGGCCATATAACCACTACAACAAATTGATCACAAAAAATGTGTTACACATGTGTTAGACAAGGAATAAAGCTAGGGGAAATTACATGCATAGCTATTTTTACTAAACATATCACCCAAAATCATTATGTTTGTTTTAAATATTATAAATATCACTTCATAAATTATGTCCAATCAAAGCATGTCACTTGTATCAAGATTACACCAATGACGCGTATTTCATATGTTGGAGTCAATTATGGGACACGTCAATGTTTTATCAAAAGATTTTACAACGATCAAAATTGAGGAACTTAGAAAAAAAATTATCAATGACTATTTTGACGATACATTAAGGGGGTGTTTTGCCTAGCTTTTTTAGTTTTTTTACAAAATAAGCTTAATTTAGTGTTTGCTTTAGCTTTTTAAGCTTATGCTTATTAGCTTATATAAGCTAATTTAAAGAAGCTTATTTGAAGATGGTTTTTTAGCTTATTTGAAAAAGCTTATTTGTATAAGGTTGTAAGTTACTCATTTGCCATCAAATGATGGTAGATTAATGAATTTTGAAGCAACTTATTACCGTAACAAATTAAAAAATGATGAATTTAACGTATAATCAACTTGTAGAATATAAGCTAAACCAAACACTTAAAAAGAGCTTATCAAATAATAGAAAATAAGCTATAAGCTACTTTAAAATGTAAGCATAAGCCTAAAAATAAAAGTTAGGCCAAACACCCCCTAACTCAAAGTGACTTTACGTGATTTAACTAGTTAAGATCCAAGGCAGTTCTACGAATATGTCCATGTAAATAGAAAAGTACTTATGTATACTTACTAGGTTCCAACGATTCTACTTGCTTGACCTTGAGTTTCCTCGTGATTAAACAATCTTGCCATGCCAAAATCTGCAATTTTTGGGTTCATGTCTGTATCTAACAAAACATTACTAGCTTTCATGTCACGATGAATTATCATTAGACGTGAGTCTTCATGAAGGTATAAAAGTCCCTTTGCAATGCCTTCGATGATCTTGTATCGCTTTTGCCAATCAAGAAGTGTGCGTTTAGTTGGATCTATAAACACCATCAATTAAGAAGTATATAATCATTGGTAATGTTCAACATACAAAAAAAACACTATTTGCTAGACTAAAACCATTACTAATTGCAGTCGTTTTTGTGACGCCGCATTTGATGACATAAAAATATTTAAGATTTCTTTTAAAAAGTTACTAAACGTAAACTGATGAATATTGCATTTATATATGAACTAATTTGTATTTTGAGACCATTAAGATTGATAGTTAAATGGCAGAGACAAAATCTCTTGGATCTTATTTGTGTTTTGGGACAACTTGAGTTTGTCTTTTAGAAAAATTTATACTTTAGGACTCACAATGCAGTATTAAAAAAGACTCTTGTTCATAATAAAAACTTACCGAATATAAACTGATCAAGACTTCCATTTGGCAAGAACTCATAAACAAGAAGTCGTTCACTTCCTTCTAAGCTAAACCCAAGCAGTCTAACAAGATTACGATGTTGAAGCTTTGCGACTAGCAAAACCTCGTTCTTGAATTCTACTTCACCTTGCCCAGAATTTCTTGCTAGCCTCTTTACTGCTATTTCGCGCCCGTTTGGAAACATGCCCTAAATATCATATGATATATAACATATATCAACGACAATGCATATCAAGATACTCAGTTTAACACATGACTACTACCGGTATCATGAATTTGCTTATACCTTGTAAACCGCTCCAAATCCTCCTTGTCCGAGCTTATTGTCTTCAGAGAAATTATTTGTCGCTGCTCTCACCACATTAAAGTTGTATTTCAAAGATTCAATGTTGCCAATATTCGTGGTTTCATCTAGAATATAGAGAGACATATAGAGTTAGAAGTAGTTTTTAATAGTGACATAACTCTTTTGGTTGTTAATTGATAATGCAAGCCATGGATCTTACCCGTGATAGTTGTGGGTGTCATGGGCTTTTGCTTCTTTCTCCTCATTCTTAAGAAGATACAAACTGAAGCAACTATAACGACACCAAATGTCATAATAACAATAATTATTATTATCACGGATCGTGTCATGTTCGAATTTTTGCCTGTAAAAGAGAAAAATGGTTTATGTATAGTCGTTTTTAAAGTTAAAATAGTCAAATTAAGGACTATAGATAATCAATATAACTAATGAAATAATAATGGATCACAAATCGCTTTTGAAATAAAACTTAGTAGTTAAACAAAAGGATATATAAACATCGTTTAGCCATTATTTCACTGTGTGCAGGTATATGATATGTAAGCACTTCAACCCTCTAAATAAGTGTTCTCACAATAATAAAAGATTTACTAGTCTAGCGATATTATGGCCTATAATATATACGTTATGTTTAACTGGTTGAAGGTTCGAATCTCATGATAGAGTATAGACATTAAGGTGAACTGTATATTTAAAAAGTGTCAATTACTTGTTTACTAAATGTCTACTTCTAATAAATTCTTCTTTTGAGTAATATATATGATTTAAAATTAGAATAAAATATCACTCCTACAAAAAGGTCCAACTTCAAAGAAAAATACTGATATATATAAAACACGAGAGTCATCTATACGGAATACTAAATATTACTAAATATTACGAAAAAACATATAACAAAAATACAAAATCATCATTTATATTTATATCCCAAAAACTTTTTAAATACGAGAAAATGATAGTAACGTAATGATTATTCTTGGAGAACCTACCCATGAAAACCGTTGCAAACCAGTCAAAATGGGGAGTCGGTTGTATCATTTTAATAGTGTTTGTTATTAACTAAAACTTATTACCAAAAATCATTAGTTTAACTTTTTTTTTAACGACAAATATATCCTACTTTTACTTTTAAATTACTTCATATTACATTATGTCTGGGTTTGAATCCATTACATTTCCTTAAAGAAACAAAACCTCTATCAAATTAGTTAACCTCAGATTGATAATCATTAGTTTAACTGGTTGACATGATATATTCAAAACAATTAATAATAAAAAAAAATTTAATTCAAGTCTTACTTTAATTAAAAAAAATACTTGTAGTTAAACCAAAGATTTCCTGGCCGTTAAAAGAATTTTTAACTCAAACCTGGCGGCGGTGGTGGTAAAACCGGCGGAGCTGCCGGCAAAATCGCCGGTGGCGGTGGTGGCGATGGTGGCGGTGGTACAACCAGAGTACTCCCGTTGAAAAACCGAATAATGTCATAACTGTATCTACACATAGGCAGAAACACCGTACCCCCAATTTTCCCAGTAGACCCACTGCTAACATACAGATTATACGCATTATCCACACAATCGGTGCACTGCGTCTCCGATAACTCCGGCGTACACTGCACAAGCCCATAAATCGTCACAAAAACCGACGCCGTCGTGTTCCCCGTGGCGAACTTCAGCAACGGACCACCGGCAGCCGCGGCGGATTTCAGCTCGTTCACCAACGGATCCAAAGCCCTAACGAATCCATCCGTATCCGATGCGGTTTGCGTGTTCACCAAGATACCGTAACCCTCCGTGTAAACGACGTTCAAAACACCGGCGTCGGAGTATTTCAACATACACCGGCCGTAGTATCCCACCGCTTGCTTCTGGTTAGGGCACAGTTGTCGCAGTTTGATTATCGAGTCGTTGACGCAGCTCCGGCAGAGATCCGGCTCCATATCGCCTTGGCAGAGGGCGGCGGAGTGGACTCTGTCGGTGCCGTCGCCGGTGGAGAGGTTGAAGAAGCCGAAGCCGGAGTTGGTGGTGGGGAGGGCGGTGAGGGCGGCGGCGAGGTTGCGGTGGTACGTGCTGTTGGTGGTGTAGTTACCGTCGTCTCCGCAGGTGTGGTATCTGAAGTCCGGTTGAGAGAAGGTGATGGTAGTGAGTGAATATATGAGAGTGAGGAGGATGAGTTTTCCGGCGACGGTGGGGCTGAGCATGGTTGGTGGTGGTGGTGGTGGTGGGAGGTGGAGGAGGAGTGAGGTGGAGAAGATGATAATGAAATTAATGCGGAAGTAAGGTTATGTGAAAACATAATGTAACCGAGAATAACTGTCTATAGACGAGACGGATTCATCTCGTCTCTCATTTTTTTCTCATTTAAAAACAAGGTTTTTTGGTTTTCAGTCTAGCCCGATGAATTTCGATCGGGTATTTTCACCGCCATCTTCTTCCGCGACCAATTAAAACTTCATTTCTTTCCTGTTTTCTCTTCACTCTTTTTACACGAGATGATACTGTGTCCCCTTAGAACCTAACCGATTTTCAAAAACTTGTTATGAAACTTGTTTTACTATGTTTATTTGGACCGTATTTTTTTGAACTGGTTGGTTATAATCGGATTGATGAACCGGAAAAATTGGTTGGATCTGGTTTCTTTCATCCGTTCCTTCTTAAAATCTTACTTTTGTAGTTAGTTAGTAATCTAGGATCTAGGATGCATAATATTTGAAAACTAAGTATTTAAAGTTTTAATATTTTATTATTTATGCAATTATCTTTTTAGTTAATTTCGTAATCTAGGATGCATGTTGTTTCTATTTAAAGTTTTCATATTTTATTATTTATGTCATTATCTGTTTTTTAATCTGTTTCGACAGTTTAACTGGTGTAAAAAAATAAGTCATAATTCGGTTTGGTTTTGATTTCAAACTGCAAAACATGTATCTTAATAAAATAAGTGTATATCGGTTCGGGTTTAGGCCTTTCGGGTTCATGTGCTCATTTTGCTCGCTTTTGTAATGTGTTTTGCAAATAAAAAGATCCATATCCCATATATGTATGATATATGTATTCCGGGTTCCTTCAATTTAATGATATTAAGTTTTTTAGAACCAGAAGCAAGAATTTATAACTATCAATTTAAAAAAACTTTTTTTTTTTAAGAAACTGATAACAAGTGTAAAGTTAGAAAACTAAGTCTATATAAAACTGACAAAACAAGCTCATAACGAGGTACTATTCCATGGTTTTAATATTTCTTTAAAATTTAAACTTAAGAGATTATACAATTTTCATATTACAACCATCGAGCCCCAACACATTAATTTCATCTCTATAAAACTACGCAACCAAGTGACATTAACTTGATTGATATCTATAAATATTTATAAAACATATTACAATATTTTAATTTTAAATAAAACGTACTACATACAAATATCATGCTGTAACAAAAATTTACGTTTACATTATCTTTTTGTCATCTTTTATTATCGTTATGGTACTTAAATGACGTAGTTACGTATATCTTTAGTTTTATGGTTTTTTTATTGAATTTTACTTGTATTATTAAGCACATAACACTTAAGTACAAAAACTTAAGTTTCTAGGTCAATTTCTTGCCATCTCTATCGAACTATGGTCAATAACGGTATGTAATATGGCGTAAAAGACACGATAATTTAGTGGCTGAGATCATTCAAATTTCCATAAGTTTCTTCCTACGTTATCAGTCAATTACAATCTCGGTATCAATTTACCACTTTAACCATCTTTTCAAACTATATACGATCAATCATTTTTTATAAATAATTTTAGAAAGATAGAACGTCTTTAATACGATATATAAACATTTAAACAACTTATTTATACATTAATTTTTATATATGTTTAATAAGATATATAAACATTTAAAAAAATTGTTTACGAGTTTTTTTTACCAAAGAGGTGTATATGAAAATTTTATTTACCAAAATGGTGTAGTTAGAAAAATATTTACCAAAATATTGTTTTTATAAAACTTTTTGTTTCTCTCTTATTCTTATCTGATTTTTTACAAAATATCTTTTAATTGTTTTTTGAAGTCTTTTTGAGATGATTTCTATAAGTTTATAGAAATGTTTTTTATATAGAATTTTTTTAGCTTTCCAGAAATATATTTAATTTTATATAAAATGTTTTATAAAAACAATTTTTAAACTGGTTTATAGTAGTATTAAAATAGAAAAGTTTTTGGTTTCTTTACCTTTTAAATATATTTTATTTCATAAAAGTTTCTTAAATACAAATGTTTTTCTATTTCTTTTAACGTGTTTTGAAATGTTTGATCTTGATATTTCAGGGGCCCCTCCTTTTACAAAGCAAATTATATTTTTTCTGTTTTTGGCTTTTTAGCTTTCAGTTTTGATCTAAGTTATTTTTTAAATAATTTATAATTATAATATTGATTTACTTTTTAAAATATATCTAAGTATGTAACTTTGTTTCTGATAAATTTTTTATTAAGTTGTATTAAGTTTTTTAATTTCAAAATATATTTTTCATATTGTTTGGAGAAGGTCTCGTATAAAATTTTATATCTGATAAAGTTTATAAGAAACTTTAGTTATGTATGAGATAATCTTTATATTATAATAAAATAATAATAAAGGGTAACATGTGTAATTATCACATTTATTTTCATCAAAACTTTACCCCTTCTCTATCCTATTAATTACTAATAATTTTATTTAATTTTTTTAGATTAAAATAGTTTTTAATAAATTAAGCAAAAAACTTTTTTGTTAATGTTATTTAAAAGAAACAATTTTTTTAATTTTTTTCTAAAATATCAACATTTTTAAATACAAAATATTTTAAAATTGGTGCTTTTAAAAATTAAAAATTTTATAAACAAAAAATAATTAAAATTCGAAGTTATAATTAGGAAATTTTTGAAAATGATATTCTTTAAAATGGTTTGTTTTGAAAAAAAATATTTAATCTATAAAAAAGCTTAAAAACAAAATTTTAAAAATTCAATATCATTTTTTATAATTTATAGTCCTTACTAACATGTAATCTCAATTGTATTCATATCTTAAAATATTATTTTTTAATTAATAAAACTTTATTTTATTTATTCAACCTGTGTAATACACAGATTTGCTAAAGTTAATTATCTTATAAAAGAATCAATAAGAAAGTTAAATAGCTAGGAATATCATATATGTGTAGTTTAACTAATTATTAAAATATTAGAACGATTTTTATAAACCTACGAAGCACATTGAAACATTATGTTAAGGGTGTACAAAGAAGTTGCAAAAAGTTTAGTAAATTTTACGTTAGTTAATTTTACGTTAGTTTACATGTTGATATGTAAATTTTTCGTTCTCAATTTATGTTTCGATATATTAAACCATATGTCATTTTACGTCTTGATATATATTATATCCGAGAGAATTGCACAAATGGTCCCTGCGGTTTGATCATATTGCAAGTTTAGTCCCTAGATTTTAAAAATTGTAAATTTAATCCAAACATTTATGAGATGGTTGCAAGTTTGGTCCCTACCGTTAATGGCCGTTAGTTTGTAATGAGGACTAAACTTGCAGTTCTTAAACCACATGGACCATTTTTATTAAAAGTAAAACCAAATAAATAAATAAATAAATAAATTGCTATCTCATCTTTCTTAAAAAACTCAAAGCCCCACCACCAACACCATCCGGCCATTGGCGGATCTTTATAGGGGGCGGGGGCGGGGGCGGGGGCGGGGGCGGGGGCGGGGGCGGGGGCGGCCGACCCCCCTGTTTTTTTCGCCCGTAGTGTTAAATTTTAGTCCGGTAGTGTAAATTTTTGGTCAGGTAGTGTAAATTTT
This sequence comes from Flaveria robusta, assembly GCA_025506415.1. Lineage (NCBI taxonomy): Eukaryota > Viridiplantae > Streptophyta > Magnoliopsida > Asterales > Asteraceae > Flaveria > Flaveria robusta. The sequence goes on along the minus strand of CM046466.1, from coordinate 2,950,746 downwards.
TATATAAATATCAAGTTCGCCCCCCTAAAAAAATTGATTTCGCCCCCGCCCCCCCCCCCCAACGAGAAAGTTCAAGCTCCGCCACTGCATCCGGTCATCTTCTTCAATCAACCGTCGACAACTCTGACAACTTCCCACAGCCACCACCATAGTTTCAAGCCCCATCATTGCAACGATTTTCCGACAGCCACCACCATAGATGCGACCCACCATGATTTTGAAATACACAAATAAATGATATCAATTTAGGAATTATTGCAAACCAAATCAGAAAAGGGAAGTACGAGTCAATTAAAGAACTGGAATCAATCAACTAGTTTATGAATCATATATCACAAAGTATAGTACTAACATCTAGCTGGTCAAACAAGAAATGTTAAATCATTGATAATTATTGTTAGGTTAAGCATAAATACATAATTAGGTTTGCGAACTGATCACGAGAGTGAAGGTGGCTGGGTATCTTTGGGGAAGAAAGTTGTTCTTGGATGTTGCATGCTTCCTTCTTGCAAGGTTCCTAAATCTCCTTTGCCATTTTTGAGCAAAAAAGAAAGCTCCAGATCTGTTATAAATTGTTAGTAATGATGGTGGGGCAAATCTAGGGCGGTGGTTGTCGGAAGATTCGGTGGTGGTTGTCGGAAGTCGCCGGAGTTTTCGTTGGTCTATTGAAGAAGATGATCGTATGGTGATGGTGGTGGGGCTTTGAGTTCTTTAGGCAAGATGAGAGAGCAATTTATTTATTTTTTTATTTGGTTTTGTTTTTAATAAATATGGTCCATATGGTTTGAGAAGTGCAAGTTTAGTCCTCATATTCGTTAAAAACTAACAGCCATTAACGGCAGGGACCGAACTTGCAACCATCTCACAAATGTTTGGATTAAGTTTGTAATTTTTAAAATCTAGGGATTAAACTTGCAATATGATCAAACCACAGAGACCATTTGTGCAATTTTCTCTATTATATCCATTGCAATAAATATCATAAATCTTGCATATAATAAGAAATACATATGATTTTTTTTCGACTATATAAATAAAGTGTATTATATTCGATTAAATGTGATTTTCATTTTCATTGCTCGATCGAGAAATATATTGCATTCATCTTCAAAACATTTCTTTTTTAATAACAGTATATTAAAAATCATTGTTGGAAAACAAATTAAAAGAATTAAAAAGAAAGCTAAAAAGAGTTCTATTCATCGTTAAAAGACTTTAAAAACTTTAAAAAAATATTTAAACATGTTTTGTAAAATTTCTAATGAGAATAGAAGAGAGAAACAAATAATTAAAAAAAAACACAATTTTGATAAATATTTTCTAACTACATCATTTTGATTAATAATTTTACTATTTACACCTTTTTTGGAAAAAAACTCAATTATGCATGTGGTAATGACTTAAGTTTTGAATATATTTTAACCTTACACTGCTCGTATGCTAAATGTAACGAGTAATAGTGAATATTGCGGTTGCGGATTTCCAGCTGAATATCAATCATTGAGTTGATATCAAATCACCATAATCATTCATGTGTGGCTGAATGACATGTGTGTATTGAATCAATGTACCTATAAACGGTTAATACAAGAAATCATAATTTTGACAATACAACTATAGATGTCATAGGTGTTAAAAAACAGATGAGGCATGCCAGACCGTTTATATCGAAGCAAGTCGACCGATTTGATATTCGATGGTTTGAGAGTTTAGCAGTTTGGTCCAGTTTGAAACTTGAAATCAATTGTGCAAACCGAAACAAGTTGTTTAACTTTAAAATGTTCACATACATATATAATTGTTTTTTTGAATATTTAGCTACGTATATGTTTTATATTTTTGAACGATCTTTATCTTTTTAACAACTTTAATACAAATTAGTAGTTCTTACGAATTTTTTTAAAGAAGATTGATTGGCAAATAGCAAAGAACAAAATACGAACTGTTAAACCACAAAACTTTGGTCCAGCTTGTCGTTTTTTGAAACCTTAATTAATGCCTTTGGCTTATAATTTTTGTCTAAACTGATGGAACTACAAAATGATCATCTTATACGTGTAGAAATTTATTTTTCATACAAAGAAGCACATGGTACATCTTCTTTTTTCACTAAAGTATTAATAATTTGTTATTGTTGCTTATTGTAAACTTGTGTGTCTGTCATGACGGGTAATGTTTACATCTTATAAATTTCGTATTCTTTGTGTCTAAGAAAATACAAATATAAATATATTAAAGTAAGCAACAAAACTGTCTATATGTTTTATATAGACTATTTTATAATGAAACTTAACTTGAATTCAAATGTAACATTCTCTATATTGAAACTTAATTAGCACTTTTTCGAGACAGAAAACTAGAACGATAAAGTGCAAACTTATTTTGAAAGAAAAACAAATGAACCTCAACTAACATAAATGATAAATTAAAGATGTGAAAAAGAATTTGACCAAAGTAACATTTACAGTTTCTACATTATTAATTCGGAACTTAAGACAAAAATAATAAATGTCAACCACTGTTATTATTTTGTTAGACGATAAAAATTGAACATCATGCTAGCAAGTACACATGAGTTAATTAAGATAAAATTTTAAATAACAAAACATCAAATATTTACGTTTGAATTACTTTTGATTTCACTCACGAAAATATTAATAACAAACTGAAATAACATGCAAGCGAAAACAAGTGGAAAACAAACGTAAATCAAGTGTGAGTTTATAATAATTAAATCGAGTGTGAGTTTATAATAATTATACTATTATGACTATCATTGATAATAAATAGGAAAGTTGAAAGTGTCACCAACTAAATTAAAAGTATTGATTATTAAGGTCGGCGGGGGTTATGCGCTATGAGCCCACAACGAGGCACAGCGCCGAGCGGCACCGCCGCCGCCACCCCTACGCCGCAATCTTCCTTTTTCACGCAAATACTCGTCGTGACCTTGCCCTCGTATGTCGTTGCTTCTGTATGTGGTGTGTAGTGGTATAGTGTGACAATGTGTGTCAACACCGCCGTCACCAATTTTAAGTGTGTGGTGTAGCGTAACATGATAAAATTTGATTGGTGGGTTTATGGTGTAATGTGGTGAGTCAATGAATAACAGTTTGAATTATTAAAAGCAACCTACTTTTGAGTAACAAAAATTAACATTAATGACTCAGTTTGACGTGGGCTAATATAAATTTAAGCTCAATCACAAGTTTTTATTCACGCTCAACGTGTACTGATTTCACTGCAACGGCTTGCTGAGATTCTCAACCATCGGCTTGAACAACTTAATTTCATATAAAATACACACACAGTATTAGCTTTTAACGAACCAATATTAAGTAATTGATTAAAATTAGGGATGTTTGGGATTGCTTAAAATTACATCTCAAAAATAACTTTTCAAAAGTTAGAAATTTTAACTTTTCAAAATCTACTTTTCAACTTTTTAAAACCAACTTATTAACTTCTTACCCAAACATACTTATTGACTTATTAACTTTTCAAAAGTTAATAAATCAAAAGTAGCTTAAGAAGTAGATTTGTCAAACATGCACTTAGGTTTTTAACGAGTCGAGCTTGAGAAACTTGCTACCATTTTACACTTTACACCCCTAGATTTTAGGTACCTACATTTCTTGAAAATCTTGGCCCACTGTCTCTCATCTCAAACTCCTTTTTGCTTCAGATTTTGTCTTTCGGTGGCTTTGCGTGCACTGCTCCTCCATTACTACAAGGTCCCTAATCTATTCTTGTAACATCTCACCTCTGCTTCTTATGGGTCTTTCTATTCTCATTCAACAATAAGTGGGTTCAGATTCAATCGCATCTGCAGTAAGTGTTTCAACACATTTCCCTTATATTAGATCGCTACTTAATCTTCTCAAATGTTTTGAATCAATCCCATGATTTACAGATTTAAGCGCATTAGTAGCAATTCGTGCCATATTGTGTTGAAATTCACGAAATTTGTGCTTATTTGCTGTTAAAGATGGAAACTTGATTTGGGATTAGTGTTTCTGTTGTAAAACCTAGTTATTACAAGACTGTTTTTGGTTGTTGGTGTTAATTTTGGCTTAATTGCATCAGAAAATCATGCAATTGACGTTTGTAATCTAGTGGTATGATAATTTGATGTGTTATTGTGTTTTACCTTGCGATTTTGTTGACATTTTTTGTGATTTGTTGGGGATTTGAAGGAGATGGATTAGAAGAAGCTAGAGAATCTTGTTATCTTACATTCATCACCAAAAATGTCAAGTTTAGATGCGGAATTATCGAAGAAGACTTCGATTATGGGGATTAAGCTATGGGTGGTGATCTGCTTATGTGTTGGTGTATTTATCTGTATGTTTCTGTGTCTCTTATCAATGTGGGTCACATGGCAAAGGAAATCAAGAAGAAGAAACAGATACCCACTTTCACAGATACCAAATGTACCAAAAGATATTAGAGTTGATAGTGTTGGAGGCGCGGGCCCGCATAATTATTTTGAACATCCATCAGCAACCCATAGTAATGAATCCAGTGGTAAAAAGAGTTCAGGAAAGATGCTATTTCAACTTGGAGTGAGTAAATCTGGTGATGCTGATAATGTAAGTCAAAGCAGTTCGATGTATGAAAGGGGACACAGGTCACAATCAATGGAAGAAGGAACTTCTGGAAGTGTCTGGAAGCAATCTTCATCGTCTCATGGAGCAATGGCTTCTCCTTTTATCGGGTTACCTGAAACCTCACATTTAGGTTGGGGCCACTGGTTTACTCTGAGGGACCTTGAGCAAGCGACACGTAGATTCTCCGGTGAAAATGTGGTTGGTGAGGGTGGTTATGGGGTAGTATATAAGGGCACATTGGTTAATGGGACTGAGGTAGCAGTGAAGAAGCTACTTAACAATTTGTGAGTTCAATATACCTATATGAATGCATAGTTTCGTTATTATCTCATAATCTTATTGTGTGGTATTTTGCATAGGGGACAGGCAGAGAAAGAATTTAGAGTTGAGGTGGAAGCTATAGGACATGTTCGACATAAGAATCTTGTTCGGCTTCTAGGGTATTGCATAGAAGGAACCCAAAGGTGAATTTCTTTCTCTATTTAATATGACTAAGTGTTAGCTTCCTTGTGTTCGACATAAGACTCTAGCGGTTAGCTTGCCCTTTTTTTCATCTTTTTTAATGCCTTTTCATGTTTGTCCGGAGTGCCATTAGATGGGTTGGGTAACGGATCTAAGCGGGTCCAACTAGAAACAATTCTTTTTTAGTTTGAGCTGGATTGGATAGGGTTGACCCACAAACACTTTTTATCCATTTTGAAGTTCTTTGCTAATGTTTTAATTATGATTCCATAAACAATATATAATAATCTAAGTCTTAAATTAAAACAATTAAGAGCTTGTATGCAATAGAAATATAGTCCGGGGGACTCAAGTTTCCACCTGTTTGACCTGTTTGGTCCAGTGGACCCGCTTGATATAAAACACATTACACAACCAAAGTTGACCCTCAAGTAAACCGGTCAAAATCATCACTAGTATTGACTTAAAATTCATCTTTTCTTTAATTACTTAGGATGCTTGTTTATGAATATGTGGACAATGGAAACCTGGAACAATGGCTTCATGGAGACACTCGAGAATGTGGTGTTCTTACTTGGGAAGCACGCATGAAGGTCCTTCTTGGTATTGCAAAAGCGTAAGTGAATCTTTCTATTAAAAAACAATAGGATATATACTTCTTGCTTTTTTTATAACCTTATTCAACTTAACCAATTAAATTTTCTGATCATAATATGTTTTCAGAAGATATTTCTTTATATTCTGAAACTTTTGGGTACTGATTTTTCAGGCTCGCTTACTTGCATGAAGCTATAGAACCAAAGGTTGTGCATCGAGACATAAAATCTAGCAATATTTTGATTGATCGTGATTTCAATGGCAAACTTTCTGATTTTGGATTGGCCAAGCTTTTGGATTCAGGAGAAAGTCACATAAATACCAGAGTTATGGGGACATTTGGGTAAGATTTCAACTTCTTGTTATACATTTGTACCATTCTATGTAACATGAGTTAAATATACAGTTGGTTGAATAATGTATCAACTTTTTCATGTTGTAATATGCACAGTTATGTGGCTCCAGAGTATGCAAATACGGGCATGTTAAATGAAAAGAGTGATATTTATAGTTTTGGTGTGCTCCTTCTGGAAGCAGTAACTGGAAGGGATCCAGTGGATTACAATCGCGCTGCTAATGAGGTAAAATAACTAATGTCACGTTGTTACATAAGTTATAGTATTTCAACTAGCATCTATTTTAGTAAGGAATCTTTAGTAGGTTTTATGTGCTATGTGTGATTATGACCCCTTTGACTGGTTTACCCTTGAGCTAATATTTTTATGTACTAGTTTGATCCATTTGAGATTAAACATATCCTGAAATCCGGATTTGACCCATTGATTAGTAAATGGGTCAAAATTATCAGGTCCATGTAAAAGAGTGCTACAAATTTTAATATTTTTTTTACCTTACGGCAGGTCAATCTTGTTGAGTGGCTGAAAATGATGGTGGGGAATAGAAGAGCAGAGGAAGTTGTTGATCCAAATCTTGACCCAAAACCTTCGACACATGCTCTTAAACGTGCGCTTCTGGTGGCACTTAGATGTGTTGATCCTGACTCTGGGAAACGGCCTAAAATGAGTCAAGTTGTGAGAATGCTTGATTCAGAATTCCCATATCGTGAGGTAATACTTGCCTTTCTTTTTTCTCATTTATGTGTTTAGGCATTGGTTAGAGGTGGTAAAATGGGTGGATTGTGGGAACATGCAAATTATTTGGTACGAGTCTATACGGGTTGGGATGATCCGAACCTATTTTCTTGTCCTAAATTTATATATATATATATATATATATATATATATATATATTATTTGTAAATAATTAGTGTATCAAATATGGTTAAAAACTATAATATTTATTATTAAAATAATTTAGGAGGTTTTGTGCATTAAAAACACACTTTGAGCGACTTTTGACCTATTTCCTTTTTAGCTATGTATTTCACATGTTTGATCCCTTACTAGAATAGAGCATCCATAAACAAGTGATTCGAAATTTTTAGCTCTAGTTTAAATGATTTACATCATCTACATATCCCTTTTTGTAATTATTGTAATGAATATATGAAGTCAAAGTAATTTGATTCCGTAGATACAACAAAACATCTTGCATGTGGTCTAGTGCTGATCTCCATGCCTTTGCCATAAAGTGTTTTTGGAAGATACGTTTTTTTATTATATTGGAAGTTTGTTTTAAAATCTCCAATTATGGCAAAATTACCATTGTTGAACAATGGATGCTTAAAAGTCATAAGTACATGTTGAGGAAAAAACAAAATGGTAATACGATGCGTGATTTGGAGAATTCTAGAACCTGGTATGGAAATAGTTAATTATCTCTATTTGCTCTTCATGTCATGCCTATACGAACGTATTTTTTCTTTCTGTTATGCTAAATGTTTTACAAAGTTTATCAAGTAAGCATAGGGCAAATAAAAGACATAATTTCTACCAATCCAAGCAGAAAAGGGGTTGTGATCATTTTGGAATTGTTTGGATTAGTCAACCTTAATTTCATGAGTAGTTCTTTTTGATGGATGATATTTCATGCTTCCAGATACATATATCAGTATATAGGGGTGATGATATCTTAATATGTTACTTTGACCCGTTTAACATGTTTGACTTTTGAAAACAGGAACGACGGAACAGGAAGAGCCGCACCACCAGCATGGACAGTGATACCATGAGTGGTCCTGCTGACATAGAACGCCCCGCTGTCTAATCAAAAATCTGACTGGATCCCTTGAACGTATTTAACTAAAACCGTTAACAGGTCGAAATCATTCTTGGTTGATTACTAGCAGGAGTAAGTGGTGTATGGTGGGGGATGTCAGTAAAGCCAAAATCATGAAAGATGTAAATCACATAGCAAGGGACAATGTTTTTTTTTTCCTTTTTCCCCTATTTTGTGTTTATAATAATCATGATCAATGAAGTTTTTCGTTTTTCTTATTCAGGTTGGATGGACAACCTTGACAGTCTTATTTAATAGACACAATTTACTGTTTATGTAACCTAATACACAAATCTTGTTTATTTGTATAATCCTGGAGTTTGGAATCTATAACCAAATTTGATGTTCCAAGATTTGTACCCGCATATCATTATGTGGTTGCATTATCTTGCTAATACCATCGTTCATACGGTGTGATGTAACAGATTAGTATACACATATAGTATATTCATTTGCACCATTTGGTCTTAGAAAGTTAAAAGCTTAATGAATAAGTTTTTATGTATAACAGCGAAGAGTAACTATCAATGAATTATACATAGAAGTATTACAAGATAATCTAGTGGTAAAATGTCTGAAAGATCTTATTAAAGACCTGGATTTATATCTTTCTTGAGTACACGTCTTGGACAAGACGGCGGATGACATAGTGGCAAGAAGTCTGAGAGGTTTTTCAGGATTCAAACATTCCTTAAGTAAACATCTTGAATGACCGTTATTTAAAGAAAAGAAAAAAAAACATGACATTTTTTAAGTAAATATCTTGAATGATCACTATATTTTAAGTAAACATCTTGAATTCGGATTCGGATGAGATCTGATCCGAATATCCGAATAAGGATTCGGATCGGTTTATTCGGATTTGGATACGGATCGGATTTCGGATATTTTCGGATATCGGATTTTTTGAACACCCCTATGAATGACCACTATTTAAAGGAAAAAAATCATGACACCCTCAAGAAAATCATAATATTGTGAGCACATTTTGTTTTTATTTCGGAACAAGAAGGCAGAAGCTAACTACTTGTAGAATTATCAAAATACCACCAAGCATTGTCGTTTTAAAAAAACTAATGTTTGTTTTGAAAGTGACTTTGCAAACAATAATTAGATGAGTTTATGTTGTGTAACATTGTAATAAGTCAAATAAATTAGCAACTTCATTTCATCAATGAAAAACAGTTTCTTTAACTCAAATAAGCAACATGATCAAATACAAAGGATCATTTCAACTTCAAATCGCGATAATTAGTTTCAAAACACATATCCAAACACACAACCAAAAGCAGGTTAAGCACAATGCTGAAAGCAATCCATTCAGAAGCCTCAAAAGTCAGCAATTATAATGATTTTCACAGCTCACTCTATAATCATTTCCACAACTCACCCTGTAACCAAAACAAGTCATTCTCAGTAACAACAAAAACATGTTTTTCTGTTTAGCCATACACTATCAAGGCCGATGGTAAGAATCCGTTGAGAGTTCCTGTTGCGAATCATTTGGCTGTAAAAAGACGGGAATATCCAAACTATTTCCCTCGGTATCAGGTGCAACTTCCCTAACATCAGCTATTCTTGCTTCCGTTGCTTCTATATCATTCCATTCACCATCATTGATTGGACCGGGTTGATCTACAGATGGAGATGGTGGTGGGTGAGCTACATTTATTTCTGAAACTGGAATACTCCTGGAATCACTAAGGCATGCTTTATCCACATTTTCTTCAGATGGATGCACGTGTTTAGTCAGAGGTTGAGTATCGCCATGTGAGCAAGATTCTCCTCTTTCCTCCATAACTTGCTTAGTATTCTCCTCCTGCCTGCTAATATAAGAAACCCATTAACATAAAAATTAAATGATCCAGGTTGTGTTTCATCTCTAAGAGGTCAAACGGGGTAAAATAAATTTGAAATAGATAAACTGAAACAGGCAAAATGGGTTAAAAGTTGGCCCAAATGTATTTTATAGGGATTGAGAGTCACCCAACGCATATATTTTGATGCATAAAACCTCCTATATAATTTTATTAAAAAACTTGAAGACTATTATTGGGATAAGTAACTTTAGTTATCATATTTGCACACTGATTATTTATTTATTTATGTCTTAAACGGCGAGGGCAATGCGCATTGATTATTTAAAACTTAATTTCAAAACTTTGTTAGGTTCCACCCAACTGAACTCAATAAAAATATTACATGCCCCCCACCCCACCCCGAAACACGTGCGGAGATCAAGCCCGTATTGACCAACTAAGAAGAATACTAAAATGTGAATCTGGTTAAACTAGGTAAACAAACCTTTGAAGTTGTAACTGTAAAATATTAATATATGCCAAAAGCTCTTGATTTTCCTTTCTAGCAGCGATTTCTTTCTCTATTGCTTCCTTTATTGCAGCTTCAGCTTCTGCATCTTTAACCCTGACTTTCTCCTCAGCCCTAACAACAGCTCCTTCTAAAATGACTACACGTTCTCTAGCTTTTGCCAGCTCAGATCGCCATAAAAGTGCCTCCTGGTGAGATGAGTCTCGTTCCTTCATAAGTTGTTCTTTTTCTTTACTTAAAAGTGTCACCTTTTCTTCAAATTCTCTTAGCTATAATACCAAAAATCAAAAACCAATTTAGCATTTGTAAAATCATCACATGTTTAGCATGTTGTCCTTATGTGAAATCTGTTGAGCCTGCTAATGAAAAGCAAAAATTAAACAAGAGGATCTAATGTGGCAAGTTCAACACATTTACTTTTAATTAGCTAATTGGGGTTGTGTTATATCCCAAGGGTTAATTGCATATTTGCATCAAAAGGTAGCCAACTTATTTTAGGACAGAAAAAACCATAAATGCTTCAAAATTTTGATTGGAGAAATTTCCTAACAGAACAAGCTTTTAGGTGCTATGCCAGGGAAAAGGGAAAACAAGACCAAAAGTTATCTAAAAAGTCAGGTGCCGCATCATCATTTTGACCAGTTGCCAGGCTGAAATTTTTGGAAATTTTTAAGGTCAAAATCAAATGAGCTGGTGAAAGGTGAACATGTTGCATGTCAAATGGGTTGAAAGCCGTCCAATGTCTAATTTTAATGCATGCAACCTCCTCCGTCATTTTATTTGAAGATATACATTATTATAGTAATAATGTTTTTTATAATCATAATTAAATTATTAAATATTTATAAATAATTTTAAAAAGGAACAAAAAAATGCTTATAGGTCAAGACAATCCCACCCAGCTCGATACAACTGATAATAACAAAAAAAGTACCTTTTCAACGAAAACCTATTTTCACCCGTTACCCAAGCCACCTGCCCCGCCCATCTTAGCATCTGTAAATTATATATACGAACCTTCATGCTGTAAGATACAGCTTGTTTTTCCAACTCTTTCTTTAATCGGTCAACTTCCAAAATAGCGATCCTCCGCTGCTCATCCATTGTATGAGCTGCAGATGCAGCACTCTCTGCCGCATCAGCTGTCTCGGTTAGCTTCTCTGCTATATCTTTTATTGTTGAATCCCTAACACGAATATCTCTGGCTAAATTTTGCAGTTCTTCATCTTTTACTCTTAGTGTCTCCTATAATAATATGAAATAATTAGCCATGTTGATTTTGCCTAACTATATTTTATTAGCAACAAAACCTTCATGATTGTCAGATCATCCAATGGGGCATCCACTGCTTTATTCATCACTGATCCCAAAGCATTTCTCCTTGAGATCTGCATTGCAGCTTCAATTTCTTTGGAAGACTCGAGAGCCGTTGAATTTGCAGCAGTAACAACAGCAGAAACCGTCCCTAAATTTGCATTACTGTTTCCAGCTAATGAGTTTACCGCCTCTTTATGAGCCCTTAATACCAACTGTGTTGCACTGTTTTGTGTGCAGATGATAGAAACAAACATCACTAACATAGTACTAACATTATTATTCATAATGAGAGAAAATTTGGACGTGTAGCTACTTTATAAGAAATCAGATAAAATTATATTTTAAAAGGCAAAAAATAGCATATAACTCACTGCAACGTCGCCACCCAAGCTCTAGCTGCACCTGGAGTTTCTGCGCAGAGAAAATATTCTTTCTTCTGTGGTGTTGCAATATCTAATAAATCAAGTTAGGGTTATCCAAGCAGCAGTCTCAGATATTTGAAATATCATGAAACCTAATATAATAACATGTAAATCCAAAATAAAACATTATGGAATACACAAACGTGGTGGATACAAATAATACAGTTATCATACTTCGGCAGTCCACTGAAAATTGACAAAAAAACCATATATATAATTAACAAAGAAATCATCCGATATCCAGCATATTATAGTGTCAAGCAGAGATCTTACTGGAAATTAAAGGGTGATGTCATGATCGTGCTATTTGAATCAAACACGATTGTTCCTTTGATATTCGGATCATTTCTTCGGACTCTGTATACATTAATAATTTTTAGAAATAACACACTTGAATAAAGCCAAATCTTATAATTAAAAGAAGGTAGAGGATGCATAGCATCTTACTTGTATTCCATTTTTCCGGTGGTTGGGTCTAGGATTACCCACCTCTCATTCCATTTCCTCAGCTATTACAATAAAACAATTGAAGCTAGAGGTCAGAATAAACAGCTAAATAAAATAATCTGTTCCAATAAGACTATCCGTTTTAAACCAACCGACTAGTCCGTTCTTGATTGTCAATTAGTTAATTGGACCAATTTAGATAAAATTACTCTTCTCAAAGTAGAATTAGGGTTTTTCCATCTCTCTACTTAGTAAAGCTACAATCCACAAAGATACATAATTAGGTAGTCGGAGGTTTCTCTTTCAATTAAGTAATCATCCATATACAAATCAAACTGGTCTCCTCCCAATTTCTATGTAAAATCACATTCCTGATCATCAACCACAATCTTATTCAAAACCCTACTAAAACACCAAATTGGTTGCACATATGTAAATTAAGGAACGAATCAACCAAAATTGAAGTACCGTAATAAAAATGAAACGCTTTGATTTCAAATCAAAAATTAAGAGGAAACAATGAACTACCGTTTCAGATCGCTTAAGAAGAGGACCCTGCAAGAGGTTTCTACCCGAGCTAGACGCCAATTGCCGCTTAATCTTATCCAAACTGGCCTCCGTAGCATTAGCCCCATCTCCATCCCTCTAAACAATTGAATTCACACCAACAAATTCAATCGAAATCAAACCTCATGGAACCAATGAAAGAACCAGATCCCCAAAACCAGAGCAATAAAACAAACTGACCGTAGAAGAAGCCCCATTGGTAGCCATAGGAGTAAACTCGTGCAACAAACTGTCAGCTGATCTTGTTGGAAGTCACGATTCAGAATTGATCGATGATTATGGTGGTTGTTTTGAAGAGTGTGTTAGGGTTTATGAGTTGGTGGTTGTACGTGCTCGTTGGTTCGAAGGCTAGGGTTTAGGTGGTCAATACGGTGGTGGTGTTTGACCGCCGGTGGTGAAGTGGTGATCGGAGAAGACCGTAGGATTCCGATTAGCGACTCACCAACAATGACGATGTCTAGATTGTAACGATCTATTTTTGGTAATATCTCGTGATGTTATATTTTTAGATGTTTTACACTATAATTATGTTTTTTTATTACTAGTTCTTTTACCATATTATTATACTTGTAAGGATTTACTTTTGCTCGTATTATTTTTGTAAAAGATAAATGTCATATCATTAGGTTATGGAGTGAGACATTTTGATTAGTTGTTATTTTGTATTAAAATCACAAAAGTGTCTTTGAGATGAACTCATGAATATTATACATCAAGTTATTGAAAACTAACTAATGATCTTTACCTTAACTGTTTAAGATAAGTTACTCATGACATGTAAATATAGTGAAGATCCTAGGTTCAAGTCTTGCTCCGAGTAATATGTTTAGTGTTGAAACAGAGGGTTTTTCCAACAATAAGTTTCCTCCTGAAGGGTTGGAGGTGCGGTCCCGGCTGGGACACAAATAGGTGGACTCGATTAAAATAACACCTATCATTTAAATCAGGGTTGAACATTTGCCGTTCAAAAAAAAATTATTGAAAAATAACAAGTTTACTATTTCAGAAGATGGGCTTGTACTTGTTGAAATCAACAAAAGGGTTAAATGTACAAAATCTTTTTGCGGTTGTCTAATGTAGTAAAGGAATTTATAAATAATGAACAAACATTTTAACGTTATTATCGAATAATGCCAAGTCATTAATAATAGTAGTAGTAATAGTAGTAGTAGTAATAATAATAATAATAATAATAATAATAATTATTATTATTATTATTATTATTATTATTATTATAATTTATGTGTCTGGAATTTCCATGAATCTTGAGTAGATCTTCGAATGAAGCTAAAATATGTCTACAATAAAAGTAAGATAAATGAGATATCAATACTTTAAAGTATATATTTGCTATAAAATTAAAAAGAAAAAGAATTTAGTAAAATCTTGTCTCACATAGACAGAGATAAATAAACTTTGAAATTGTATCAACTAAAATTAGATCTCGTACGATGGGGCGGGTTTCTATAACCAAAAGATAAAACCACTATTTCTCATAACATTTACTTAGATCATATCGTTGATTCATACAACAAATGATGATAATAAGACTCTCTTTCTTAACAAAAAAAGTCTTATAAAATTACTAAATGATACAATAAAAGAACTAAATAAAACTTTTAGCATCGTTTTATTTAAATTAAAATTTGCTATATCAATAACATAAAATTTGCCAACTTAAAAATTAACTTATAATATTTAATACTAACAAACACATATACAAACGATCTCCTATGTACCTTTTTAGAATAATAAAAATTGTCCAAGATTAACAACCATTCACAACCTTTTTAAAATGAATATAGTTATAATATGATGTTATTTCTTTGATGTTAAAAAAAATGAGGACGCCAAAGATTATGCAAAACCATTTTTATTACAAAATTAAATTTATATATCAGTTTTTTTAGTGAGGATGTAAAATGAACTTTAAGATTTGTTTTTTTAAAGAAAAAAAATTGAGCCATACAAGTTACCCGAATCTTTTGAAGCAAATAGAAAGAACTCTCACAGAATAAGGCCAATGCTAACTCAAAAAATGAACTTGGATGTGAAGTATGTTTCAAATACAACTAAGGATATACTTTCGTTTGGAGTATTGATGTCTCGTTAGTACCCTTATATTAGAAGAGATACGTGAGAAATAAACAAGAAGTAGTTCTTCAAGAGTTCAGATAATGAAATACTAAACAAATATATAAATTTATTTGTCCCTTTGCAAATAGAGTGTATTTTTTAATCATTTTAAAGAGAGAAATATTGCATTTTAACATAACAACTGAAGTGACAATCTGTTTTGAGATTAAACAAATGCAGGCACACACTGATGTTCCATTGCAACCAACTGCAAGTGATGGTCTGTTTTGATATTTACATTATTTGTCCAAAACCAATCATTCTTACAAACAATAATGTTTCTTGGTATATTGATCGAACAAAAAACCAAGTATGAGAGTTTATAAAATCAATCGATCGCTCGAAAAAATCCATATTGTCGATAATGCATTATCTTCTCAACAAGTACATACATTTTAATCTTCACACAGTCATGATTAACCCAGATTCAAAATGGCTTGAAGGTTCATGTTCCTCTTTCTCATTCAAGCCTACAGGTCGCAGTGGTGTCACCCCAAGTTGCTTCCTGCTTGGCAACAACCTTTCAGTGGGACTCATTAATAACAAAATTTTTTAAAACTATTTGTGCAAACATTAAAATGTGGTAGTGTAGTATTTATCATATGCATGTGCATTTGAGCATTTCTGTGGTTAATATTTCAAATGTTTTATATTTGAGGGGGTTTTATTTGTCTTGTACATTTTATCCAGGCTTTGTTATTGTAATTTGATTACACTTTTGAGAGCAACTTTCTAAGCATTACGGCGTTCACAGTCAGCTTCAATAGGTTATAACAAAAATACCATACCAAACAATGATAAGTTAGACGACCAGTTTTAGTGGTTTGTCAAACCAGCGACTTGTTTTGGTTTGGGTGGTTCTGTTGGTGTCAACAGATTATGGACACTACTGCGGACAACATATATATAAACCGTTGATTTTGAAATATAAAAGAAGCTGCATAAAGTATATCATACCTTTCAGCAATAAGCCTGTCCTCAGATAAAGCCTTCTCTAACCTTTCCTCAAAAGGTGTAGCATGCCAACTAACTTTCTGGTCCTGCAAAACCAGAAGCAAATGAAAAAACCAAGTCACACAACATATTGTAAAATAAATCAACATGATTTACCTCTTTGTACTTATTAGTTGAATTAGGAATTCCATTCCCATCCCACCACTTGGGTGGAGATTTAACAACTTCATCAGCATTCCAATGAGCTGCAACCATTCCCAGTATAGGCCTATCCACCGGAGTTCTCCCAATAAATGAACGGTTGTTGTCACCTAGATGGCTCTTCTGCTTAGGTGGCAACCATGATGATAAACTTGAATCATCATTCAACCCTTTGTCAGTTGTGGTTGCTCCTTTTTCAAGTTGTTCTTCTGATAGAGCAGAGTAGTCATCAGAACTAAAATTTTCTTCCACTAGTTTCTTCAATTGAGCAGCATTTTCGACAGGAGTTAGCACTGGGTGGACATATTGAGATCTGATCCTTGGGTTCTTTTCAATTTCTTTATTGTGAAAATGTGAAGGGAAAACAGTGCCAGGCGTTTGCATGTCATTGGTTAAACTGAGAGGGGTGGGATAAGGTGAAGGTTTTGAAACACTGTAATCACTTGTATAGCCAGATGATTTTGGCTCTTGGCAAGTAACTTCAGATGAAGAACTATTTAATGAAAATGAAGATGCATCAATGTCACAATCCAATCCAACATATTTGTTTCTACGCTGTGCCAGATCAGCATAGATGTCAGCCGTTTCTGAATTATATTTAACTCCACCATCTTCGGCTGAGCTGAAATTGAGCCTCTCTGAATTATGCCCAGTCACACAACTACAGAACAAGCATCAAACAAACAGTCATCTTTATGTTTTTGGCAAGTAAAGATGACAATTTTAAGTCATTTACCTATAAACAGGTCAAATGTTCAAATGGGGCAAACAAATCAAAAGTCATTTGGAGTTTTATTTATTTGCATAGGATCACTTAAATGATATTATTAAAAGAAGTTAGAATACTAGTGTAATAATATAGTTTTCGTAATCCTATTTAACATGTTACTTATTTGTAAAATTCAAAAGAATGGATAGAAAAAGTTTTATGAATTGTGGATCAATCCAGACAATTTTGACCTGCTACCCACCCCTTTTATCCCATCCAATTTGCCACCTCTAGTCACAACTCACAAACATATCCCTCATACTCACAATATAATTGTCACATATTTTATCACAAATCATTCCCAAAATCATAAATTAACCATATGTTTGAGTGATTTTAATTGATAAGTTAATGGAGCTGCACAAATTCAGAAACTAACCAACTTAAAGCTCTTGGTCCAGATAGGAAGGAATTACCTGTCTGGTGAATGAGATAAATCTGATTCATTCTCATGTTCCTCAAAGAGTTTGACTGGAGTAGATTCCAGACCAGGTTGTTTTTCTAGTTTGACCTTTTCATTACTAGCATTTTGAAGCCATGAATGATATGTTGAAGGTTCTGTATCTCCGTTTTGAGGTTTCGAATTTGTCAGTTTCTCATTGTTCCGAATCTCAGCTGGAGTTTGTGGTAAAGTGCCACAATCTTTAAGAAATTTAGCCTGAACGAATAAAAATCCTAGTTAGATGGCCATTTAAGTAGAGCTCCTGCCCTTTCATGATATTATATCCATTAAGCTAAAGATGTGTTATATGTTTTAATTTTGATTTCTATCAACAAAAAATTCATACTTGACAAGGAGTTATATACTGGACATCTGTAAAGTAAAATAATATAAGCAATAATATATTACAGCTGGGCACTTGGGCTTGTTTGGCCCCAAAAAAAACCATGCATTTGTAATTTCAAACTATAGGAGTTATATGCTAAAAAGTCCCAACACTCTTCCCATTTGGCACCTGTGTTTTGCTCTTAGAAGTGACCATGGAGAGTTTGTTACCAATCTTATAAAAATGAGTTAAAAGATTAGTCATTCACTTGAATCAAGAGTTTAAATAAAAGAAACTTGCAATCAAAAGATAAAATATACACAGAACATAAGTGTATTGCGTATTCGAATTCAAAAGAGAGGTGAAAATTAAGTTCCATCAAGAGAAAAGGACAGATAAGAGCATGATACTAAAGCTTATCTTACTGAAACATAGAAGTTAAAACATGTACATCATGCTTCACAAAAGTTGAAAGTTTATTGTGACCCAAGGCCTTCTAAGAGTAGCTTCTAGTTGAAATCAAGTGTACCAACCCTACTTGCAGCTCACAATTATTCTGTAAGACAATGAAAAGAAGCAAGTACCTCAGCCTTTAGCTCCTGCAAACTGATATTAGCAGCAGATCCTAGAACACTGCATTTCCTGTCTTTACTTGACGATCGATCTCTAACTTCAGCTAAATTAACAGCAATTCAGAAAACAAGTTCTCATTTCCAAATAAGGTTTTTAAACACAAATCGTGCAACATGAAAATATAGTTCAAAAATAACATAAACATAGCACCAATTCGAATCAGAGTAACGAAATTCACTCTAACACATGCAATCAGGTCAATACAAATGAACGTAAGAGAGTAGCAACACAACACCTAGTCACCTACCTTCATATAGCAACAACGACGACAAAGGATTTCTTGCTGCAGATACCACAGGATCCTGAATCGAGCAACAATCAGAAGTCAAAAACAACAATACCTATAATTCCGTCATATTCTAACAGCATAGCCTCTAGATCATCGGATCTTACCTTTGGAGTTGAAGAAATCGGTTGAGATAGAAGATGAATTGGAGTGCGACGGTCGTCTCTGACGCGAAAACAGCCGAAGAAACAGCCCATCGTACGGTGAAGAAAACCTGCAAATTCAATATCAAATAAGAAGCATAACATCAACGATGAGAAACCCTAGCTCTTATGCTAAACGTTTTCGAATTTTGAAAGAGTGGAGATATAGAATACGAGGGAATGGAGAATTCAAAATTCACGCTTCATCCCCACCACGTTTGACTTTTGACGTACATATTGGTTTTTAAATGCATACGATTTTTTATTGATATAATAATGATAATTTGAATTTAACCCTAGCTCTTGTTTTGCTTTTAATTTTAGGGCCCTATTTAAATTTTTGTATTAAATAACTCGATGAGAAGCATTAAAAATCCGGACTCGATTAGAAGCAAGGGAAATGATGAGTCAGAAGCAAGGGACTCGGTTAGAAGGTGAGCAAAGAAAAATCAAACAGTCTGATCACTTACCCGATCAGCAGTCAGCTCTGACTATACCAGGTAAGCTAATATCAAACAGACCCTAACTCTTTTATAAATTTTGCCTTAATTTTATGTTTAAATCCTTTGGGCTTTGACGTAAGGGGGTTAAAGTAAGAGGTTGTTTGGTAGTCTTTTAATTATTACTAGGTTAGTATCATGTTTATTACACGTGTTGCACAAACAAAATATTAAATAATTAGTTATGAATAGTTATTATAAAACATATATTAAAATAAGATACGATTGAAATTACATATGAGTAATGATACAATTAATAAAACAATAGTATTATTTTTTTAAACATTTTTTATTTTTCTTTTCTAAAAAAAATTAACAATTTGGTCCAAGACAAACCATTTTAAAAGATTTTAATTTTAAAAATTTACTTATTTTAAGTCCAATATTTAATTCTTTTGTTTTATAACTTTTTTTAAAGTCTGATTTTAAATTATTTTGTAATTTTAAAATGCTTGATGCTTTAGAAAATCTTTTTATTTTTAAATTTTTTTATTTCTTTAGAAGTTACATTTATAAAAACATCTCTCTTAATTTGTTAAAAAGCTATTTTAATCTTAAAAATATTAATTAACATCATTAGTATTTAATGAAATTGTTTAATAGGAGATAGAAGCGGGAAAATTAGAATTAGATAGTCTAGAATTATGCCAAGCGTCATCTTTAAACCTTCTTTTATTATAATAGATAGATTAAGATGATATCTCATAATGGTTTATAGTCTCTTAATGATTAAGGGGTTGTTTGTTTCAGGCTTTTTAATGGTTCAAATGTCTGAATGGTTCAACAATTAATGATTTAAAATGTTTGTTTCATGAGCAGATAATTGAATGGTTAAGCATTATATTAAGAGGCTGTTTGTTTGCCTCTTAACCATTCAGATGTCTGCATGCTTCAACACTTAATGGTTTAGAGTGTTTGTTTTGTGAGCATATTTTTTAATGGTTAAGCATTTTTGCCTCTGAATAGTTAAGCATTATACTGATTCTGAATGGTTAAAAGCTTTTATCTGAATTCGTCAAACATTTGCCTCTGAATAGTTAAGCAATATACTAGTTTTTAATGATTCAGATCTTCTACTGGTTCAGCATTTAATTGTTAAGAGCTTTTATTTGAATTTATCAGATATTTGCCTCTAAATAGTTAAACAATATATTAGTTTTTAATTATTCAGACCTCTTACTGATTCAGCACTGAATGGTTCAGACTTTCTAATGGTCTAGCACTTACCAAATCAGAAGTTGCCAAACAGCCCCTAAAAGATGACTTTGATGCTAAATGATTAAGAGGTAGCATCTTAATGGTACTTCTTAGCCATTCAGCATTAAGGGGTTGTTTGATTTACTTCTGACCCGGTCAAAATGTCTGACCCACTTACCCGGGCAGACATTTTGGCCGGTCAGCGTGTTTGATTTGCACTCTTTCGCGTCTGACCCGGTCCGACACCACTGACTCATGCCTATTTTTCCACTTACCCCGTCAGTTTTGGAACATCTTACCCCGTCACCACCTTCTGACCGGGTAAGATATATCAAACAGCCCCTAAGGCTACCTCTTAATCACTAATAGGCTATAAACCATTAAGAGTTAACTTTTTAATGACTATTAAAAGACTACTAAACAATCCCTAAGTGTATAAACGAAATATAAAGTTTTTTATTATGACTTAAGACACGAATCTACAATTTGGTAGGTTAGTTTGATGGTGAACAAGCAAACATATTTGTATCTTGCATTCTAAAAATTACTAGTGAAGATGTCTAAAATGTCAATATGCTAGTACCAAAACTCAATCAACAAACACTAGACATGAAATTTGTGGTTGATGCACGATTGAGATTAGGACGGTCGTGTCAAAATTTGATTGAGTTTTGAAGCTCGAACGATATAAGAATCATGATCGATCTCACGGTGCATCCGGGAATGTTTGTAAATTATTTGGCCAGAGTCTTTTCAAATCAAACAAGTTTAATAGTGAAATCTCATGCCACTCATAAGCAGTGGCGAACCTAGGAAATTTTTTTACGAGGGGCAAAAGTGGGGCTGTTGCATAATTTTAAGGGGGGCGTTCGGGATTTTTATACACATATAACACTAAAAAAAAAATTTTACAGGGGGCGACTGCCCCCCCAACCCCCTACCTAGGTCCGCCCCTCTCATAAGCTTGCACATTGTTGGCTATACAATGCACCTTAACTATAGGGATGAATGATTTATGTCTATATCTACCTTAAATTACTTAAGATTAATAGATATTATAAAAGCTTTTAAACACGTCTTCTATAATCTATGTAATGGTTTTATAAAGTAATATGAATATAATAAAATACTGGTTTAATAAATAAATGATTTACGTTAGAATAAAAATGATAGGTTCAAAAGGATTGCTATAAAAATTCTAACAAAGTCAAAGGACTTTTGTAAAAGTTTAATTGTATAACAAGTTGAGTTATTAGACGGCTTAATAAAACTAGTGCTGATATTTGAATGGTCAAGTCAACTTAATGGGTTAAAATTTCTTTAGAAAAAAGCACGTAAGTTTGTGTGAATTATCAATCAAATTGTTTGAGAATTTGCTTTAAAATTATAAAATTTGCCAAAAAAAAAGACAGCGAAGTGAAAAGGGTGATTGATAAGCGATCAATATTATTCCCAATTTTGACTCCCGTTGTTGCATACAAAAACCCTAGACTTCTAATTCATTTTCAAATGACATGTAGCTTTGTAATTAGTGGTGTGCAATAAACCAAAATAACCGAATTGCAACCGAAATAACCGACGCAACCAAAACGAAAAAACCAAAACCAATAAGAAACCAATGGTTTGGTTTGATGATTTTTAAAAACCGATTTTTTCGGTTCGGTTTTGGTTTTGCTTGTAATAAAAACCGAAAAAACCGAACCGAAACCATAAACTAAACTTGTAAATTTAGAGGTGAATTCATATACTTACAAACGTTATTTATAGATTTGGCATACTTCGTTGCATATTAAACCGTAAATTTATAAGTCACTTATTAATAGACTCTAACCTTGTAAGCATGTTTTCATATTATAAGAGGTGTTGTAACATAACATCCAAGAAGGTGTTTGGGTATTTTTGAATCTTGATGTAACGATTTTTCCAGACACCTAGAATTTGTAAATTTTGATGCATGCCTTAACGGATGAATGATAGTTGTTGTCCCGACCAAAACACAATAGGGAGAACACGATAAAAGGGGACACCACCATAGCAAACAAGATGTTGTATGATCCGGTATTTTACCTAGTGAGACGTAGTAACAATAACAACATCGAACATTTATCATCAAAAGGTTCGCCGCCGTAGTCGATGTCAAGGTCTCGTGTCAAGCAATAAGCTTCAACAAGAAGATGCTTTGAACATTTTAATTTTTGGAATGCCTAAGGGCGAAGATGGGCTAGTCAATAGGAAGATGTTTGTTAGAGTCAAGCAGGAGACGCGCCATAAGGAAATGATGTTTGAGGTTTCAAGGATGATTACAAATATAAGAGGTAACCATAATGAAACGTATTTGGTAGTGAATAACTTAGAAAATATGAGCCTCGATTGTAAAGACCTCACCACATTTTCACAAGCATTGTTGAGATTGCGATTCATCACTTTGTGGTGAAATTGAAAATCATCGAAGATGTCATAACCATCTAGAGTTTGGCATACGGAGGTAAGTTCCACCAACAAATGAGTCTCCTAAGGCCATCAACGAAAGCAACTTATTTAATAACGCCTAAGGGCGAAGATGGGCTAGTCAATAGGAAGATGTTTGTTAAAGTCAAGCAGGAGACGCGCCATAAGGAAATGATGTTTGAGGTTTCAAGGATGATTACAAATATAAGAGGTAACCATAATGAAACGTATTTGGTAGTGAATAACTTAGAAAACAAGAGCCTCGATTTTAAAGACCTCACCACATTTTCACAAGCACTGTTGAGATTGCGATTCATCATTTTGTGGTAAAATTGAAAATCATCGAAGATGTCATAACCATCTAGAGTTTGGCATACGGAGGTAAGTTCCACCAACAAATGAGTCTCTTAAGGCCATCAACGAAAGCAACTTATTTAATAATTTTTGGAGATGGAACGAGTGTTGTGGTGGTGTGTTTGTGACGTGCAAAGTGCTTTAAAAGAACATATGTAATATTTTGTGCAGAAACGCTTTGGGTGTACTAGCTACTCCAACATAAATTTTGAAACGCCTCCGCAACTAAGAAAGTTATGCACTTAAGTGCTTTTACTCCCCGCGTACCATTGGGAGTCAGGTCATGACGAATCCACGATATGATGGAACTAGTTACCCGTATTAATATACCAGACGAAATGGCTAGCCCTCGATTGATTGAGAGTAAAGGGACAACCGTGGACACCACGTGAGATTCAAAAACAACCATGTGAAAAGGGGCATCAAAACTGGACAAGTCATGGTCATAATCTCAAAACGTATAGAAGGTTAATTGGGACTAATACCGAGTTAAAATGCATGTAGAAGCTTGCTAGTCAAAATAAGGATTAGTACATTGCCTCCCTCACACTCCAACACTTACCAATTAAATAATGACATTAAAAGCATTTTGACAATGCACATGTAAGCAACACATAAAGGTCAAGTCAAGCCATTTATATTTTTGTTTAATTTTAATTCCGTTAACTGATTCTACAATGTCATTATAAGTGTAACATCAAAAATAAACTAGACATAAAGATCAATATACTAGTAGCTTGTTTATCCAAACATAATATAAGAACAACATAATATGATGTTGTCACCAACTTAAAGTTAAATATGTAACCTCTAATAATCAAATCATTTTTGTTAATTAAACCAAAACTATATTGATACAGTCAAATAACTACAGTTTTAATTTCTTTATTTACTATACATGTTTAAATTTATGTCATTCATAGTTTTTTGATTTTGTGATGTTAGATTATAATTTTCCGAATCACTAAAGCATCATGAAAAAAAATAAGTATTGATACATAAAATAAAATTAACAAAAGATGTCAGGTTTATGAATAATGTGCCCCTAGAGTAGGTAGGTAGAGACTTTTTACTGATTGTATAGGTTCAAAAGTAATTTTTTTTAACAACTAATTGAATTATTAACGGACTAACTCATCCGATCATCTCCATCACCCAAGTACGAAACCTTAGACCACCATCAGAAGAAAACTTACATTAAATGAGAAAACCCAATGGCTCAACTTGAACCCCCCATTATTTTTATTATACATGAAACTTGAACCTAAAACTATCTGTTTTTATGAGATTTTAGAGTATCTCATTTTAACCATTTGAGCTAAAGATTATTATGGACATTAAAATTTAAAACAATGTATTGAAATTTAAAAAGAGTTAATAACAAAAATCCATGTGCTTAAATTTAATTTTATTTTGCTTCCCTAAGCTAAAGATCCCTCAAATAAATGTGACGTTCACTTTTATGTTAACTTTGTAAGAAAGACCATTTTATCCATTCTTTAAAAAACAAATCAAATAAAACAAATGAAAATAACATGATAAAATGGCCCACAACAAGAAAGAAAAAAAACTAATTTAATCTTTCTCTTCCACGTTTCTGCCATTGGCTCTTCCACCTCCGCTCGCCAACGGTACTCTCACCATCAGCCTCACCCCAACACTACCACCTAGCCCGACGCCAACACTCCCACAACCGATTGCCACCTCCCCATCCCTTTGTCCATAAGATCTCCGCCGCCACTTGCTCTTTTGTTCGACACATCACTACCACCGATTATAATCGATCGACGCCAATACCTGTCTTCACCAGAAGATCACCTGCTGCCACCACCATCGCCATCATCTCTCCACACGTTACCACCAGGTCTCCGTCTTTAATCCATAAATGAGCAAAACGATCCGTCAGGAGATCAAATGTGAAGGAGTTTAACCGGGTTAGGACTAAAATTGAACATACGTCAGAGGTATCAGTGATGGTAGTGATGCTTTTTTATGGTGTTCCGGACAGCAAGCGATAGTGGTGGTGGGTTACTAAGAATACGAATACGGGGGAAGGGGTGGCAATGGGGATACTTGCTCGCCGACTACAAGAAGGGTTAGGGGCAGCAATGGTGGTGGCGTGGGAAACAACTAGGGGTGTTCAAAATTTCTAAAATTCAAAAAAACCATAATCCGATCCATATCAGAATCTGAAAAAAAGGATCCGAATTCTTATTCGGGTATTTTGATCAGATCTCGTCCAAATCTGAATTCCTTATATGAATTTTGGTTCAGATTTTGGATATCATAATTTTTTTATTCGGGTTATTCAGATTATTCGGATATCCGATCAAACCAAATAAGAATTCAACTATGTTTCTAGCTCGATACTCATTACCCAATTATGTATTATGTTTTTAATTGAATACTTAAGAGTTTTGACACCTTCCACCAATTTGATCATAAACAATTACACAATAATCAATTGTTGTTCTGAATTAGAGAGTCTAATCTTAAGGTGTACAATTACATATTATGTTTCACCTTTAAATTTGCGTTTAAGACAAGTTTATATTTTCTGATTTTATATGTTTTTTGTAATTTGAAAGTTTAAACTAGTAAAACGGTAATAATAAAAAATGGCCAAAAAAACGAAACAAAAAGATTAGAAAAACTTGTTATTTGGTTTATTCGGATGAATTCAATTGTAGCCGAATCTGATCCGATTTGAATTCGAATAGATTCAAATTTTATAAACATACCACATATTCGGATCGGACCGGATTTCGAATAGGGTCATGAAATGTTCAAATTCGAATAATCTGATCCAAAAAATTCGAACGTTATCCGACCCGATGAACACCCCTAGAGATGACGACAGTGAGGCAACTACGGTGAGGCGGATGATGGTGGGCTAACAACCGAAGGTTAGACTGAAGATGAAGATGAATGGAGGGAGATGGGGGTGGTACCATGTTTTAATTATTGTAATGATATAATAATATTTATATTTGCATCCTAATAAAAAAGAGCTATTTAGGTCTTTTAACAACCACTTAACATAAAAGTTAACATCTCATCCGTCTAAGGGATCTTTTATTGTCACGTTTTGTTAAAACTTTGGACCAATATTGTAATTTCTCAAACTTAGGAACGTAAAATGAAATCAAGCTTAATTACAAGAACCTTTCATCTAATACTCTGAACAAGATGTATAATTTTTTTTATGAATGATGTAAATATATATATTCATTTTATACAAAAGATAACTTTATAAAATAGTAATTAAGTTTTAGTATTATTTTAATTAAGTAACTCATAATTTTTTTGATCTCATTTAGAACATTAAAATTTCAGGATTGTTCTAATTAAAATATTCATAGCCTGCAAAATATAAAAAAAAATTATTTAAAAAATCAATATTATTTATAAAATATCAAATTACTTAAAAAAATATGAATTATTTTAAAAATATTAGAAAATACGAGTAATCTAATTAAAATATTATTAAAACTTTAGTAATTCAACTAGAAAAAATAAAAAATATCAATGAACTAACCGACAGAAATAAAAATACAATTTATCAAATTAAAACACCATGAAACTTGGTAACAAATTTCCACTTTATAATATTGGGCGACAAGCTTTCAGTTGCTTCCGTTTTCTTTATTCATCTAAAAGGGCGGTAATGGCGGATAGCGGTCACAGGTATCTAGCACCTCTCTTTTCCCACAGTCATCTATCAAAATCGAAACCCTAAAAGCACAAAAGCAACACCAGAATCACTAACTGATGCTTTACTTCACTTTGAATCGCTGCAATTCCTTACTTGATGCCGGAGAAACCCTAAAAGCGCACCAATTGCCCCAAAACAACAAGCAAAGGATCTCCACGCCTCACTCTATAATTGAATCCGAAAACACAAACATGATTCTCGATTACACGTTCTTCAGCAGCTTTCTGGTCAGAGAGACAGATAGCTCATACAAACTTCAGGTGGAAATTGGGGGTTTCACTGGAGTTCGGAGGCGGAGATGGAGAGTACGAGTGGGACCAAAGATACGGTGGGTCCACCGAGGTCGATGTCGAGGAATATGACGAGGTCTTCCACCATGTTTGATCTAAATGCAGACGTAATTGACAGTGAGCTTGTTCCGTCTTCTCTTGCGGAAATTGCTCCGATTCTTCGTGTGGCGAATGAGATTGAGAAGGATAATGACAGAGTTGCTTACTTGTGTATGTTCCTTAATCCTTTGTTTGCTTATTTCATTCATTATGGGGTGTGTGGTTGTGCTTTTTACAGTAAAGTGGTTACAACATATAGTTCTGATGTTTGAAAGTGATTATGTGATTGGGTAACATGGGGACTGTGAGATGCTATCTGTTGTGAATAGTTCACAATACTGAAAGCAATAAACGAGAAAAGAACACAAGAATTTTAACGTGGTTCTGTCAAGGTGTGTAACCTATGTTCACGGGGGCTACTAGGGTTTTCTTCTTTTATTGAGTGATAATGATTTGCAAGTACAAGAGATCATTATATAGACATTTACAATTAGGGTTGATTCGTTAATTAACAAGTTAACTAAATTGGCCGGAGAGCTAGGTCCGGCAGAACCTATCTACTCCAGCCTCTTGATTCACAGCTTGGCCCTAGGTGAACTGAAGCCTACACCCCAACAATAACTTGGTTAATAGCTGCAAATAATTTGATAATGGGAGAGTAAAGTGAAGTATTTATATATTCTTATAATTATCTGTTATTGTATTAGAATACATAAAGTATAAGCATCAGCTAGTCGTCTATAAGCATGGATAACTTAGAAAATAAATCTAAATCTTAAAGTTATCTAATTAACTTCTAATCAGCTGAGGATGCAATTGAAAAGGTTGAGCTCAAATGTGAATAAGAGTTTATTGAAAATACTGATCTGGATCGGCTATGCATAAGCATTCAAATATGAAGACAATGTTTATTCTCGGAAGTGTCATTTAATAATATTTTGCACTCCCATATTTCTCGGAAGTTTCATTTAATAGTTTTTTTGCAGTCCCATATTTACAGTGGTTGTGCTTGCTAACACTATAATAAAGTTCTTATTATACTGCATGTATTTAATTTGGTGGATTAGGCCGATTTCATGCATTTGAGAAGGCCCACAGGATGGATCCTAAATCTAATGGACGTGGTGTGCGCCAATTTAAAACCTATCTTCTACATAGACTTCAAAAGGTGAACATTATGTATTTTCAATGCCTTTTGTGTTAAAAATCAAAACATGTTCATGACATTAGTGTTTTAGAAATTCATAAAGAAATTTCAAATGTTCTTTTGTAACAGGAAGAAGAAAAGACAAAACCTCGATTAGCAACAACTGATCCCAAGGAAATCCAGAAGTTCTACCAAAACTTTTATGAGAAAAACATTAGAGAAGGCCAATACACAAAGAAACCGTGAGTCATGGATTTAATTAATAACATTTCTTATGCGTTTACACTCTAGTAATGTTACCTAATCTAATAATTACTTGCTCATTTTCTTTTGTTTTACTTCTACTGTTTTTAAGTGAGGAAATGGCTAAGATTTATCAAATTGCAACGGTTTTGTATGATGTACTGAGGACGGTGGTACCTGCTTCAAAAGTTGACCCCGCGGTATAATTGGCCTATCAAACTTTGATTTCTAGTTGTCATGTTAGTCTAACTACCAAATGATTAGAGGTGGCAACTCTGACCCATTTACTTATTAATGGGTCCACTTGGGTTGTGTTTTCTTCTTTGTCTTAAATGGGTGAAATTTAGAAAAAAAAAGCTAAAAGGAAACGGGTTAGCTGGTTAGAAGTCACCCAGGGTCTATATTTAATACATATAACCATCTAAATCATTTTTATTAATAGATATGGACTACTACTACTCTACTACTATAATATTGTTTCTGTAATCATAATTAACACTTCCTTTATATATATATTTTTCTTGAGTCAACCCAACTGATCTTGGATCACTTCTTTTGCCCAGTTTGAAAATGGCCTGCCTTAACCTGGACCTATTTGAACTTTTGCTCGATCTTGCCACCTCCACAAGTTAACGCCTCTGTTTCTATGGCATTGCAGACTCGACAATACGCAAAAGATGTAGAAGAAAACAGAGAACAGTATGAACACTATAATATACTTCCTTTATATGCTGTTGGAAATAAGCCAGCAATTATGGAGCTTTCTGAGGTTGTACTCTAATGGACGTAAATCTTATTTTGTTCTCCCTCTTGTTCTCTTCATCCCCACTTTCACATATTTTCATATATAGATGTATACACACACAAACATGCATATGTTCCTCTTATTAGTTTTCACTTTCTATATGTTAATAGATAAAAGCATCTCTTCGAGCGGTTCGCAATATTGATAACCTTCCACTTGTTAGAAGGGTAGGAGACCGAGATAAACCAGTTAGTGATATTCTTGAGTGGTTATCATCTATTTTTGGATTTCAGGTAACTTGTATTTGTTATCTAATTTATTCATCTCATGATTATTTATGTCTTTTTGTGCTTTCTCTCAATCTCACTACTATTAATCCTGCCAAAGAACTCGACAAAATTATTCAACCTACCTTGTATTACCTTACCTTCCTTTCAAAAACTCTGGAAATTCAAGAGCTTGATCATTTTGAATTATGATCTTATTTTGATTGAAAAGGAATTTAAGGACATAGAAATACAACATCTGTTTTATATCAAGCAGTAGATAGAGTATTCAACGTTGTAGAGGTTGTTCAAAATCTGACTATAAATAAATTTTCCGTATTTGAAATGAAGAAAGGAAATGTTGCAAATCAACGGGAGCACTTAATATTGCTACTTGCAAATATTGATAGAAGGTTGAAGGGTAGTGGAAATTATGAGCAGGTAAATCTTTCAATATCTCATTAAAGTATTTGAAGATGAAACTACAATATCTAAAATACATTCATTCTTTTAATGGTTGAAACTTTTGGCAGTTGGATAACCGCACCGTAAAGCAATTACTGGATAAAACTTTTAAGAACTATGTTTCATGGTGCCATTATTTGCACTGTACACCAATCATTGAGTAAGTTGTTATCAATTTTTTTTATTCATTGTTGTGAGGATTTCAACATTTAATTTTTAATTTTACTTTTTCATTTGATTTTATTGTTTTGTATAAGTTCGCCTAAGGTTCCACCTAGTGATGATAGGAAGCAGTTGCAGCTCCTCTACATTGCACTTTACCTACTTATATGGGGTGAAGCTTCAAACATCCGGTTCATGCCTGAATGCATTTGCTATATTTTCCATAATGTATGTTTATGATTTACTCTTAAATTTCAACATTTAAAAAAAAACTATAATAACTATTCATTTTTACTTTGAATCTATAAGATGGCGAATGAAATGCATGGAACTTTATTTGCAAATGTTCAACCTGTGAGTGGAGGCTGTCAGGTCTGACAGATGCTTCAAGTTAGGCTGGCCAATGGACAGAAAATCTGACTTTTTTGTTCACTCTGAGGAGTCATCAAGGCATCATGCAGTATGTACAGATTTATGTAATTTTAAGTAATCCACAAAGTAACATTAGTTGTAATCACTTTCTATTTAATATGGTAGCATAAGGTTGATAAAAAATTAATATAATAAAATGTGTTTGCGGACATCGTATGACATTCGTAAATGTATGAAGTATCAAAATTGCAGCAATTTTATTAGTTTCAAATTACAAAACTTTAATGATGCACACATAACATGTCAGGCTCTGCAATTATTGTACAAAGTTACGAAAATCATGATATAACTGCAGGGGCGCAACCAAGTAGTAGGGAAAAAGAAACCAAAAACAAATTTTGTAGAAGTGCGCACGTTTTTGCATCTGTACAGGAGTTTTGACCGCATGTGGATATTTCTTATACTGGTCTTTCAGGTATATAATAGAACTATGTAGTTGGCTTTATATCTTTTTTGTTTAAAACGGTGACCTTTGAATGTCACTTTTCTATGTGCAGGCTATGGTAATTGTTGGATGGCATGAAGATGGATCAATTTTTGGAATTTTCAATGAGGATGTCATTAAAAATATTTTGAGTATATTCATTACTTATGCTGTACTTAACTTTATCCAAGGTACTTCCTGCACCGTTTTCCATTAATTTCATTCCCCATTTTTTATCTAGTCATCTAAGCCAAATATAGATAAATATATATATTTTTTTATTTTGTCTTAGTTTTCATGAAACCATGAAAAGTTTGCAAAAGCAACACTAGCAAATAGCACTTTCTGACATTTTATTTGTTAGAACTTTTTCTTAGATTGTAATCTGAAATCAGTTCTGAATGTTCTGAGTTATAATCTAAAGTCTGAATGTTGAACCATTAACACTGTTGATAATTAACCTAATATGAATATGCAGCTTGTGTAAAGGTTCATTTTACCCCTCAGAATGTACAAGTTGAAATGAATCATATGAATAGCTGAATATAATATATAAAACATTCAATTAAAAATACAATAATAGAACTGTTAAAATACAACAATAGAAACAATATACTTTTAAACTCATAAATATAACATAACCAACCCATAATTGAGTGAAGTGTGATAATATAAACCTTCAATTTAAAGGATAATAATAGGAAATATTAAGGATGCCATCACTAATGAAATCTATATGAAGTACAATTTTTGTTGCACAATGTACAAGTTTGTAAATTTCAAAGTTCAATCAGCTTGGATACCCTCACCATCTACACTATCCTTACTAATTGTTTCTACCTAAAAAGGATCCGGTCTGACATCGTTTCTGGAATGCTGATCATTTACTTATACATTCTGACATTTAACACATTTTACATTCACATGCTACTGACATTTAGTGTGTTTTTCACCCTGCAGCTACTCTAGATATTATCCTCAGTTTCAGTGCATGGAGAAGCTTAAAATTCACTCAAGTTCTTCGATATCTACTCAAATTTACTGTAGCTGCCTTTTGGGTAGTAATTCTTCCCATTTGTTATTCAAGATCCGTTCCAAATCCAACAGGAATAGTGAGGTTTTTCAGTACTTTGGGAGGAAATTGGCGGGAACAGTCACTTTATAACTATCTTATAGCAATTTACCTGATACCCAACATACTGGCCGTATTGCTATTTTTGCTTCCGCCAATAAGGAGACATATGGAACGTTCAAACTGGAGGATAGTCACTCTTTTAATGTGGTGGGCCCAGGCAAGCTCATTTGCATAGCGTTAATTTGTATTTGTGTTAGATGCTTTTTTGTTTCTACTAAAATTTGAACATTTTCTCAGCCAAAGCTCTATGTTGGGAGAGGCATGCATGAGGACATCTTTTCTCTTTTCAAGTAATGCTTATGCATTATATTAATGATTTGATACGTTATCATTTATAGTTTTATTACTCTATTTCTTGAATTTTAGGTATACGCTTTTTTGGATAATGTTGCTAATAAGCAAGTTTGCGTTAAGCTACTATGTGGAGGTAGGCTATCTCCCAAGATGCTTAATTCAATAATTTAATCAAGCTCGAAAAATATCATATGCTATTCAATTCTTTTTTACAGAGAGCTAATTAATTATGGGAAAAATACTAATAACCTTAGTTGATTGTCATGGTTATTTTATGCCTACGTCTTCATTTTCATTGCAGATATTGCCATTGGTCGGGCCCACAAAATTAATCATGCAAATGTCGGTTAGCAACTATGAGTGGCACGAGTTCTTTCCCAATGGTAAAATCTAAAATTTTCTAATCTATGATTGTGATTATTTTTTAGATTAAAATTTGATTTCATATTTATTTGAGGATTTTGTAGTGACACACAATATTGGTGTCGTTATTGCTATTTGGGCTCCAATTGTCATGGTGAGTGTTCTTGAATATAATTACTTTTGTCTCTAGCAGCTAAATCTAACATATGTAATATAATTTTCTTTATCTTAGGTCTATTTCATGGACACACAAATTTGGTACGCAATATATGCTACTATTATTGGTGGAATCTACGGGGCATTCAGCCATTTGGGTGAGGTTAGTGCATATGCTCCTTAGTTTATTACTGATCCAAACATGATATTTGTCATGACATCATTATCTTCTATTTGATGTTTAGATTCGTACACTTGGCATGCTACGTTCGAGATTTGAATCGGTTCCTTCAGCTTTTAATGAGCGCCTTGTGCCAATGCTAAAAGATGAGCCCAAAAGCGATAATCATGTAATTCTAAACTTCTTTTCATCTATGTTGAATTCAATTTGAATGGAGACACTACAATACCCTTTTGTAGGGATGATATCAATATCATATCAGTACCGAACCGTACTATACCGAAAAATACCTATACCGAGAACAATTAAGAGTATAAACCGAATACCGTATTTATTTTCTCGGTTCAGTACCGATTGGTATTAGTACCATTAACCTAACCCGAAGGGTACAAATGCTCGAAATGAAAAAGGAAACCGGTACCCGTACCAATGGTGTTTAGACGGTATTGGTACCGGTTTCAATACGGTACAAGTACTCAGTAAAAAATGCTCATCCCTACCATTTTGTTATATAAAATTAAGTAAAGCTGACTATTGGAACCCATTTGCCTATGAATGGGTCAATTCGGTTGAATGGATCGAATTAAAAAATTTAGCTAGACCGGGAATGGGTCAGAATATCAGACGAGTTGAAAGTTGCCCTAGTCTATTTCTAGTGCGCACAACATTTATGTCATTCTTTAAAGATTTATATTCTTGATGCAATAATAATGTTTCTGTAATCATAATCATCACATGAAGTGTTTATTATTATTCTTTTTTTGTTTTGACACACACTAGAAAAGATCTGTTTCCAAACCCCGTTACCTGAACACCAGTTGGCTATTTCGGCTATCAATGTACACATGATATTGCTTCTGTTTACTAAAATGAAAGTGCTCTACAGGAAGATAATTTGTGGGTAAGAAAGAACATAGCAAAATTTTCTCAGGTGTGGAATGAGTTCATTTTTTCATTGCGAATGGAAGATTTGATCAGCAACAGGTTGAAGTTGCTTAACTTTTGGTTAGTAATCTAAGAATCAAATTAAAAATTAAGATTTACTGATACTATTTAACTTCTTTTGCAAGGGAGAGAGATCTACTTCTAGTGCCATATACTGTAAGTGAAGTCCCAGTTATCCAATGGCCACCATTTCTGCTTGCTAGTAAGGTAAACATCCTCTAAACTCAACATCTTTTTCTTAGTATAAGAAAATTTTAGTTAATCATCTGAAATTTTATTATTTAAGATCCCGATTGCGTTAGACATGGCCAAAGACTACAAAGGAAAGGAAGATGCAGATTTGTTCAGGAAGATCAGTAGTGATGATTATATGCGGTCAGCAGTGATAGAGTGCTACCGAACACTGAAGGAAATATTATTTGGCCTTCTTGAGGATGAAAAAGATATTATGTAAGATCCATTAATGCAAGTGATAATAGAGGTGGCAATTTCAACTTGTGTAATTATAAAGGGTTGGCCTGGGTTGTGTTTTTTCTGAAACTTGTCAAATGGGCCCTATCAAAAGAATTAGCTAGAAAGGGAACAGGTCAAAAATGGGTCTAACAGGTTGGAATTTTCCTAAAGTCTATTTTATATTAAGCATCATCATAAGTTACTATAATAATATTGTTTTTGTAATTATAACTAACATATGAATCATTTATACAAAATGCAAAGAGGAGGACAAAAGAATTTTCCGACTCAACCCAGATCAAACAATCTTGCTACTTCTAGCAAATATTTACTTACAAGTTCAAAGGCTGTTTTCATTTTCTTTTTCTCGTGCTGAATTTTTTTTGACAAGTTGTATTTTGCTCTTTATACAGAATCTTAGATCATATATGCCGTGAAGTAGAAACTAGCATTGCACAACGGACGTTTTTGAGTAAATTTCGTGTGAGTGAATTGCCTTCACTTAATGATAAGTTGGAGAAATTCTTAAAGCATCTGGTAAGGAACATTTCTTCTAGTTATGGGTTATTATTTATCATCAGTTCATCATTATCACTTCAATGCTATATGATTTCACAAATATTTCCAGTCATTCCTGTTTAGACTATTTTCTGATTACTCCATTGTGTGCCCACCAGGAAGATGACAATGTTGATGCTGAAAAATATGCATCTCAAATTATCAATGTCCTTCAGGATATCATGGAGATTATCACGCAAGATGTTATGTATAATGGCCATGAGTAAGTTTTTTTTAAACCAATAATAAAGTAATACCCTGATGTCTCAAATATTCTATTAAAAAATTCTTTTTGTCATCATCTTGTAGAATACTTGAACGGGTTCATTCTCATCATCAAGATAATGACAAAAAGGAAAGATTTGAACGAATTAATACGCGGTTAACTCAAATCAGAGCTGGGAAGGAAAAGGTATAATCTGACACTAACAATTGTATTCTTATTGTTCCATTTACTATTTTTTACTTTTACTTTTACGATTTATGTTTGCAGGTGGTGAGGCTTCGTTTGCTTTTGACTGAAAAGGAATCTGCCATTAATGTTCCTACTAATTTAGAAGCCCGTAGACGTATAACCTTTTTTGCAAACTCCTTATATATGAGAATGCCAAATGCACCAGTGGTCCGTAACATGCTCTCATTTAGGTCAGTAAATTTTTAAGAGTTCAATGATAATATTGTCTTGATAATCATATTTTCTATGGAAAACTTGATATGGTAATTGGTGTTTTAAACTTGTGTAAACTTCAGCGTTTTGACTCCATATTACAAGGAGGATGTTCTATATTCTGAAGAGGAGCTTGAAAGGGAAAACGAGGATGGAATTACCATTTTATTTTACCTTCAAAAGATTTATCCAGGTGACTATTGGTGTCAGTTTTAATTGCCGTCCTCTTTAATTATCAAAGAGCATCATTGTTTTATTGTATTTGTGGAAACAGATGAATGGACGAATTTTAGAGAGAGGACCAAAGGCAGCTCAGATGTAACAGAAGAGATTCGTAAATGGGTTTCTTACAGGGGCCAAACCCTTTCAAGAACAGGTTTTGTGGCAATTTCGGCCTGTTTACTTATGAATGGAATGGATGGCTCTATATGGGTTGATATATTTCCCTCGGGTCCAATCAAATAAA
This sequence comes from Flaveria robusta, assembly GCA_025506415.1. Lineage (NCBI taxonomy): Eukaryota > Viridiplantae > Streptophyta > Magnoliopsida > Asterales > Asteraceae > Flaveria > Flaveria robusta. The sequence goes on along the minus strand of CM046466.1, from coordinate 2,914,284 downwards.
ATTAGCTAGAGAGTTAATGGGTCAATCAGATTGAAATCAGCTCAAAGTCTATTATTAATGCAAGCAACCTCTAAATCATTTTTTAGATAGATATAGATTGCTATTTTTAATTAAAAAATTAATCATTACTAATGCATTAAGTTATCTAAAAAAAGAACAAAAAGGTGTTTGCAGATCATTCCAACCCGTATTAATCGTTTACCCACTTATACACACACATATATGTATATGTATGAATGTATGTGTGTGTGTATGTGTATGTGTATGTGTATGTATGTATATATTTCACAAGCTCATTCACAAAAGTTTGTCTTCAGTTAGGGGAATGATGTACTACAAGGCAGCTCTTGAACTACAATGCTTCCTTGACTATGCAAAAGATGATGGTTTGTGTTTTTGTTTTATATTCGCTAAATTCCATCATCTTGTTCTCTTAAATAATATTAGTTAAATGTTGTGTTTTCTTCGCAGAGATTTTTACTGGATTCCGGACATTTAATATGAATAAACACCACGCGGTACTCAAAGATTTTGAAAGTGCAATGGCAGATCTGAAGTTCACATATGTCGTCTCTTGCCAGGTGTATGGTGCTCAAAAAAAATCCAGTGATGAAAGGGATCATAGTTGTTATCTTAACATCTTGAATCTCATGCTCACGTAAGTGTTTTTTCAGTAATCAGAAAGTGGAAGTATATTTGACTATTTTCTAATCATGCTCTGAAATATTCAGATATCCTTCTTTACGAGTTGCTTATATAGATGAGAGAGAAGATACCATTAATGGTAGATCTCAGAAGGTTTACTATTCTGTTCTTGTCAAGGGTGGGGATCATTTAGATGAGGTAACAAATTGATGTGTAATTATCATTATTATTTTTGGTTATCATATTAGTAGTAGTGGCTTGAATGTTGTTATGACATATTGATATTTTAGGAAATATACCGTATCAAGCTTCCTGGTCCACCTACTGAAATTGGGGAAGGAAAACCTGAAAACCAAAATCATGCCATTATTTTTACTCGTGGAGAAGCACTGCAGACCATTGACATGAATCAGGTAATTCCAGAACTACCCTTGTCTTTATAGAATAATTACTTTGAAGAAGCATTATCCGATATCTTCCTTTATATTTATAGGATAATTACTTTGAAGAAGCATTCAAAATGCGAAACGTGTTGGAAGAATTTCATAAAGATCATCATGGGCAACGTAGACCAACAATTTTGGGTTTAAGGGAACACATTTTTACTGGAAGGTGGGAATTAGTTTCATCTCAACTTATTTTGCTATCTTGAAGGCCTTTAGATTTGGTTGTCGTTGTATGTAAAGAAATGGTTGTCTTGTATCAAATAAAAAGAAACGATGACTAAAGTTCACTTTTTTATTTCACAGTGTGTCCTCACTTGCTTGGTTCATGTCAAATCAAGAAACAAGTTTTGTGACAATCGGTCAAAGGGTTTTGGCAGATCCTCTAAGGTATGATCATGATATATTCTGCCAGGTCTTGTTAACATGATAATGTCTTTTTCTAAGATAATAATTAGTACATTAGTTTTTTATAAGAGATACAAGAATGGACAAAAAAAGGTATTATGTGGGTCAACCCTACTCATCCGAACCCTTTTTTGATCCGTTCCCCTCTGAGGTATGATCTTATGAATGGGCCATTTAAGTTGTGTTAGAACTCAAACTGTTCAAATGCAAAATTAGCTAAAAGTGGAACAAGTTAAATTTGCCGGAAGTCTATTTTTAATGCACACCTCCTAAATCATTTATATTCAAATATTTAGATAAATTTTGTATTAATATTATTTTCTAATCATAACTAGCACATTACTTATTTGCAAAAAAATCAGAAAATGGACAAAACATATTTGTGGACCAACCTGACTTGACCCGTCCCATTTCAACATGTACTTAAAAATGACCCTTATCAATGTTAACCTGTTTTGACCCGTTACCCAACCCACCCTTCTCCCCACCTTTAAAATGAACATATGCTTTGTTTTTCTATCTAGAACCTCGACCTTTACATCAATGTGATTTCAGTTTCTTAACATCGTAATCTTTATATTTCACAGGGTGCGGTTCCATTATGGTCACCCTGATATATTTGATAGACTATTCCACATAACAAGGGGTGGTGTAAGTAAAGCTTCAAGAACCATCAATTTGAGCGAGGATATATTTTCTGGTAGACTTTCTGAATATTTTAACTCCCACTTTCTTTATGGAATATTAATTTGGTAAAATCATTGTAGGTTACAATTCAACTCTTCGTGGTGGTTATGTTACACATCATGAATACATTCAAGTAGGCAAGGGTCGTGATGTTGGTATGAATCAGATATCCCTTTTTGAGGCTAAGGTTGCAAACGGAAATGGTGAACAGACACTTAGTCGTGATGTTTATCGACTTGGTCGCCGTTTTGATTTTTACAGAATGCTTTCATTCTACTTCACCACTGTCGGTTTCTACTTTAGCAGCATGGTATAACCACAAATCAATTACTTTTATTTAGGCGTGGCAAAACAGGAGGGTCCGATGGGTTGGTTAATGAATCGAAATGGGTTTGGTCAAAAGGGGTTTTGTATTCTGATAAAAAGTGTTGGTTTGGGTCAGGGACGACCTGTAAGTTTTTTAATGTTTTAGTAAATAGTTAAAGGTGTTAGATATGAATACGAAAAGTCAAAAACTATATTATTATAATAATAACTTTTCTTTTAATAAATTGATTAGGAGATTACAAGCACCTTAATATGCTATTACACTTTATGCCACGTCTGATCAGTTCAACCCTTATTTGTTATAGTTAACTTTTTGGGCAAACTGCATGAAATAGAATTGCAGTTTACATTTATTCCCCAGTTTTAGGTGCACTATTTATTACTTAATGCAGCAAATTACTCGTTCCATCAGTTCCAGGTTGTTGTTTGCTGAATTTTCATGACATGGCATGTTATTTGTCATTCTAGTGTATATGTATATGCTATATGGCATCTGATGAGACAATTAATGTTCCATTCAAGTATAAGTATTTTAAAAGCATTCATTTTTCGAACATGTAAATAGATTTATTCTTTTTATTTTTTTCACATGCGGTTTTCTGCATGTGGCACTGATATGACATCAACTAGTGGCACATCATTTTACAGGTAGAAATAAGGTTGGTTGATAAATTGTGGAGAAAGTGTAAAATTCGTTTCTATCTCGTTCAACAAGTCAACATGCAGTTTGCCCTAATATATTTTTTTTCTTCATGTTTTGAAATCTTATCAATAAGTCACAACTCGAATTGACCCTTTTTCATATGAATGGGGAAATTGCCACCTTTATTTTACTTATAGATTTTACATTGTAACTTGTAGTAATAACATCGTATTCCTCTATCTTGCTATCCAGGTTACTGTGCTTATTGTTTATGTCTTTCTATATGGTCGCATGTATCTGGTTTTAAGTGGACTAGAGAGACGGATAATAGAAGATGCAACTATCAGTAGCAATAAAGCCCTGGAAGAAGCTTTAGCAACCCAATCAGTTTTTCAGCTTGGTTTACTTCTGGTCCTTCCAATGGTTATGGAAATAGGTTTAGAAAGAGGTTTTCGTACTGCATTAGGTGATTTCATCATAATGCAACTACAATTAGCCTCTGTTTTCTTCACATTCCAGCTTGGGACAAAAGCCCATTATTATGGGAGGACCATTTTGCATGGTGGATCCAAATACAGAGCTACAGGTCGTGGGTTTGTTGTGTTTCATGCCAAGTTTTCTGATAATTACCGGTTATATTCCCGCAGTCACTTTGTGAAAGGGTTGGAGTTGGCGATATTGCTGGTTATTTATCAAGTTTATGGGAACTCGTACATGAGCTCAAATTTGTATTTATTTATTACTTTTTCGATATGGTTTTTGGTGTGTTCATGGTTGTTTGCTCCATTTGTGTTCAATCCTTCTGGATTTGATTGGCAGAAGACAGTGGAAGATTGGTCTGATTGGAAGAGATGGATGGGGAATCGGGGTGGAATTGGTATTGATCAAAGTAAAAGTTGGGAATCATGGTGGGATTCTGAACAACAGCATCTTAAGTACACAAACATAAGGGGAAGAATTCTTGAGATTATAATTTCGCTTCGGTTTTTCATTTACCAGTATGGATTGGTTTATCATCTTAATATTGCACGTGGCAGCACAAGTATACTGGTTTGTTTCTCTCTTCCCTTTGCTTGTTTTATATAGAGGTGACAATATGGGCTGGAAGGTAACAATAACTTGTTCTCATGTATATATATATTTTTTGAGCTTGTCAGGTTTATGCACTTTCTTGGTTGGTTATGATAACCGCTCTTCTAGCCTTAAAGGTAACAATAACTTGTTTATTTACATGTACAACACTTAGGAAGCATAATGTTACAGACCAACAAGCAAAATATAACCACATTTGATTGCTTATTGTTGGTATATTTGAGATGGTCCTTTAATATTGTTAGCCCTAAACCCAAACCCATCAGGCTGACCTGAGAACCTCTAATTTAACTTGAAAATCATCGTTAAGTTAGTTTTAGCCGGCTACTTGAGACTTATTTCTAAGTGCTCATAAATATGGTGTATACTCTCTGTTTCAGTTGGTATCGATGGGTAGAAGAAGATTTGGCACAGACTTTCAACTCATGTTCAGGATCTTAAAGGCACTTCTGTTCCTCGGCTTCCTTTCAATCATGACAGTTTTATTTGTTGTGTGTGGGCTCACCATCAGTGACATATTTGCTGCATTCCTTGCCTTTTTGCCAACGGGATGGGCTTTCATCTTGGTACGTGATTTTTGGCCCATTGTTACTCTTACGGCTGTGAGTTCAAAAGGCTGTTAAAATTTATTTTCCCAAACTGATTATTGCGACTGGTTAGCACAATAATCAAGTGGGTCCCTTTTTTTCAAAATTACATTTTTGGTCATTTTGTTATTTAAAATCTCAGTTAATTAAAATTTCCTCAAGTGCTACCATGTGATTCTTAATCTATTATAACTTCAAACAACATAAGCATGTTTAAAAAAAACACGTCGCTTATAACTTGTGTTATTGCATCTAATCATCAAATACTAGAATCATGGTGTGATACTAATGGTGTTGGTTTTGTGCAACCTTGAAGATCGGTCAAGCGTGCAGGCCTTGCGTAAAAGGCATAGGATTTTGGGATTCAATAATGGAACTAGGACGTGCATACGAATGTCTGATGGGATTGGTGATCTTCATGCCAGTTGTTATACTTTCGTGGTTCCCGTTTGTATCAGAGTTCCAAACAAGGTTGCTATTCAATCAAGCGTTTAGTAGAGGTCTTCAGATTTCAATGATTCTTGCTGGAAAGAAAGATAAGGACAAGACTCATGCCGCTTGATAGGTCTAAAAAACCTGAAGGTAGTTTTGAATTTAGAATGCTTCAATCCATGATTTCAATTTTATGTAATTTTTCTTTTTTATATTGTTTAAAATATAAAAATTCTTTTTAAAGTTAATTGTAATTATGAATTCAATCAAGAACGGTTATTTCCATGTCACCTTCTTCCACCTCACTCGTTCTCACTAGAAACATATGTTTTTTTTATGACCATGAAAACCTGTTACCGGTAAACTCACAGTAGACTGACAATACTCCGTTAACCGTAAGATCAAGTAAATGACAAGTTGTGTTAGGCAGGTGTTCTTTAAAAGGGTTAAAGGCTAAATGTAAGACCTCTAGACACAAGTGCTTACTAATGCACCACCCTTTTGAGGGTTCATATTTAACTTCCATAGATATGAAAACATCTAATGAGATTTGAACTAGTATGATGTAATATTGGAATCTGGAAAATACAAATCATGACATTTTTACAAACAGGTCAAAGCATCATCAACATCCACAAAACTTAATTCTTAGGAGGTCAGGAGTATTGACAACAAAATACATGTTCTCATAAATTAAGCTCAAATCAAGCCCAAACAGAATCACCAAAACCATTCAACACCACTCCTTCCCCAAAGAAAACCCAAAATTAAAAAATTTAAAATAAATAAAAAAAAAACAAAAACAAAACCAAGAACAAAGAGAGACGGATAATAGAAGCAAAAAAGATAAACCTAATATCGTTTACCGAGAACTATACCAATGATAACCGATACCAATGCTACTCCCAGTATGAACTTAAAGCTTGTGCCAAAAGAATCATCGGTTGCTTGAATCTGTGTATTTGATGAAGATGAAGGTGATTGTGTGCTTTTCTTGCTCTTGCGCTTTGATGCTGTTGTCAGGTCAATGTCCCTTGATATTACCTCACTTGCCCTATCACTAGTAACCTGCAATATAGTTAATAAACCAACTTTAGCTTTAGTTCCTTTTTAGTTATCTTGCTATTTATAATGTTAACCTGCATTAGGCTACTTCTCAGTATGTATAGATAAATCGTGCGGGCACACTCAGAGTATCCACACATGATGTAAGTATAGATGTAGAGTATTATTACCTGTATATATGGATAAATTGTGCGACTATCCACACATAATAAGTATAGATGTAGAGTATTATTACCTGTTCTTTTCCTTTAGCATTTTCTTTTAGATCTTTGACTTGTTTCTCCAAATGCAAATATGATTCCTTCTTTGCTTCAAGCTCCTTTAATGCAGCATCTCGTTCCAACTCCTTTTGTGAATGCGTCTCTTTCTGTTTCGTATAAATCAAGAAAGCATTTACATAAGATTCTTGGTTATTGTGATTGCAATATCTTATAATTAGTATGGCATATGAACAGCGGCTAACCTGTTCAACAATGGTGTTTTGTGCTGCTGCAAGTTTTTCTTCAAGATTCTTTAAGTTGATCTTTAATGCAGCATTCTCTTCAATCTCTAACTTCAGATTTTCCAGCTCAGCTTTTAGAGATGTTTCATTAGATGTGTGTTCTTTTACTTGCTCTTCAAGTGTAGTCATAATCGTCTGAAATTCCTTTTTTGCATTCCCGTGTGTTTCATTTAGCTTGTTGTTCTCTTCCATCAGGGATGATATCTGTAAATTGAACAATTATTTTTCCGTAACAGTTGATGTTATAGGTAGCAAAACAGGTATCACTTTTTGTCCAAAAAGATTAAATTTTTGTTGAACTTTGTGAAGTATGATTATAAAACTAATAATTTATTTTTTAATGCAGCGATCTAGGATGTTTTACAAATTCAGACTGGAGCCTCTGCCCTTCTGAAGATAATTGTTCTTTCAAATCTTCTATTTCTTTCTTGGAGGCATGGAGCTGACTCAACGCCTGATCTTTTTCGGTCAAAGCTGCAGTCAAACTCGTATGCAGATCGTTCAATTTAGACTCATTAGTGGCAAGTTCTTGAGTTAGCTTCAGTTTTGCTTCCTCATGCTGACTGGATTTGCTTTGCATTTCTTCCATTGCGCTTTCCAGACCACTTATTTTCAACAGAGCTTGTTCCAGTTCGTGCTTGTGGTTATCAGCCAGGTCAGCGGCCCTAGAATGTTGTTCGGTTAAATCGGCAATAATTTTTTCATGTGAGTCAACTTTTTGAAATGTGGACTCCTTTTCACTTTCAAGTTCATTGATTTTATTTTTGAGCTGAATAATGGTTGCAACCAACATTTCGTTTTCACCAGATAATTTTTTTGCATTATTTTCTGCCTCTGATATCTTTCCTTTGAGGTTTTCATTCTCCGTTTCCAAATTAGCTTGTATCAGCAGAAGCTGATCCAATTCGTCTTTTAGCAATACAGATTTTTCATTTGCTTCAGCTAACTGTGTCTCAAGAGTAGTTGATTTCTCAAGCAATGATTTGGCCTCTGTATCTCTGCTAGTGAAATTTGCAACTGATTCTTGTAATTTAAGGTCAAAATCTCTGGTGTGGGTTTCGTGTAGTGTTTCATACTCTGAACACTTTGCCCTAGCTTCCTCTAGTTGTTCCTCAGCAAGCTTAAGTTTGTTCATGACTTCCGTTTCTCGGATTCCAGAAGCTTCAAGATCACTTTTGATGGTTTCCAGTTTCTGCTGAGAGACTTTTAGTTCGTTTCTCAGTACTTCTAGAAGGTTTTCTGCTTCAACAAGTTGCTCTGATGATTTTCTTGAGATGTCTTCTAACTGCTTTTTCTCGGTTGTCGCTAAATCCAAAGATTCAGTTAATTCTTGCTCTTTTTTAGTAGCAGATTCTAGCACACCCTCGAGAGTTGTTGCTTTTGATCTCAAAGCTTCAATTTCTGCTTCAAGTTCAGATACTTTGTGAGAGTGGATTCTTGAACCTTCATCTGTCTCCTTACATTTATTCTCCAGTGTAATTATCTGTTCTTCAAGTTCCTGAATTCTGTATCTTTCTGCTTCTAGAAGCAACTCCAATTCACTCGCCTTTTTACCAGCAGTCTCAGATTTCAAATTCAAATTCTGAATTATATCTTCAAGCTCAATGCTACGTTGATGACTCATATTGGCCCGTTCTTCATGATCAGTTGACTTTCCAAGAACAGCTTTAAGCTCCAACTCAAGCTCAGTGTTGCGTGAAGATGACTGAGTCAACTCAGTTTCCAGTTTAGTTACTTTGTCAATGGAGTCTTGCAATTGCTGACTTAGCTGTTTCTTTTCTTCTTCAAGACCGGCTATTATTGAGGTTTGCTTGGGTATCTTGACAGATAACTCTTCAAGTTGTTTTTCAACTTTCGCCACCAGTGATTTTGATTCTTCTAATTCACCCTTTAGTAATTTTGAATGCTCTTCCAGTTCTTTATGTTCTGTCTGAGATTTGTTATATCCAGACAAAAGGGTGGCGTGTTCACTTGATAACTGACTGTAACTGTCATTAATTTTTGCTAATTCACTTTCAATATGAACCAAATTTGCGTCATGAGCTTCCTTTTCCTTTCTTGTGTTGGCTAGTTCTTCTTGAATTGAAGTCAACTCGTGAAGTTTCAGTTTGACTTCTTCCAGTTCAGATTCTTTAGCTTGAAGATCTTCCTTAATTGATGATTCAGAAGCTCTTTTCACTTTTTTGTTTCTGATTCAGCATGTGTTCCACTCTGTTTATGCAATTCTTCAAACTTTTTAGCATCACTTGAAGAAAGACCGAGTTCTTGCTCTAAATCATTCATCCGTTTCCTTGAGTTTTCTAACTCAATATTTAGCGTTTCAAATGATTCCTTTACTTTGACTAGTTCCTTTTGGTTTGACTCTTGAGCTTGTAGTTCCTCTTGCAGAGCAGTAATCTGTGAATTGTATCTCTCTTCAGCTTCTTTAGAAAGATCTTGTAATTTCTTATAGTTAATTTCAAGATCTTCTTGCTTCTTTTCTTGTTGCTCAAGTTTCTCCTGTGTGAGTGAGACTTGGTTCTTGAGTTCAGCATTCTCAGACTCTGAATGCTTAATTTTTGTGGTCAGTTTCTCTAATTCAAGCTGGAGTTCATTTATCTTTTCATGTGCTTCAAGAACTTCTCTGCTTTGTTCAGTGATTGATGGTTTTTCATCTTCAACAGGCAATGCCCGAGTTGTTTGGGACCCACCATCGTGTACTTCTGCACTTTCCTTCTCTACTTTTATAAACTCTCCATCTAAGGGTGCTTCTTCTTCCTTCTTGTCATCCTTAATTGTCTCCTCAGTCTTTCCCTAACAGAATGGAGCGCATAAATCAGGGAGCTTACAAGGGATTTTGACCCAATAGTTTTTTTTGATGGGTCAACTATCATGCAGCTTTATAAGAAATGGGTCAAATGGAGCCTCTTGATTGTTCTATTTGACAATTTAGATTCTTAATGATATTATATATTTTTAGTCAAATTTGTTATACTAATCATATTTTTTATTCCCACTCAGTTCGACCCTCTCGTTTACCCACTTCTGTGGCGCATACACATTACACACCCTCAAACATTTATTTTTAACCTGTTTATTCAAAAAGCATTGGAGTTATTTCAAAATTGATATTTGATCACAGCTTTGACCCAAACAAGAAGTTACTAAACAATAAAAGAAGATTGGTATTAATTTGTTTCTTTTTTCTTTATAATGCATACATCGAATAATTAATTTCATCTGAACAACTTACCTCAGTAACCTTGGTGACTGGTACCTCTGAACTTGTTACTGTTGCTTCTTCCATGACAGACTTAATTAATGTTGAATATTAAGGTATTATTGTGTTACACAGTCCCTGAAAAGTGAAAACATGAAGTTAGAAATCTGGCAATGAAAACAAAATCCGAAGCATGGCGTACAATTGCTGTTCAAAAAAATATTAATAAGAGAAATCAAGTTACAATGTACTAAATTACACCCTCGGTTATTTGTATCTTTAAGTCTCCATTTACTTTAATTTATTATGGTGATCTATTATTAAACAATGTTCTGAGTAAATATTTCAGACTTCAAGATTATATTTTAGAGTATATTTTTACAAATAATAAACAAAACAAAAGGATTAATCACTAACCATAATTTAAACCTTAATTCCTTGTTATAATAATGACAAACAAATAGATGCTTCGACATCTACAACATCACTATATTGGAAACGATATTAACTACTAAACAATACTTCAGCATGGACTTCTAAATAATAAATTACTACAAATCGCATTGGGCATATCGATAAAATGCTATTTAATTTTTCATGCTAAGGTAGGTTTTAGTTTTACTATGCCACCACCATCACCAACAAAACAATTGACAAATATGAAATACATATTATAACTAACAAAAGTAAGTGATTTAAGGACTACAATTAAAGGAAAAGACATGCTCAGTTATATACTTATATCTTAATCACTTACTATTAAGATTACACGTACTCACACAGTGGACCAAAATGGAGGCGTCAAAATGATGATATGGAAAACAATGTGGAGCTAAAGCCGCTACTTCTAGTTTAAAGGGGGGCTCCAGAATGGTTCACCGCAAAGCCCTTAACGGGAATGAAAAATAAACATCGTTATGAATTTGACCAATAGAGGATTTAGTTAATGATTGAGCTTAGCAAAAAACTACACTTATTTCAAATGGGGCTTTAGTTAAAATTTTTCTGCCTATGTGGCACCTATATGTCATTTTAACTAGGAGATTAGCCAAACCACTACACATAGTCTAACTGTTGGACAATTACCGTGTCTCAGTCCGCAAGTTGGTAGCGGGAGAGACGGTTTAAAAGGCAGCCTTAATCGAGTAGGATTAGGTTGCAAATAACATTTAATTATATATTTTATTTTTAAAAGCAATTCGAGTTGTCCAACAAGTTAGATTAGTCTATATAAACCGAGTCAAGATTCTTCTTGTAATGAATGTAATCAAATTTTTGAATTAGTTTTCTTGATTATAATAAATTTAGTTGTTATTATCTTACTATGAACTTGATTAACATCTTAAGATGTTTATGTTTAAAATACAACACATTTATTTACTTTTTCATAGAGGTGTATCAAACCAACAAATGAAGCATTTTGTAAATATAAATTAATTAAATGTAAAAATGTCTGCTTTCAAGTATTGGATATGCAAATATGCAATTTGTACCAGGAAGCATGTGCGAACACTTATTGGCTGATAAAATGATTAAAAAGACAACATCGGGGAAATATCACAGCTACCCCGACAGAATCATCGAAATCAACAAAGGAGACGACAAGGATAAGGGTGGTGGGGGTGCCCGTGCCACACACACCACACTATGTGAAGGGGGGTGCTCAAATCGTGTGGGATGTTGGCGTGAAGGGAGGATGCCGGTTTAAAATGGGGAAGAATCACCCGGCGTGTGGATGCTAAAAGAAGTAATATATAAAATTTTATTTCAATTCTCCCTCTAAACTTGTTTCAGTTACAATATTTCAAATATATTAATATTTACACACAAGGTTAAACTGAAATATAACAGAAAAACAAACAAATTATTACATGTTAGTTATCATTATTATTATTTGTAAAATTTAATATTTCATGCAATTTCTAATTTACATGATAATAATCAAGTTTTTAAAATATTTCAATTAGATCACTTATACATATTTTACTCAAATTACATCACTAAACCATCAAATCAAGTTGAAATCGGATTTTTTTGCGTCAAAAAGAAGATTGAAAGATGTGGGGGTCGGAATTTTCAATATATATAATTACAAAAATGTTAGTTATATTTAAAAAATAAAAATACCTAAAATTCATGTCACTATTTCACAGCAACATCAAAAAAAGAAAAATAATATTTTCTAATTAAAACAATCAGAAAAACATGTTAAACAACATATTAAAAGATATAATTTAAATAATACATAGAATTTGAGTGACTTGATTAAAACATTTTTTAAACTTACTTAAAATAATTGAAACACTTATATTCCGTAAAATTACCGTAATTTTGAAATATTAATAACATTATCATCCAACCGAAAGAAATTAATTAGTTTCTAGGAAAGAGGTCGGTCACATCTTACCAAACTCATGCTACCAAAGATATTGTGTGTGTATATATTCTGTCTGGTGTAGATTAACTTGATTACTCGGTACCAGATGATAGAGTTACATATTTGTTAATGACGATTTCAAACTGATAGCGTAAGTTTCAAATCATTTAACCCCATCACCATCAGCATCATCATCACCACCATAAACAAAACGATATTCAAATCATCAAATCAAGCACATCGACCTTACTATCTCTACAATATTATGTAATAATCGGTGAAGGATCCATAATCCACACCAAAAATATGATCAACAGTATCATCGAGCAGTAGAAGCATCAGAAATCAATTCTAAAGTTCATACAGCAATCGATCTATATCACGTTTGATCCTAAACATTCAGATACTTCACACAACACTTTAATCATCCAGATGCACAAATCAACTGAATCAGTTTCAAAATTTCACATCATTCGCACGAAAGTTCAAGTAATCAAAAGTTCGAATCACAGTAAGAGTTACAGAATCGATTCGAAATCGATTCCGATTTTCAGATACTTTGTTCGAGATTTTCACATAGTTCGTATGAAATTCAAGTAATCAAAAGTTCGATTTGTGATAACAGTATATGAAATCAAATTAAAGCATGTGATACATCGAACTAACCTGAGATCTGTGAGATGATTCCTTCTTAACTTTATCAAAGTTGTTCTTCCTTTAGTAACGCAAACGAGAGAGAGAGAGAGAGAGAGAGAGAGAGATAACGGAGAGAATGTGGGTGGGTGTAAGGGTATTAGTAGCAATATTTTTTAGTTGAATAGGGGTTAGACAATGGGTGGGGTCGTATACGGTAACAGTCGGCCAATTGATGGCAACCGAGCAATAACAAAAAAAAAAAATAACATACGATATTTGGACTTTTTGTATTTAATAAAACCGGGACAACTTATAAAGACTCTTTAATCCTCTATATATACTAAACAAATACTAATACTAACCAAACTCAAACACTATCTAAATAATAAGATAAGCATACAAACTAAACTCCTAATCTATTCAAACTTATTTAGATAAACTAATAATTATCTAATCCTAAATGATAATTACTAATTAATTAACTAACATAATTATCTACTATCCCTTTAATTATTGTGTAATTACAAGATTAACCCAACAATATTGTTGGCCCAGAATCAATATATCAACACAAGAACACACCGAAAATATGAAGACAACCCGTCTCAACTATAAGAATATTATTATAAACAAAACCACACTAAATACAATGTTCATAACCCCTATTTGTACCACAATTATGTTTATCCTAATCTAATTCAAACTCCATAAGATATTGATAAACTAATATTAATAATTATCCTTTTATTTAAATCAAGATTAAACCTTCATTCTCCCCCTTAATCTTGATTTGTTCCACCCGGATCTTGAATACCATGCAACGCTCGTAATTCTTCAACCTTAATCCTTGCTTTCTTGCTTTCATCCCATAACAAGACTACTAATTTAATAATCACAAAGACACACCTCTTGTGATTATTTATGTTCAAGTCCTTTGGAGTATATATGTCTAAAATACATCCAAATACTTGAATAAAAACACAAAAATTAATCATCACCAAATCCATCAGTTTTTCCGTTTCTTTTCCGTCACGAATCAGCAACAAAATCATATTTCCTTTTCTTTTATTATATCACCTCCTTGATCAGATCTACCAACTCTGATATCTTTCCATGCCCTAGAACTACACTGTTCTTGACTACCGATCAAAGAACAAAAACAAAGCTCGCTACCCTGCTGCTTCAACTGTTTTTCTTCTTTACCTGCTAGGCACGATTAGATTCAAAGCCTCCTACTTTAACGAATTTTTTTCGTCCGCCTAGCCACAAATCTGATCGGATATCTTCTGTCAAAAAAACAACCAACCTTGGTTACTTCGTTTTTATCCTTGGCGGGGAAGAAAGAAATCTACTATTGATCTTAACCTTGATGATTTTTTTTGACAGAATTAATCTCACGTTGTATCGACTTCATAAGAATCCACACAAACTTTTTCTTTCACTATGTTTGATTGTTCCCTCTTGGATACAATCGATGGTTTGTTTTCTCGATCTCCTGTTCGTTGTCTTTAATATTTGATTCTTGATCTTGACTACACCTGTCTTTGATCTCCTACCTTCCTTCCCGTGTATGAGCTACACCTTAGCTTTGATACCAATTGTTGGCCCAAAATCAATATATTAACACAAGAACACACCGAAAATATAAAGATAACCCGTCTCATCTATAAGAATATTATTATAAACAAAACCACACAAAATACAATGTTCATAACCCCTATTTGTACCACAATTATGTTTATTCTAATCTAATTCAAACTTCATAAGATATTGATAAACTAATATTAATAATTATCCTTTTATTTAAATCAAGATTAAACCTTCACCAATTAGGACGCTTGCCCATGAATTGCTCATTCATTTGCAAGTTGATAAATCCATCCTAAACGCATATCTAATGGTATGGTTAGTGTTGGTAAAAATCCTTGTTATGCAGGCGTCATCTAGGCAAGTCTTGTGGTCACACTTATACTCGTTAACTGGTGTAATAGGTAGTTTGTGGGAAAATATGGTCAGCTATTTTTTAATCATTTCTACTGCGAGCCCAGTCACGACAACTAGCCCACGCCCCTCCCATGGACTGGTGCCCCGGTGTTCCCTGTGCCCCCATGCACACATGACGGCGTCACGCTCCCTCTCATGATCCCCTTACCTGATAGTTTAATAATTATGTATTTTATAAGTGTTAACGGACGTTAACTCTTAATTGACAGTTTTTTTCAAGGAACGCCAATACAGACTGTGTATTCGTTTATTTTAACGGGTCAAATATGTTATGCATGTCAAATGTGTTCACGGATTGACAAGTTGTAAATAAATTGGAATGAAGTTACGAATGAGTTAAATAGTTATGATTAGATTCTCTAAAGTTATAAGCATACTAAAGTTGTATATTATATTTTTTGATTGTTTTTTATTTTAGTTCTAAATGGATAGACATCTCAATTTGTTTAGTTTTTAGTAAAATCCTAACACGACTTGTTTATTAGTGGTGCTATGCATGCCAACCAAATATAACATGTTTTTAAACGTGTTAGAGTGGTGAACCCAAAGAAACTAAGTGGGTATTTGTTTTAGCTTATACAATGAATAAATAAATACTAAAAGAGTTGCCGATATTTGTTTTCCTAATACGGGTTTGTGTAGGAATTTGTGAAAACTAATTTGTTTTATAGTTGGACACATTATCGAATCAGTTGTCTTATAGGTCTACTAGTTAAAAAACCTTCAAATCTACATGACACTATAAAAAGTTTAAAATTATACATGTATAATTTAAAACAAAATATTAGAAAAAACATATAAAAATAAAGTCCTCCTTTCACTCTGTTTTGTCGGTTCAACAAGTCGGTGCCATAATCGTATGACCAAATGAATGCAATTAAAATTACTTAATTGAAGCGGTTATTTAGCTTGTACTTGATTCAACTAGTTAGTTTATTTCAATTCTAGAGACAACGTTGAAAACTCATCCAAAGTGGTGAGTTATATAAAGCTCATTTCTTTTCTTCACAGCTTAACATATCCAATTTAATCAGAAGAGTTTGAGCATTAACTCGGCTCGTTTCAAGCTTCGTATCTATGGGTTGTGCTCGACTTGGTAATTAATTTTACAAACTTGAATTTGGTTCATTTACTAGTCGTTAATTGTTTAGTTAGTTTTATGCATTTATTTAATTAACTTTTTACTCAACTAATTATGACGATATATGTAGTATGATATAATGGTTTTATAACATAATCTATACTAATAATCCTTTACATATGATGCCACATGACATTTCCACAAGCTCTCTTATTTTAGTTTTTTCGCCCAAACTATTTATTCTATTTAAAAAAAACAAATAACTAATTGTCTATTTTTTCTTTTTCTCTCTCTCTGTATTATAAATCCATGTCCTTTTTTAATCATTAACTTCTTAAAAAATATTTTTTTATTAAATAAAAACTAAGTATTTTGATTAAAAATATACTTTTTTAAAATCAAAATTATGTAAAACTATGATTTTTTTTATAAAACAGCGAAACCTTTTAAAATTATGAAATATTTTAAAATCAATCTTTTTAAAAAATAAAAGTTTTACATAATAATTTTTTTACAAAACAAGCTTATAGTTTTTTAAGAGTGAGATGTTGATAAACAAAATGAAATTTTTTTAAAGCAATAACTTTTTAAAACGAAAGTTTTAAGAATATTAAAAATGTTTTATCAACTAATCAAAATATCTTTATATTTGAAGTTTTACGGTTCGTAACTTTTCGTTAATAAATATTTAGTATTTTTTTTATTTAGCCCGTGTAATACACGGGGTTATAACCTAGTTATATATATACTAATATTTACTAGGTAATTATATATTATAAATAACTGTAGTTGAATAATAATAAACTTATTTACGCTCCCAAAACTAACCCAATCATTGTAAGAACTTCGAGCTCATTTATCAAATGAAATCAGTCTTAAACTGGTGCTCATTTAACTTCAACTCGATTCGTACTTTTAACAAACCAATCATTCACGTTTACAAAACTACGCTCTTCCTTTGTCTTTGTTCCTCCTTAATTTTAATTATAAAAATATTTACCAGATCTGAACTTATAAATAAAAATCGTTTTTCTGTATTCTTTTCCCAAACATATTATTCTCACTTTTAGTCTAAAATACAAACCATGCGCATGTGAGTATTTAAAACTGTGAAAGCATCTTAAATACTTTACAAGGGCTACTTTGGTAATATCATAGTTATTTTAAAGCTTTTAAGACAAAAAAGTGGGCCACACCAAAATACCAAATGACCGACCAAACCGGCCTAAAGTTCCGGTCCGCAAAGGGTGACGGAATGGTGTCCCCATCGAAATAGACATATCCTTCCCGATCTACTTTTATTTATTCTCATTTGGTAAGACAAAATTTATTATCTATACTATTATAGAGTAGTTATAACAAAAAACAAAAACATACTTGTTATCCTTCTAACATGTGAGAGGAAAACTTACTTTACACGATATTGAGCGGAGGGTGTGGTATAGGTTTCAAAGGGAGAGATGATCATGTCAGTTCTGCTGATGGGAAAATAGGAACACCGCCCCCACCCTTGTGATATCAGTGGGAAAACATGAAAATTTTGTCAAGTTAATTCTAAAAATCGTTACAACTACAAGATTACGCAAACAATCTCATACTTGTCACCACCTCGTTTTTAAAGAACGGATAAAGCAAACTGATAAAAAACTTAGTGGATAGTAGATTATTGTATTACCGAATGACAGATAAAATAAAAAGGTTTAAATGTATTGTTTTCATGCATTATGTATCACCTTATATCATACCTGTCTTATATTTATAAAAACTCAGTCTTATACCTGAATATCAATGCCAAACATGTTAACTTTTAATTCTACCAGTCGCTTAGTGTTCAATTACCATCCTTACAAATAACCCAATATACCTCAAAGAGGCAAAAGCCAAAAGGCACCAAAAAGACAAAAAGCAATGGAAAATGGAAATTTGGAATGGTGCTTTTGACGTTTACAACTTTAAACGGTTCAAATGTACTATTTGAACTCATCTTGTGGGCGCAAGTGTATTTCTCTGACTTGTTCTTTCTTATTTTTCATGTGTTCCAAATAAAAAAAATATTTTAAAAATTGAACAATTGCTGTTTGCTCTTTGATTAATTCTAAAAGATTAAGTTCAATCCCTCACATAATATTTGATTCAGCATAGTCATCCGAAATTATATTCGTAGAAATTATGATATGGTTTAGCACATTTTATTATTTGATCAAGCAACTTTTAATTTAATATTTTCATTAGAATATGACTTTACATTGTTGAATTGGAACAATGAAATTCTGGTATTTTTTTCAACGAGTTGACCGAATTATATTCTGGAACTATCATATCCATTAACATTTTTATCTTTCAGTAGATTGTTTTGATTTAAGGTGAATAAAAGTGTTACCATTTTTATAAATATTTACCAAGTCTCCACGTATTAGATATGATAATGTAAAATTTTTTTCACTTACTGATTATACTATTATGATTATTTTTATCGTTTACATTTCTTACTCGTGACAAAGTTTTATTTAAAATAGAATACTAAGAGACGTTAACTTATCATTTTCTATAAAAAAAGCTTGTATTAAAGTTTCAGATGACCAAAGGCGGCCCTGAGGAGGGGCGGGACGGACTCCCATCCAGGGCCCACTGGCTCAGGGGGCACAAATTTTTTTAAATTATTTTTATATTATATATATATATATATATATATATATATATATATATTATAAAAAATAGTTATAAACTATAATCCAATCAAAAACTTAATCCAATTATATTTTAAATCAAATTTAATTTTTTGGGCCTATTTTATTAACCCAACTACTCAATTAAAAACCTTTTTTTTAGAAAATAAAATATTTAAATCTCATGGATCATTGTCTATTTTTACTTGTTTAATTATTTAGATGGTCAATTACGCAGTCTAAAAAATAAATAATTTTGTTATGTTTATTGTAATACCTAAACCTCACGAGTTATTGGTGAATTATTACGCTATATCATTGTAATACTATGATTTTGTTATGCTTATTTCTAAAACGTTTGTTTTTGTTCAAAAAATTAGTTTATATAATTCAATTGGTTAGAGCCAATGGGTTTTTTTTTTCAGATTATCCTGGGCATTAAAATCCTCAGGACCGGCCCTGCGGACGACCTAAACATGTTAGTTTACTTCGCTTTGTATTGGGTTAATCATGTTTTAATTGACCTAATTAGTCGTATGTATAAGTCTTAATATGTATAACCATTAGAGGTCACAAACTTTAACGGGTATTTAAAGATGTAAAAAAGAATGTTTGCTTAATATCCCAGCATAACAGCTCGACTAGCCGAAATGCTTGTTGGTGTACGTACGGGGATATTTTGTTTTGAAAAATGATAGAAAACCATGCAATAAAGGGCTATGGTCCAATGGTATCTATGTTGTATTATATTTAACCTCAAGATTTAGAAGCAAAATTTAAAGTATATGTAAGTTTGTTTTTAAAAAAATCATACAACTAAACTCGCCGTTAAACTTTCTTTAACAATACACAATCACGCTTCAGATTTAGTTAGCCTAATATTTGACGTATCTTTATGTCGTTATTTGATGTATCGATCGCCACCCAAGTGGGCAAGTCTCCGGAAAGCAACTTAATGGAGACTTTGACGAAAATAATAATATTTGAATGGTTCAATTTGATCAAATTTATCGTGCTTTGAACCCTTCACCGTGGCCCATTCATTTCTTAGGACTAGTTCATTCTTCGCCTTGTTATTATTATTATTATTTTTTCTTTTCTATTTGTTTTAGTCTTTTAGAGGAGCACAAAGAAGGTTTTTTTAGCTAAGCCGGTACGTCAAGTTGGTTAGAAAAAGGCAAAACTGGTTTGGCTCTAGAACTGGTTCTCGAGAGGATTTTTTTTTTTTTTTTTTTTTTAATTTCCAACAAGGTGCAGTAACGAAACCTGTTTATCAATTAAGGGTATAGTTGAAAAAATATTATTTAGATTAGGTTCAAACTAATTTACTAAGAAAGTAAAAATAAAACCGCAAAGCTTAGTCGGTCTCTCAGAACAATTAAAAGTGACGATCCAGTTTTCCATTCTTCAAATTGGCCGATTTGTTTTTCAATTGTTTTTGTTGTTTGATTGTTCTTCAATTGACCAATTATGCCTTCGGATTTTGCTTGATCATACTTCAATTGGTTGATTTTGCCTTCAATTGTTGTTCGATCATTCTTCAAGCGACGATTATGCCACTCAATTTTAAGTGACGATTGTCCTTTTGATTTTTGTATTCTTGTAGTTCAATTGGGAGAGGCATCAACTGTTCTTCAGTCGACCAATTATGCCTTTAATTGTTGCTCGATCGTGTTTCAATCGGCTGATTTCGCCTTTAATTGTTGTTCGATCATTCTTCAATGAACGATTATGTTCCTTGATTCCAGGTGACGATTGTTCTTTTGATTTCTGTATTCTTGTGGTTCAACTATGAGAGGCATCAAAAACATATCAGGAATCAATAACAAGTGAAAGATTACTTGAAATGCGTGAAAAAAAATACACAATGCTTCACCACTTAAAGGTGAAATCGTGTAAGTCGAACAAAAAGATACGAGGAATCATTACAAGTGAAATGGAGTTTCTATTCACCATGCAAGGACTTGCTTACAAATAAAAGCTACAAAACAACGTTTACGGTTATCAGACTCAAAAAAACAAGAGAAAATTGCATACAGAGTCCATGTGGTTTAACCAAATTATGTGATTGGTACTCAAACTTTAAAAATCACAAAGATAGTACAAACTTTTGTGTAATCATTGTATGTTTGGTCACTGTCACTAAATTAATTCATTTTTAATGCATATTTTAAAATTCAAATTAACTTTTAAATTTAATTTTAGGGACCAAAAGTGCAACGCCTATATAAAAATTTGGACTAACTTTGTAATTTTGTAAAATTTGAGGACCAAATTTACAATGACTACATAAAAGTTTGAACTAACTTTGTAATTTTAAAAATTTAGGGACTAATAATGCAATCCGATCAAACCATAGGGACTATTTATGTAATTTTCTCTAAAAACAATAAAGACGACAAACAAACAACTTATTTTTAAAAATGTATTGCAATTTCTTTGTTTGTAATTTCTTAAACGAAAATAATAAATAAAAAAACAATTACTATGTTTGAGATCTTACTTTTGTTTTGCTTAATCTATATTTTATAAATAGTCATTTACTTAATTAACATTTACAAGTTTGCATATGGTGTTGTACAACATGTTTAAGCTAAAGAGTACAAATATTTCAAGCATAATCTTTCAAGTCGTGATTAACTTGTTGGGTCATGTCACATACCCCTCCTTCTTTTGCATATCTCATCTTTTTTTTTTTCCTAGTACAATTGTTCATCTTTTACCTTTTAGTTGTCTCTCTAACACTACTATCGAGCTACAGTAACCGAAACGCAAACGAAAGAGCTTCCAACACCAATGCCGGTCCTTAGGGGGGCAAAGATGGGCGACCACCCAGAGCCCGGTTGTTCAGGGGGCCCAAAATTTTAAATTTTTTTAATATATTCTATATATAATAATAATAAATTAGTAATATTTATATGACCCATTTTAGTTTGCAAAACCAATTTATATTCCTACCCGTTTGCACAATTAACTATAACTCCATTAACCCATTTTAGTTGCAAAAGCCCATGTATGAACTAGATGGATAGTTACAATACTTTCATTTTATTTATTGTTATAACAATTATCGTCGAGAATTTTTTTTATATACAAGTCATTTGGTTTAGATATTTTTATACGTGGCTCCGAACCCAACGTCTCTTGAAAGGTTCTTTGGGCTGGCCCTATCCGCAACCTTTGATGAAATCCCCGTGCGTTGGTTTTTAATTTTCTGCACTGAGAAATAGAGAGAGAGGACGAAGAGAACGTAAGAAAAATTATCATAGATGAAAAGTATATCAACCTACACAATTTTCCTTCCTACCTCTCATCTTTCTCCATCATCGCTTATAAACAAAATGGGTTAATGGAGTTATGTTTGGCATTATTAGCTTCCTTGTAATGTCGGGTGGGGGAAATTAAACCCCCAGGTAGATGGGTCTAGACCGACGAGAAATGGAGCATGATGGACTTCGATAATAAAAGTTATGAGAATGAGGTGGAAAGCTTTGACTGGAACAATTGTGTATCAATATAAGTAAATATCCTTAATTGGATAGCAAATATGCAAAGGATACCAATCATGCTTGCCTTATTCAAAAGAGGTATCAACATCTTTCCAATTTTTGGTCCCTTGTGTAATGGATTCCCAAAATCGCATGAGTGCTCTCTATTTTTTTTGTTCTGTTGCAAGCAACGTATGATCGATAATCAACTCCCGGTTAAAAAATCCTGTCAGTTTTTGTTTTCTACTATAAAAACCTAATGTTATTTCATAAAATCATACCAGGAGACAAAACAAGGAAGAAAACAACCCATGCGATTATACTATCTACTTGTTGGGTTTTATGGAGGTCGAAAGAAACAAACCGGTCCATGAAGATAAAAACGAAACTGTTGAAGTCATTATTGGGTCGATTAAATCCCTAACTTTTTCATGGATTAAAAAATCGATCCAAGAAGCTGGAGTCAATGGAATGGTCAAATTGAAACTCTTTTAATATGTAATTGCCTTCGTTTTTTCATATTGATGCATCATGCATGTATATTTTCTAGCTCCTAGCTAGTCGTTTTTATAAAAAAAGTAGTAATAATAATAATAATCTGCAAAATTGGGGGGGGGGGGGGGGGTGTTTGGGATTGTTTTGAAAATCAAAAGTTATTTTTCAAAAGTAACTTTTGAAAAGTTACTAATTTTAACTTTTTAAAATTTACTTACTTACCTTTTAAAATCTACTTATTAACTTTTTCTTCTACGTTTCCCAAACATACTTATTAACTTTTTAATTTTTCAAAAGTTAAATAAGTCAAAAGTTAGTTAAAAAATAGCAATTTCAAACACCCACTTGGTTCCGATCAGACCCACGGCCCATCGCTATTGGACTTTGTAGCAATAGCAAGGACGGCATCCTCGTAAACCATCATCTTCTTCGTATTCATCACCGGTCAAATCCTCCGGTCTCAATTTCTGCGTGTTTTTTATTGGTCAAATCACTGTACGGTCTCTCTCTTCTCTCCATCATCGCAGGTCAACGAATATTCCTTAAATTTTTTTCTAGACTATTGAATTTGCTACAATTCTACGATATGATTGTGTTTACGACTGAATCATACATGTTAGATAGAATTCTGATGTTTTGAGTACATGATTTGGTAACATTTGTTGTTGAAATTGAAAATTTGGGCGTTCATTGACAGAATGAATTTAAAATGGATTGATGCGTTGTGTTAGGGTCTGACTGCTATAAACTAAATGATTTGATTGCTTGATGGTTGTTTTCTATTTAATTTGAAAGTAAGGGTGTTTGATTGTTGTCAAACCTGTAGGTGTATGTGAAGGTTTTGTAAAAGGATTAGTACATTATGGGTGTGAGACAAGTTATAAAGAATCTGGATGCGTTTTCGCGTGCTGAAGATCATTTGTTACAAAAAAACACAATCTGGTGCTGTTGGTAGGTTTTCCCACAACTAAATTCCGTCAATCTTTGTATGAAGATGTCATAAGTGGGTGTGGGTTCACATCCATGGTTGTAACACCTTAAGCTTATCTCACATTCATGGGTCCATGTAACAAAAATAACAAACCCTTGAGCTTCAGGTGAGCGATGGGGCAATGTTGATTGGTGTGAGAGGCCGTTTGTTACATTCGTTGCTGTATACATTCATATCATGTGAAGATTCTTAAAAAACTAGAAGAAAATGGGAACATTTTCGATTGATAAAGCTCAAAATAGTAGTGTTATAGGATATGTTAAGTAGAAAAAGTATTTCTATTTAGAGGAACAATTGGAAATATTGTTCTTGAACTTGTAGTACATTCTGCCGTAGCAAGTCACCTTGTTTGTTTTTGTTTATTCTGCACCTAAACCAAAATGGCAGCTAAACAACTTATTAGTATGATCCTTTGGAATTCTTTTTCACTCTATTATAATAAAACGATATAGATGCATATGAAAATGAGTTTGGTTTTGATATATATTCTTGGTATTTTAACCAGTTCAATTATTTGTTTTAGTAATTGGAGTCTGTTTAATCTCTTGTTTTCTTTGTTTGTCTAGTTTCTATAGTAGGTTTGGTCATAATGGCAACATTATTCTTGCATGAGCTAACATACTACATTTCTACATATACAGTTCATGAGGTGTGTGTGTAATCCTTTCTAAAGTATCTTAATCATTCAGTTGTATTGGTCACGGATTTAAATTTATGGGAGCATCTGCTTTGTGTATTTCTAAAATTAACATTTTGGCAGATGGGTGTTGACCTGAAACGTGGAGAAACACTACCAATACATATAAATATGTCATTCCCTTCTTTACCCTGCCATTGTGAAGCAATTATGTGGTCAATTTGACTCCCATTTTTAGCTTCACACAAGTAGCATCCTTTTTTGTTTTAACATCTATTTTTTTTGGTCAGTTTTGAGTGTAGATGCTATTGATATGTCGGGCAAGCACGAAGTGGATTTAGATACGAATATATGGAAGGTATGGTCTTTGTGATATTGTGAGAGTATAACCTGTGTTCCTTACGTAGATGAATATAATTTTCAATATTTATGTAGATACACAACACCTTGAAATTTGTTCTAGCAATATGATTTAAGTTGTGGGTCCATAGATACTTTTTTTTGAACTTTTACATATTTATTATGGAGACGTATCTTCATTTATTATCACACTGTAAAATCATACCTAAAATATGAAAACAGAGCAGAAGAAACTAACCAAAATGAATGGTTGTTTTAACGCTAAGAATGTTTCCCACTTCTTGCTGGTAAAACCTTTTGGTAACAATCACATACTAAGAATAATTTCATCTTCTTGCTCCAAATTTCTATCATTAAATAGACAACCATGGTACGTTGGTAGTATATCAAGTATATTAGTATACACTTCTCTAGAAACGATGTATAGATTCGATAGCCACTTTTCTATAAATCTGCCAGGAACTTTTTTTTTTTTTTTTTGTCTTCCTAATACGATTCTTGAGAACAATCTAATTTATGGTAGGATCTTGCGGTGTAACCTTTTTCTAAAGATTATTCTTCTGTTTTGCTTGTCTAGCTGGAATGATCAACACCTATTACTTCATTAGGTGATAAAATCATGTTGGCTTTAGAGTTTATATTATTTTTATCAGTTCAGCTCCAGTAGATGTACTGTACATTCATTGATTGTAATAACATGCAGCTGTTTATAGAATAAAATGACACACAACATTAGAACCTTGATATCTATACGTCTAGGGGCTTTCACAAGAAATAGTTTACATTCTTAACATACTAATGTGGTGGAATAACTGGATCTAAGTCAAAAGAAACTGTTAAGCCTATCAAAGCCAAATTCTATGGTGCTTCCAGATTAAGAAACACTATAGAGTATAGATAAGGAGTAGAAGACTTTGAGTGAATGCTTGATTTGATAAAAAATTCCATGCTTCAGTTAATAGTTATGCATCTTTGAGGAACGGCTGCCTCATTAAAGTAGGCTTATTCTGTATTTTATTTCTCATTGTTAGTCAATCAATTATTCTTTGGTTTTTTTTTTCTCTTATAACATCTCACTTGTCAATATATAATTATTTGTTTTTTTTACTAATTACTAGTACTAGTTTAAGATAAATGCTTTCTTTAGTTGAGTTCCATTTTAATCTCACTTGTCATTCTTGATGCATTATTGTTCTTATAATGGCTAAGAGTTATTGCAGCTTGGATTGAGTAGAGAAGGGGTGGTAATCGGGACAGAGTACCTATCTGATCTTGTAGAGAAAAGGCATACATCTCATAAGCATGGTAATTGCTTCTCAGATTATTACGCTGTATTTATTGAATTTATTTTATTATATTTAGTGTTATTTTCATAGTATGCATATACTTGTGGAATCAACAATGATACCCTTATGTAAAAGCTTCTATACAATTACCAAGCACTTAAGAGATGTTCCTTAACCTGTTTTTATAACTTTTGAACTTTTCCCTACCATTCTATTATCTTAGATAATCACTACACTACAAAAACCTCTTCACTTTATGAGTGGATATTTTATTGAATACGAGATGCAGTTTTCAATCATACACACTTCAATTATTTTAAGTCATCTCAAGACTTGAATCATTACTTGCCTTTAGTGAGGTAAAAATATTAAATCATTTATGTATATTCCAAAATGTTGAAAGGATACATAATAAGCTAAATTAATGCTCAGTTATTATGAAGTGAAATTATTCTATATTATCTGCAGATTGTAATCAAATATCTTCACCTACAAGTGTTAGCAGTATTAAAGTTGTGAGCATGCCCGCAATTGTATTAATGGTTTTTTGTGTTATTATCACTACTAGCCCATTGAGCTGTTAGAGCAAACTATAGTTAACATGCTTTTATCTGCCTTTTATGTTAAATGCTTTTATTAAATTGCATGGTAGTCTCTTAACATCTTTCTAATTATTGTTGAATAACTAAATGATTCTGGCCTATAAAAGACATGGCTAGACCAATTGCATTTGTAAACTATTTAGTATTAGAGTTAAGTTCATTTTTGCTCCGTAAGGTTTGACAAAAATAACCATTTTCCTCCAAAAGATTGAAAACATCAATTTACCTCCGAATATTTCATAATTTGTTTCAATTTTAGTCCAAAATTTTCATCATTGTTTCAACTTGAATCCAAAATAATAAAACTTTTGGACTAAAACCGAAACAACTTATAAAACTTTTGGAGTTAAATAGATGTTTCTAATCTTTTAGATGAAAATGGTTATTTTTGTCAAATCTTAGGGAGTAAAATTGAAATTAACTCTTAGTATTAATAGCATGGTTCTTACATATTAGTTTGACCAGAAAACGAGACAGATCACCATACGGATTTAGACAAAAAAGTTCATCTGGATAAATTTGATGATGCGTCTGAAAATATGATTAAGAATGTCAAGCAAGCATTGGCTAATGGAGAAGGGTGTCGGGTATGTGCTATTAGGGGCTGTTTGATTTACTTTTGACCTGGTCAAAATGTTTGACCCACTGACCCGGTCAGACATTTTGGCCGGTCAGCGTGTTTGATTTGTACTCTTTCGCGTCTGACCCGGTCCGACACCACTGACCCATGCCTATTTTTCCACTTACCCGGTCAGTTTTGGAACAACCTCTTACCCTGGTCACCACCTTCTGGCCGGGTAAGATATATCAAACAGCCCCTTAGTTTTGTAACTTTTATTGATACATTTTTCATTATTAAGACACTAACATTCTCCTCAACTGAATTAGGTTTATGGAGTTTTGGATGTTCAAAGAGTTGCAGGAAACTTCCATATTTCAGTTCATGGTTTAAATATTTTTGTTGCAGAGATGGTTAGTAAATAGCTAATTGTGTCTACTTTATTAATCATTTTATAATTATCTAACACGTGCTTTGTTTCTGCAGATTTTTGAAGGAGCTACCCATGTTAATGTCAGCCATGTGATTCATGATCTGTCTTTTGGGCCAAAGTATCCAGGACTCCGTAATCCTCTTGATGATACTAACAGAATTCTACATGGTGCCAGTGGAACTTTTAAATATTACATAAAGGTTTATTTACGTGTGTGTCTTTCCCAAAAACTAATTTTTACCTTCATTCAATAACTATAGCTATTTTTATTATGAAAGATATACTGACATATACAAATATCCTTGAAACTTAAATTTATATGGAAAATTTCATTTTCTTAAATCAAATATCTTTCATAGCAGATCAGATTGTCTTTGAGTTATAAATATTTGTATACAAGAAATACTTTTATTAGATTTAAAGTTAAAATTACAATAATTTCGCAGTTAGAAATCAAGTAGAAATTTCTTTTCGTATATCATATTATGATATCCATTATGCATATTGTAGATTGTTCTGATCGAGTATAAATACATATCAAAAGAAGTCCTACCTACCAATTAGTTCTCTGTTATGGAATACTTCTCCCCGATGAATGAATATGATAGAACATGGCCAGGTTTGTTTCTTAAATGGATTGTTATTTGCTTATGATGGTATCATGATGAAAATCATGTTTTTAAATAAGGTCTTAACATTTTTAATGTGATTCAGCGGTTTACTTTTTATATGATCTTTCACCAATTACTGTTACCATCAAAGAAGAACGACATAGTTTTCTCCACTTCATAACTCGGTTATGTGCAGTGCTAGGTGGTACATTTGCTTTAACAAGTTTGTAATAACTCTTATGCTAGAGCTTTAGAACCTTCAATTAACATCAAGGTAAATGGACTATAGGACTAGGGGTTGCGAAAAGGGTATGTCGATCGGGTTGGGTAATAGGTTGAAACATCAAGATAAGTGATTTTAAATGTCTACCCTCACACTACTTTCGGCCAACCTTGCACTATATGCAATACATGTAGGCACCACCTTCACATGTTTGCACCACCCTTAAACTTGCTATCCCTCCTCACATTGTTTCGGTCAACCTTCCCCTCTTTAGTATGATATAACCCTTTCTCTAGGGTTTGGGTTGTGGGTGGTTTTGATGTTCATAGCAGCGAGGGATGGGGTTGTTGATGATTTTAATGTTTGTAATGGTGGTTGATAGGGTTTAGGTTGTGGGTGATTTTGATTGCGTGTGTAGTGGTTTTTGGTGTTTGTAGACTTGTGGTAGTAAAAGGACATCATGGATTTTGTTTCAACAAATAAGCTTTTACCCATCTCTTATGCATTGAGAGATGGAAAACGAGAAGTGACTTTGTTCCTTACTTGACCGCATCACTGATCACCTTAATCGTGACTTTAATTGTGTCGTCATTGCCTTTGTCATTACGATATCTCATCGCCTTCTCAGAAATTGACAATGTTGTACGCTACTCGGCTAGTTTTCCTTCATTCTCACCCTTACCTGTTATGGTTATTAGAAGGCTATGCTTCAACCCTTCCTCGTAAGCAACAACCTAACAAGATACTTGGAGGATGTATCTATTCCTTTCTTGTTATGATCTCTCCCTTAGTCCATTAATGAGGAGCACCATGCATTGCCTCTTAAGGTAAAACCCTGAATATAAGATTTGGAACTAAAATGACATGCATTTTTGAATGCTTCGTAACTCCCTTGTCTTTGAGGCCTATTTTGTCACATTCTAGATGTGACTGCACTAGACTTAGTGTTGCTTAGTACAAACCTATAATACATGAGCCAAGATCAAAATGCATGATGATGGAATCATGGATGCTTACCTCAATCAGACATGATAACATGTGGACACTCTTGTTGCCAAAGTCGAACATCTCAAAGACAAAGCTCTGGTTCAGCCATACGAATAAAATGGTTTTGCTTCCTTCCTTACCGCAACTCACCAAACTCCATGTTCTTCTTAGCAAGCACGAGCTCGTGCGTGGAAATTATGTGCTTTTAATTTAGGGAACTTGACATATCACTTGGCCGCTTTTCATCGTTGTAGAATGTTGTTGTTGCCTTAGCTGGTTTGATCCCACCGTTGATACCATCATTGCCTGAGGCAATCAACCTTCAAACTCTAGCCGTCATCTCACAAATCATGTCCTCAACTCCCCTCCTTCCCAAAGACTCATCTTTTCACCACTCAACAACAGATGGTTGCTCAAGTTGGCTCCATTGCTTTAATTCTTGGCCTCTAGCTACGACCCTCGACTCCTTAAGCCTTTTACAATTATCACTAAAACAACAATCATCGTCGATAAGTGGCAACCAAAACCACCATTTAACGTTGGATTTGACAAGCATATATACCTTGGAAGCACATCATGCAAAACAATCTATGTTGATATTAGTAAAGGTCCTTTTCATTCTTCATGTCAGTTTCTCCAAAGCTCACTCACACTTTACTTTCAATTGTATCCAATATCTTTCATGTGTCTAAGATCACCAAAATCTATTTTCTATTCATTAATGTTTATCTTGATACTCATGTCTTTGATTATCACGCTAGTTTCTTTGGTGGAAGGATTGTTCTATGCTAATTTAGTTATGAATGACTCATTAATATATATGTATTACATGTCTTTAAGAATACAAAATATTTATTATTCTTTGCATTACGTCTGACAGGAATGCTTGACCGATGGATGTTTAGATTTCTAGAATCAATAACAAAATCTAACCACAGACGTTCAATGCGTTGAAATTTTTCTCAGACTTGCTGGGAAAATATGAAGCGAGTTTCACACCACTGAAAATATGTTTATTATTTTATCTTGTTATTATTATTTTTAGCTTTGTTATCTTTTTTTATAGCCATAAATTATTAGTAAATGTAACATTTAACGTGAAATTTATCAATGTAATCAAAGTAACATTTTAATTTGTGGTTAAGCATGGTCTCAGTGTAACATTTCACGGGCCAAGTTCGAAAATGGTTCTTACTAGTTATTATCTTGTTACATAACATGTCCAACCAATCCATCTATTATGTCTGACGTCTACTTTTGCATGTGTATTATTAGCATCAAAATGAATAAAATTTATAACCAGGTAACACATGTTTATTCGGGGTGCACTTTTTTGTTTTTTCTCAAATCTGGTTTGGGTTAACAATGGTCAAAACCGGTTCGGGTTCAAACTGATTATTAAAGTGGAAATGATTGGTTCAGTTTGAAACCAAAATTTATCTGGTTTGGTTTGGGTTTAACCGGTTTCAATGTAGTGGTTACAAACCAGCTTTAAACCAGTGGTTTGGCTTGAAACCGGACCGGTGTTACCCAAACATGTAACATGTTTCATTATTGGGGTTGGGTTTGGAGCTGGTTTTAGTGTTTATAGTTTTTTATTTAAATCAGTATTGGTTCATGCCACATATGTGTTTGCCAACTATGGATCAAAATAAGAAGCCTACAACCTCGATATTCACTGAATGATTATAGTGTTTTGAATGTTTGATTAGTTAACACTAACATGTTGGCATTAACCGTTAACAAACAATTCAGACCAATAAAATATACACCTTATTAATAATCGATGTTGAATGTATGAATATCTAAAAACCATTTAGACATTTACTTGTTTATTAGTGATTTATATTTCATTTTTTTCTTGAAAAATAATTTATATTTTATTTCAAGTAAATAAAGGGTTTTCTTTTTACTAACTTTGCCCTAAAACATGTCAACGGAAGAAAATAGCCTAAAAAATTGGAATAACAAAAACACCTTTACATCAATCTATAAAAAAGGCAACAATTTATTTTAATGTTAGAATCTTATATTTTTTAACAGCAAATTCAAGCACCTATTAATTTGTATTAAATTTATATTATTTGTTCATGATAAAACTTAAATCCTTTGTCATCACCATTTGAAAGTAGAGATCACAATGGGGCGGGTTTGGGGCGAGTTTCGGTAATCTCAACATCATACCCGATTATAAAAGTGTGTCCTATACTCAACCAAAAACCCGTAGGGTACGTACCGAGTATTTACGATCTGGTATCAAACATACCCGTAGGTAATCGAGTATACCCGTTAATTTCAAGAATAATACCCCGTTGGGTATACCCATCGGGTATCTCTTTGTCACTTTGGCCAAATCTCTTTGTCATCGTCACATTTCGACCAAATTTATTTGTTAATATATTGGTTACTCTCTTCCGATAGTACCTCGGGTTTGAAGAAGATCAAAAGTCTGATCGTCGAATTACTTAAATAGGATATTGACTGAATGAGAGAAATATTCGAATCAATGAGTTTGAAGATAATATAATATGATTACAATAACTTAAAATAGATACGATACAATTAAAATAACAAAAAAAAAACAAAAAATATTTCGGGTATATAATCGAGTAAACGGGCATGCCATGTAATCCCTTGTTGTCCAAAACCCGCGAAAATTATAAAAAGTTTGTCGTACCCGGTCCCATACCCGTCTCAAATGTACTGGGTTTCGGGTATTTCCATCGAGTTCGGATTTGACTGCCATCCCTATTTGAAAAAACTGTTATAACACCTTAATGATGTTGTACTTGTATAATTCATATGTATCTTTAACTTCTAACTATGAAAAACATATTAATTATGTAACATATTTCTTTACTTTTATTATCACTGGCTAATAATACATACGCGTGTCATGTAACTATATGCCTAAATTAGTTATGTGTCAAACAAAGTGCTACATATATATCATCTTTCATAGCTTCAATGTCTTTATAAAACTACTTGTAAATGACTAAATTTCTTGAAGACATTTTCGTAAAGAGTACAAAAGGTTAGCCACAACATAACCAAAAGTGAACATTACGTTTGGTTTTAAATAGATAGATAATAATGATCGCCAAAACGACGCCGTTCGATGGTGTAGAATCTAAACTTAAGATTCAAGAACAGTGGTAAAAGAACAAACCCCAATAGTATTGTTGTAAAGTCTACAAATCCAGAGATGATGGATACAGATTATTATTATTATTACATATTAATACCTAACTCCACTCTCCCACCATACCAGTGACAACTATGGAATGACGAAGCTTTAAGCATCCTCCGACTACACCCAACTTTCCAGCTACTTTCCACCATTAACCCACTGCTACCACTGCTACTCATACTCTTGTTACTACCTTAACAAGTAATAACTTTTGGGGTTTCTACTGCTTTCTGCTTCAAGGGTTTCATTCCATAGATCTGAGCACTTGAAAGCTGAAATCCCGCTTCAAATTGCAGTCATTCGCGTGTTATAAGGTCAGTGATATCTTATTCTCTTGTTCTATCTGTTCATGTAAGGCAACTGCATTTTACTAGTGTCATTCAGATCCGCTGTGAGATTGAAAACCTAATTTGGGATGGTTTTCTGATTGTGGTGTGTGGGAATGGGGCTTTGAGATGTTTGGTTGTTTACTGTGATTGACTGTGCTGGACCGGTGTTTGACCTCGTTTCTGCTGCTTATGGTGGTTTGGGGATGTCTACTAGTTTGATTGATTCATTTGGTTTAATGTGATTCTGGTAGGTTGATATTGTGTTTGAGTAAATCAATTGGCGATTTGTTAACTGGTTTTTGAGGTTATGTGATGATTTAGTAGTTGAATTAAGTTGAGACTTGAGTTTAGGGCTAATTTTTTTTCTAGGGTATAGGAGGGTTGGATAGTTAAATGTTGTACGTTTGTTGGTTTTGTTCATGGTGTTCGTTCTCTGGACGTGTAATTGATAGTTAAATGTATGAATTTCATTGCATGTGGTGTATTCATTGTAGCATAGACGCATAGTTGCTCTAGATTCTTCGTTTTTGAACTTGTTTGAAAATTGTGCGTACGGTAAAGTTTTTTGTAATATTAAAGATGGCCTAGTGTGACTTGGACTTATTTCTGTACCAACTATACTGATAATGGAAGTTGAAGGTCATTACAGGCTTACAGCTGTGATGTCGTTACAGAACTGCTTATTCTTGACATGGAAGACATTGACATTAATGGGATAACTTATAAGAAATGGAAACTTGAAATTAGGTATTTTAGGAAAGCACTTCTGTTCTCTTATTTAATGATGGTTCAAGTGGTGGGATTTAAGTGAGATCGCTTTTTTTGTTTGGTGGGTTTTGGCTTTGAGACTTTTCTATAATTCTGTGACGTTATATATTGATGTAGTCCTTCACCATAATCCTAAATAGGATAGTTTAGTGTAATTTATTATATAGTTATGTATGTATGAATGTATGATTTGAGCTAAAGGGCAATCCCTTTTGGAGATTCGTGCTCTCTCTCTCTCTCTTACAATTCTTTGCTTTTATCATCAATTCCATTACCCTTTTTCGATCATGTTATTGTAGTGACTAGTGAGATTGTGTTCCCTTCTAAGGTTCAGAAACATTCTGGCCCTTTTGAGTGCAAAAAGCATATTAAAGATTAATAACCATGTGAATCTTTTTGCTGTCATTTCAGGCCAGAGAACATGGGCCATTGTTTCAGAAGAAAGCCCCGTCAGCCAGTTGCTGCAAATTTGAATATTGACTCACAAGTATGTTGTTATTATAAAGTTTATATTATTTACCCATTCTGAAGGATTTTGGTGGCTCGTGTTTCAGTAATGTGACTTTACAATCTACATTTGTTACTATGTCATACAAAAGTTTGTTCTTTGAAGGGAGATGTTGCATTACCATTGATGCTAAAACATGTGGCATGAATAAGTAACTAATGGATATTCAGAAAATATATTGCTCATGGAACACATGCTTATTTTGCAGCTTGATGAAAATATAGAGCAGTCGCCACATCTAAATGAACTTTTACAGTGCTACAAAACTGATTGGATAAAAGATGAAAACAAGTATGGACATTATGAAAGTGTTGGCAGTGTGTCCTTTCAGAATCAGATATTTGAAGGGCCTGATACTGATATTGAAACAGGTAATAAAGTAGCACAGGTGAAGTTATGCGTTTTTATCTGCATTTACGTTTGTATCGAAGCAACTAAAAAAAAACCGCGTGAACATATTGAGGAAGTCCAAAAAGTACGTGCCTATGGTCCATCACCTAATTTGAGTTGACAGAGAATTATATATGTAATGCAAACAAAAAAATGTTTTTATGAACTATTTTTACATGATTCTTGCTTTTTAACTCTGCAGAAATGCATCTTGCCAACGCCCGGCAAGATAAGATTGAAGACAACACTGATGATGATACACCTAGTACCTCTGGTCGACAACTTACGGAGGTTATTTTTCTTGGATTTGTTTTTATACTTTTTATGCTTTTGTAGGACTAAGACGAATCTCCTGATTAAATTTTCAATCTTCACTCAGCACTATGGTGAATCCCCCCTGCCTGCTTATGAACCTGTATTCGACTGGGAAAATGAGAGGTCAATGATATTTGGACAAAGACTTCCAGAGCCTAACATGCCACTGTCTTCGAGGTTTAGAACCTGTATAATTTACAAACAGACACCTAGTTCATCCTTTTTTATTTCCATATTTACTTCTTCCTATATTTTTTTCATGTGTATAGTGGGTTGAAGATTTCTGTAAAAGTTCTTTCCCTAACATTTCAAGCTGGATTAGTCGGTGAGATCACTACTAACAACATTCTTCTAATTTGTATACACTATTTTTATGAAATTAGTTTCTGTGTATTTATATCTGATTTCAGAAAAATTTCTCTTGTAGAGCCATTCTATGGTACTATATCATTGTACAATAAAGATAAAAGAGAAAAGCTGTCAGAAGACTTCATTTTTCGTGTTCTTCCATCTGAAATGCAGGATGTAAGCACAAATAAAGTAATTACAATTTAAGTTATATTATGTGTAAAGTTGAAATCATATCAAGACTTAAATATTTCTATTATTTTGTCAGTCTTTCCAGGCAGGGAGTTCATCAGAATCTTGTGGACTTTTTTATCTAGACTCTCCATCATCATCTGTTTGCCTGCTTATACAATTAGAGAAGTGTGCCACCGAAGAAGGGGGAGTGACCCCATCTGTTTATTCACGCAAAGAACCAGTATGCAACTATGTATTAATAACTATGAAATATGATTGTTAAACATAATTAAATGGTTATTAAAATTACAATTTATTAAACAGGTTCATTTGACGGAGAGAGAAAAGCAAAAACTACAAGTTTGGTCTAGAATGATGCCTTACAGAGAATCATTCTCTTGGGCAATTATTCCGTTATTTGAAAGCAACAGTGGTTTGGCTTCTGGTGGCTCCGCTTCCCCTAGTAGCCCACTTGCTCATAGTTTATCAGGAGCTAGTTTGCAGGAGGGTGTTTCTGAACCAATTACAAAGGTCACATTAGACGGTCAAATGGGTTATTCGAGTGGAAATTCTGTTGTGGTTGAAGTGTCAAACCTAAATAAAGTCAAAGAGAGCTACACTGAGGATTCACTCCTGGTAAACGAACATCATTATTATTAATTTTTTTTTTTTTTACTTTTTGTTTATTAGTAAAGCAAGTTGCATAAAAGGATAACCTACTCTTGACGGATTTCCATTTGGGGTAACGTAAAGCAATAAACTTACTGAAACATGTAGATTTAACGTAAGCAACTTTTAGAAGCTTTCATCTAGGGTATGCTGACCCAGTATCTCAGTCAAAAATGCTGACGTTTCAGCGGACATGTTGGTAACCTAGACCAAGTACTTGTCTTAAATTGTGTGTTATCTGTTTTGTTTAAAAATATTTTGGGACGGAGGGGCTACCATTATATGCAATGTCCCCTTTTGAGTATATCTTACTTCCTATTATTAATAAAATGTAAATCCCCTTTCATTATTGTGTGTTCTTAATTTCAGATTAGGTGTTTGCAAAGTCCTGAACACATTTTGATTGTAAACTTGTAAAGTTGATTGATGCTGTCTTATTTGTCTGGACCGTTTTGGTGATGGGACATCCAGACTATGAAAAAGTTTATATAATTACTTTTGGGAATTCATAGAGCTAGTGTGTGTTGCCACAATTTGGTTACTTATTTTTAAATGTTTATTTTTCAGGATCCCAAACGGAAGGTTCACAAGCCTGTGAAAGGTGTGTTGCGGTTGGAAATTGAAAAGCTTCAAGCTGCTAACACCGAGTATGACAATGCTTCAGATGGCAGTTTAACCAATGAACATGACCATGGGGATCGACTAACGGATTCAACTGTCAGTGAGTGGCGCAACATGCATTCAGATAGACATAAAGAACCCTTAAACGGATCAGTTGCAACAAGGCATGCAGATATGACTACTAATGATGTATGTTTAATTTCTTTTGTTGTGTTTAAACAAAATGTCACTTGGTTCTTATATTTTTCTTCAATCACATCACCCTTCTCTATACAGGTTCAAGCTTTTGACTTCCGTACAATGATAAGAAACGAGCCTTTTTTACAACTTTTCCACTGTCTTTATGTCTACCCATTGACTGTCAGTTTAAGCCGAAAAAGGAATTTGTTTATAAGAATTGAACTCAGAAAGGATGATGCTGATATCCGAAAGCAGCCACTAGAGGTTGGTGAAAATGTAGCATATTTTGCAAGTAATTCTCCTTTAAAATTAAAATCCTTCTTGTACAATATTCTTCTTGTACAAAACTGAAATCCTGTTTAATTTAACAGGCAATGTTTTCAAGGGAACCAGGCACACCCCTACAAAAATGGGCCCACACACAAGTTGCTCCTGGGAGTAGGGTGGCTTGCTACCATGATGAATTGAAAGTTTCACTTCCTCCTATGTGGACCCCACAACATCACCTTTTGTTCACTTTCTTCCATGTTGACCTTCAAACAAAATTAGAAGCCCCAAAACCTGTAATTATTGGATATGCGGCTCTGCCATTATCAACACATGCTCAGTAAGCCTTTACGTACAGTTAGAAGCATTATTTTGTGTTTGTCTTTATACTTATTTGTTATGATAGTCGAAATAATTTTTAATCATATTAATTGCATTACTTTAAACTAACTTGGCTGTATTTACTTTTTTTGTGTAGGTTAAGATCTGACATTTCTCTACCAATCATTAAAGAACTTATTCCACACTATCTTCAGGACGGTAGCAAGGTAATCTATTTTTTTGTTACCTTTACAAATTCACCCTCTATTACCTTACATGTTTATATCTTAACATGCTTAATTATCTTCTATACCTTGGTATAGGAGAGGCTGGATTACTTGGAAGATGGGAAAAGTGTGTTTCGCATACGGTTACGACTTTGTTCATCTTTGTACCCTGTTAGTGAGCGTATAAGAGATTTTTTTCTTGAATATGACAGACACACTCTTCGTACAAGCCCACCTTGGGGTTCTGAACTCCTTGAGGTACCTTTATTTTTAAAAAGTGCAAGCTGTTTGTCTGTCTGTCTGATGAATTATGCTCTTATTCTCGTCTTGCTTAGGAAGAGTATGGTCAACTATGTACCCAATCATATGAGTAAAACATGATGTAATGTTCAAAATTCAAATATAATTAAAAATAAGCATGGAATCTTTCCATTCTCCCCTTAATTGCCCTTCATCACCAAATTGCATTACTTGCACCTAAAACGGTGCACTTTATAGTCATAGACTTCACATTTAGCTGTTTATAAATACATTAGTTGCACATTCCTAACAATGTGTGCCTTTTCACTAATGGACGCTTATTTTGGAATGGGAGAATAAGATCTAATGTGCACTTCTAACTTTTTTCAGGCAATCAATAGTTTGAAAAATGTGGATTCCACTGCACTGCTGCAGTTTCTTCACCCAATATTGAATATGCTTCTCCATCTTATTGGCAATGGTGGAGAAACTCTTCAGGTTTGTGAGTTTATTTTCTCAATTTATATTAAACATTAATTTATCTCCAATTCTGCCGTTTGGTTTCTCCCTCACATATATAATTGGATAGCTGAGTGCAATCATGTTCTTCAGTCTACACCATTGGTTTTTGATCGAGGTTTATTTTATGTCTTCTGACAGGTTGCTGCTTTCAGAGCTATGGTTAACATCTTGACACGGTCTGTGTTTTGAAGATATTAACATGATTAAGATATTCTTTGTTTATTAACATTAAAAGTTTCATATCTTTTTTCTATAGAGTACAACAAGAGTCAGTTGATGAGGCTGAAAGAAATATATATTTGGTCAACTATGTGGATTATGCTTTCGATGATTTTGGTGGTCGACAAACTCCAGTATATCCTGGTTTGTCAACTGTGTGGGGAAGTCTAGCTCGTAGCAAGGTAAATGTTTTATTTGTTAATTAATTACCATGAGCCAAAGAATTTTTAATTGTTCATCTGAATTCCTTGTAGGCGAAAGGCTATCGAGTTGGACCAGTATATGATGATGTACTCTCAATGGCTTGGTTTTTCCTTGAATTAATTGTTAAGTCAATGGCATTAGAACAGACTCGATTGTCGTATCAAAATCTGCCTCTAGGTATCTCTTTTATTTATTTAGAACCAGTCGTAGTATTATTCTTGAATATTTCGTTCTTGAAACCTAGTCTGATTAATGATTTACTTTTGTATGGCAGGTGAAGACATCCCACCAATGCAATTAAAAGAAAGCGTGTTTAGGTGCATTATGCAATTATATGATTGCCTTTTGACGGAAGTGCATGAACGTTGTAAAAGGGGGTTAAGTCTAGCAAAACGTTTAAACAGCAGTTTGGCTTTCTTTTGTTATGATCTTTTGTCAACCATTGAGCCACGTCAAGTTTTTGAATTGGTAGGTTTACTACTCTTTATATATCTTAATTAGGCACAGTCAAAGTATATATTGTTATTTTCTTATAGTTGCTAAACATCAACACTTTAGTTTATATATTGTTTCTGTGCATTGCAGGTTTCCTTGTACCTGGATAAGTTCTCTGGGGTTTGTCAATCGGTATTGCATGATTGCAAGCT
Source organism: Flaveria robusta (assembly GCA_025506415.1). Classification (NCBI taxonomy): domain Eukaryota; kingdom Viridiplantae; phylum Streptophyta; class Magnoliopsida; order Asterales; family Asteraceae; genus Flaveria; species Flaveria robusta. Next base: position 2,874,679 of record CM046466.1, on the reverse strand, counting down.
TACCTTTCTACAAATCATCTGTGATCATGATCTATTTGTTGAAATGCCTGGGCGGGATCCTTCTGATAGGTGAATATATATTTTTGTTTATTTATCTATGTATTTTTATTTGGGTAAACTACATTATAATGCATCCAGATTTACACCAATAGTTATAATATGTATTGGACTTAAAACTTACATTTTGATGTACCAAGCATCTAATTCTGGCTATTGTATGTATCTGACCTTTTATAACTTGTAAACTGGTAATGCGGCACCAATTTACGATGACGTCGCGAGTTATATGACTGCCACGTCAGCAAAAAGTACCAGTTACCTTATAATGAGGTCAAAAGATACAATGACTAGAATTGAATGTTTGATACCTTTAAGTTTGGACGTCCAATACATCCAATAGCAATTGGTGTAAAGTTAGATACATTTCAACAGTTAATTCCGTTCCAGGAGGCCTAGTCTTGGCCTTCTGGTTCACTTATTTTTATTTATAGTTGTTTTTTAGGGAATTTATTAATTATTTTTAAATATATAGGTTTCCACTGGTTCATATATAGTCCTATGTGTTTTTTTATGAAACTGCATTCAAGTATTTTATTTAGTATGCTGGTTATTACAGGAACTACCTTTCATCTGTCTTAATTCAAGAGCTTTTTCTGACTTGGGATCATGATGACTTATCTCAGCGGGCAAAAGTGAGTAGAATCATATTGCATTTTTGTATGGATACATCCTTTCCCGTAAACTGTTGCTGTCCATCATTATCTTTCCTTTTCTGTTTGCAGGCGGCTAGGATTTTGGTAGTTCTCTTATGCAAGCATGAGTTTGATTCTCGTTACCAGAAACCAGAGGATAAATTGTATATTGCCCAATTATATTTTCCACTTGTGGGACAGGTAATTATGATAGTGCAATTCCTTTTTTATGGGAAATTAATTTAGCAAATTGTTGCTCAAGCAATTAGTTCTCATTGTCACTCTACCATGCATACATAAGTGACACACATGCATATGGTTAAGATTTTATTATAATCACTACTTAATCTAACAATTTAACTTCCTTGTTTTTGCAGATACTGGATGAAATGCCAGTATTTTATAACCTGAGTGCTGTTGAAAAACGTGAAGTGTTGATTGTAGTTTTGCAAATATTACGTAATCTGGATGATGCATCACTTGTAAAAGCTTGGCAGCAGAATATTGCTCGAACCAGACTGTTTTTCAAACTACTTGAGGATTGTTTGATTCTTTTTGAGGTTATTTTCTACCACCAAAACTTATATATAGAATTTATTGGTTATTCATGACATTTTTTAGATATTTTCTCACACGAATGCAGCACAAAAAAAGTGTTGATAGCATGCTTATAGGCGCAAGTTCTAGGAGCCCAGTTGTTGATACACCTATGTCTCCAAAATACTCTGACAGGCTGTCCCCTGCCATTAATCAGTATTTATCTGAAGCATCTCGCCAAGAAGTTAGGGTATACATCGCTATATTATCTCTTCAAGTTGTATAATATAATATTTAAGTGTTTGACAATCTCTTATTATTTAAACCAATTTAATTGGTAAAATGACCAAAAGAAAATTAATTGCAGCCACAGGGTGCATCTGAGAATGGATATTTGTGGCAGAGAGCGAATTCGCAGCTGAGCTCGCCTAGCCAGCCGTTTTCCTTAAGAGAAGCTTTGGCTCAAGCTCAGTCTTCTAGAATAGGAGCTTCAAGTCAAGCTCTCAGGGAATCCCTACATCCAGTTTTAAGGCAAAAACTTGTATGTTATATGAAATACATTTAGTACTTGTCTGAATTTCTGATTTCTGATTTCTGAAGTATGGTGGAAGTGTGAAACTTATGTCAATTATACATAATAATATTATCTTCTTTCAGGAACTTTGGGAAGAAAACCTTAGTGCTGCTATCAGTCTTCAAATTCTTGAAATAACTGAGAAATTTTCTAAAGCTGCTGCATCACATAGTATTGCAACTGATTATGGAAAGTTGGATTGCATTACATCTGTATTTACTAGTATTTTCGCACGAAGCCAATCATTGGCATTCTGGAAATCATTATTTCCAGTATTCAACAGTGTTTTCCAGCTTCACGGATCAACACTAATGGCAAGGGAAAATGATCGTTTCTTAAAGCAAATTGCTTTCCATCTTCTTAGACTTGCTGTTTTTCGTAATGAAAATATCAGGAAAAGAGCTGTGATTGGATTGCAGATCCTTGTCAGGGTATGTGCACACAGTTTCTTTTTTTATTCTAAATATTTAGGGTTAGAAAGCACGTGCTAGTTTATGTGGTTACCAAATACATCATGAGCCTGTTTATGCAAGTATACAGAACCAGACAAATTGAATTTTTTTTTTGGCTCAAACTAGACAAATCAGTCAAATAAAATAATTGGCGGAGAAGTGAATAGTTCAAAGGGTTTGAAAGTGTAATTTTAATGTATATAGCCTCCTGAATCCTTTCTGTGCAAAGATTTAGATTATTATTATTATTATAACAATATTGTTATTAATCATAATTAACACATTAGTTTTACATGATATAAAGAGACCAAAAAGTGCTTATGGGTCAACTCAATCTATACTGAAAATTGACATTCCAACCCAAACTTGTTTGATCCATGACTTGTTTGTTTCAGTTTGTGCCTTAAATAATCACCACATGTTTTACTTTTTTATTTTCTTCTTTCCATTTGGCAGAGTTCTTTCTCTCACTTTACGCAAATAGCAAGATTAAGGGCCATGCTTACAATTACATTATCAGAGTTGATGTCAGATGTCCAAGTAACTCAAATGAAGTCTGATGGAACATTTGAAGAAAGTGGTGAAGCACGGCGTCTTAGAAAATCACTAGAAGAAATGGCAGATGAAAGCAAAAGTCAAAACTTACTAAAAGAATGTGGGCTTCCTGAAACTTCACTTGTTGATGTTCCAGAAGGGTCAACTGAAAGTCGGTGGTCATGGTCAGAAGTCAAATTTTTATCTAATAGCCTTCTTCTTGCTCTTGATGCCAGCCTGGAACATGCACTTTTGGTAAGTCTCAAGATCCTATACTTTATTCTGATTTCATGATATAGAAAGTTGTAGAGGTGGCAATTTTATCCCATTTGGACTACTTGATTTTGGCTATATTTTATCTCTAACAGGTCAAAGGGGTGTAATAGAATATTAGCTAAAAAGAAAAAAATATCAAACGACACCAGAAATGTAATTTAAAGCATAAATCATCTTCTTATTCAAAACAATTGTTGTGTTTGTGATCACTTGTGCGACTATAATTAATAATTAGAAGTTAAAAAATTTTATGAGAAAAAGGGATTTGGTTGACACAATCCAACTCATACCAAAAATTTACCCATCTTGATTTGTTACCCAATTTGCACGTTTTGGTAATCTTATTGGTTGGTTTATGTACTCCAGGGATCACTTATGAACACAGATAGATACGCTGCTGCAGAAAGTTTCTATAAACTAGCAATGGCATTTGCTCCAGTGCCAGATCTTCATATAATGTGGTTACTGCATTTATGTGATGCACATCAGGAGATGCAATCATGGGCTGAAGCTGCACAGTGTGCTGTTGCTGTTGCTGGTGTTGTAATGCAGGTAAATACTAGCCAAACTAAAAAAAATATTAGGTCTTTTAGAAGAAGTTATTTAACAGGGAAATTTCTTTATAGGCTCTTGTAAGCAGAAATGATGGAGTCTGGAGCAATAATCATGTGACTGCACTGCGCAAAATATGTCCAATGGTCAGCACTGAGATCACATCCGAGACATCAGCAGCAGAAGTTGAAGGTTATGGTGCTTCAAAACTGACCGTTGATTCTGCTGTAAAATATTTACAGCTGGCAAATAAGCTTTTCTCTCAAGCCGAATTATTTCATTTTTGTGGGTCCATTCTAGAACTCGTGATTCCAGTTTATAAAAGCCGAAGAGCTTATGGACAATTAGCCAAATGCCACAGTATGCTAACTAACATTTATGAATCAATCTTAGAACAAGAATCAAGCCCGATTCCATTTATAGACGCCACATATTACCGGGTTGGATTTTATGGTGAAAAATTCGGGAAGCTTGATAAAAAAGAATATGTATACCGTGAGCCTCGTGATGTGAGGTTGGGTGACATAATGGAAAAACTTAGTCATATATATGAATTAAGAATGGATGGAAATCACACATTACACATAATTCCAGACTCCCGACAAGTAAAAGCTGAGGACTTACAGCCCGGTGTGTGTTATCTGCAAATCACAGCCGTTGATCCGGTTATGGAAGATGAGGATTTAGGAAGCAGAAGGGAGAGAATTTTTTCTCTTTCAACTGGCTCCGTTCGGGCTCGTGTGTTTGACCGGTTCTTGTTTGACACCCCTTTTACTAAAAATGGTAAGACTCAAGGTGGGTTGGAAGACCAGTGGAAAAGACGAACCGTGGTTCAAACTGAGGGTTCATTTCCTGCTTTAGTGAACCGGCTTTTGGTTACTAAATCTGAATCACTTGAGTTTTCACCTGTGGAGAATGCTATTGGTATGATTGAAACCCGAACTGCTGCATTAAGAAATGAGCTTGAAGAGCCACATAGCTCTGATGGTGATCAGCTTCCACGGCTCCAGAGTTTACAAAGGATACTTCAGGGGTCTGTTGCAGTTCAAGTGAGTTTTCATTCCTTCTAAGCTTTTTTTTTAAGTCCATTTATATTCAAAATTTTGGTTTTGAGTTTTGTCTGAATGGCCGAATTCAATTGGCAAAATGGGCTTGTGGGCGGATTGTGCCGTTGTGCAACGGCTAAATGCATGTCCGGGTCAAAATAAGTGCTTACGAGTGGGTGGGTTGTGCAAGACTTTTTTGTTTGATTTTTTTAATAAATAGGGGTTATGTGAGTGCAATATGGTTATAAGAAATCTCTTATTACCGAATCTGATTTATCAGATAATATCATTTAAGGGGTTGTATTTGTATAGAATACACTGTAGGCGACTTTCAACCAGTTTGGCAAGTTACATCAAACCACACTCACTCTTTTGTCTCTTTTACTTTATTAATCAATAAGCAATGTGTTAGTTACACCTACAAGCAATTTTCAACATGTTTGGCCCATTCCCCTTTGATCTTTATTCTCTTTGACCCATGTAAGCTAAATTATAACTCAAATTGACCCATTTGTAAGGAAATAGTATACCATTGCCACCTGTAAATTTCTAACCCATGGACTAACATGTATGTGCAGGTTAACAGTGGAGTACTTAGTGTGTGCACAGCTTTCTTATCTGGGGAGCCTGCAACAAGACTTAGGTCACAGGAACTGCAGCAATTGATTGCTGCTCTTCTCGAATTCATGGCTGTTTGCAAACGCGCCATACGTGTGCATTTTAGACTTATTGGAGATGAAGATCAAGATTTCCACACACAACTGGTCAACGGTTTTCAGTCCCTCACCGCTGAGTTGTCACATTACATCCCGGCAATACTATCAGAGCTTTGATTGTATTGTATCCATCCATGGTGTCTATGTTTCTGGTGTGAGCCCACAGTTGGTTTGGCGGTTTGCCTGTCTACATTTTCAGTCACTTGTTCATGTATCTTGGTTGATAAATGATAATGTTTGGTTTCTTAGGTTTCTTGGATTTTGTTGATTAGAATATCTTGTAATTATACATATTTTATTTTTGCTTAAGAAATCTTCCAACTTGGCTTGCCTCATTTGTGAGTTGAAAGCTGAAATTGTCAATCTTTCAAGTTTCAACTTATATCGTATGTTTGGCGTACAAGCTTGTACACTATGTCACTATTCAAAGTTACTCGACCTCCAATATAATATTAAAAGTATCACTTGTACGGATTTATATTAACATTGGAGGCGTACATAAAAAAACTAAAAGAGATGGTGTATGAGAATATAAGATATTGTTTTTAAAATTTTTAGTTCTTAAACTTTTAATAAAAAAGTTATTTTTATTATTATAAGTTATTATTGTAACTACAAAACATATTAATTGATAGTGTTGTGTTTTGATTAGTTTCGTGAACCATATCTGAGATATACTTAAAAAGAGATTCTAAAGATTATTATTAGAATGCATATAATTTGATGGCAAGTATTATTAATTTTCACGCTAGCAACTCGTAGTTCTTATTAAACCATGACTGAGATTGAAAAGTTCTAAACTCTAGTAAAAGAGTTGGCTTTAATCACAAGTACTAATTATTAATCAAAACAATGTTATGGACCATTGTCATTTAACACAATAATTTATGAATAACCATGCATCTAAATAAAATGTTAAGAGTTGAACATTTGCCATAGAGATCTAATGTAAATAACACGACATGTTGCAAACAAGTTAGAGCTTACACGATAAGAATACATCTCCACTTAAGCCACAACACATGTCCGAGCTCAAACTTTTATATTTGATTCATGGTGGAAGCGCTAAGCGAAAAAAGCTTTGAAGCCGATCGAATACAACGAGAGTAGCTACATATACGGGCTAAGATAGAGTTGGAATGCTTGAGATGAAACCCTTAGAATTCAGGGACAAGAAGATAACCTTACTAATACAAAACTCAAAAGATAATGAAAAGTTACCACAGTCTCAAGCCATAAAGAAAAAGCAGCAAGCTCAATCACAACCCACCGGCGAGTGAGGTTTGAACTTCGCGTGGTGGGAAGGCCTTCCCGATTCGCATCTTCCCGTCCAGCAAAGAAAGTGAAGGGGAGCGGACAACAAGTTGGAGGACGCTGCAGAACCGTGTGATTGATCCATCTGCGCTACTCCCTAATTGAAGAAAGTTGTAAAGCCTTCAGAGTCTCAGGCGAACTGTTTAGATGCGTGGGGCAGATGGTTACTACTGGAAATTAGGAAGGCCTATAAGTAGGCCGTTTGCTATTGCTATAAGGGTTGCTTGTCTTTGTAATGGATGTTGCTATTTGCACCCTACTCTCTAATACCATTAGTCTAGAGACACTAAAAACTATATTAGTCATTCATTAATTATCACACAATCATTAAAAATCTTCTAATCTTTCATTAATTACAACCCAAGTACTAAAAGCAACTATAATCATTATTATTACTTAATTAATATAATTAACTATAAAATTTTCAAATTTTGAAAATTGTAAGAAAACGTGAAACAGTATTTGAATTTAAAACTAAATAAATTAAATTTTAAGCTTACATGTATTAAAAATTTAAAACTGATTTAATACTTTTAAGACAAATTTTAATATAGTTTAAAACTATTTGCATACGTTCTTTTTTTTTTTTTAGCACCCGTTATGTAATTTCTTTAACCCATGTTTTTTTAATTCAACTTTACCACAATAAATTTTTTTCTGATCTTACATTTTCCATCATCTAAAAGTTATTTATCGTAGAAACTATTTTAAACAATTTAAAACAATTTTCTAGATGTATATATATATATTTTTTATATATGTATAAATAGTTTTTAAAAACACTTAACTAATTTGAACGCTCATATCGAACAACGTATTATAAACTATTTTTATATCTATATTATTTATAAAACAAGCACCTCTATTAAAGGATAAAACAAACAAAGATAATTTTGAGTGTTTATTTATTAATAAAGACAATAATAAAAAAATAAAAAATACAAGCGTATTAGTTTTTAAAAAATATACATTTCTTTTAAATAAACAAACCGAAATAAATTTAGGCATATCAATATAAAAATAATTTAATAAGTATAAAATTATATTTTTAATAATAGTATGATAAAAAGGTTTTTATGTACAGTAGATGATAATTAAAGGAAGGAGAAGAAAAAACATCATAGAAATTTTATTTGATTAAAAAAGGTGAATTGAAGATTTAGTGGGTGTATTTAAGATGACCGACCCTAACAATCTTATTAATTTTACTCAAACTTTTTAGTTGTTTGATCATAATTTGATTGGACATAAAGAATGAAAATATTAGTCAATGTAATTAATATCACAGAGTAAGGTGCAAATAGAAACTAGATTAGACGGGATGTAGTGGTTTTTTTGAGGGCTTCAAATTTGCTGCGTTAGACGTAAAAAAAACTTTAAAATCACTACATCCTATTTAAAAGAGTCTTCAAACTTATTTTTAGCCAAGCCTTTAACAGACGTTAAATTAAAATAGGTGAATGAAATTATTTTTTCTCACTTTTGACAACTTTAACTAAAAGAGGCTTTAAAACCGCTACACTTGTTTTAAAATATGCTTTAATAGATTCATGTTTGCCTAGATGACATTTTAACTAATAAATCATTGCACATATGGTGCAAATATAAAAACCCATTTTTAATAGATAGTTTTGGGTTTCTTTAAAATGAATCCAAACAAATTTAATTAAGAAGTTAGGTTAGTTTAACTTGTCAAGCAATATGTTGTGTTTGAACTCGACTCAAACCTAAAGAAATCTAAATATCTTTATTAATTTCATTTAAAGCTTGAAAGAAGATGCCAACTAGTTATTGGGAGTACTCGGTTGTTTAGGAACAATCTATAAGGTAATATTTAATTTATTACGAATTGTTTAATTTAATAATGTCAATTATTAACTATGGATTCAAGCAATCACATTTTATTAAATTGGTGTTATTTACAACACTTGTCATGTTATCTACGACACCTATAGTGCTATTCATAACACCTTTGTACCATTATGATTACAAATATACTACAATATATTTATCTCGGTACTTAAAATCTGCATTAGTGTTTATGTAGTTTATTGTTATCATGTGAGTAATTAATTGTCATGTAATGGATAATATCAAAGGTTAGATAGTGAGCATACAGTCATACATATGCATTTTCTTGCAATGTTTTGGTTGAAATTTTAAGGATTTACAATATCATATCTATATACATGATCCATTTTATACACTAAATTAGGTGAATGATTTTATTTACATGAAAAAAAATATATATGGTGATGATACTTCTAATATCTTATTTTGGGTTCCTTATCTTATCTTATCTTATCTTATCTTATCTTATCTTATCTTATCTTACTACTCTAATAAAAAAGTAACTATGGTGGACACATGTCACCACCACATTTCACCTCATCAAAATTTTCCCGCTTCTCTCTCCTATTAATATAACATTAATTACAAACAATAAATTAAGAAATATATATCTTTTTATTAATATTGTTTCTAAAGAAATAAATATTTATAAATTAATAAACTTTTAAAACATCAAACTTTCTTAAAAATTTTAAATATTCTAACATTGATGTTTTAGGTAAAAATTTTACAAACAAAAATTAATTAAAATCATGAGTTATAATAAAAAAGTTTTATAAAATTATATTTTTTAAAATGTTTATTTTGAAACAAAGTTTTTAAATTTTTTTTGAAAATAACAAAAAGTTTAAAAACAAAAGATTAAAAAGTTTATATCCTTATTTTATTATTTATAGTCCTTACTTATACATAATTTTAATCATATTTTATCTTAATATATCATTTTATAACTATTAAATTTTTATTATATTTTGTATTTTATTTATTCAACCAGTGTAATACACGGGTTTACTAAAGCTAGTAAATTATATATATATGTTTATATTCCGGTGAATGATTTTATTTACATGAATTATTTTAATAACGTGTATTTAGTAATATGATATGGAAGATTGGTGTTAAGAATGTGTTAATCTCTATACTAATAAATAAAAATAAATCCGGACATTTGTCACCATTCTAAGCCATCTAATATTTGGTTTTTTCGCTTCTCTCTTCTCTTAATTATGAATGTTATAATAGTTATTTATTAATTAATAACTATCCATACTTAAAATTTCAAATATGTTAACTTTAAATTTTTAAATGTATAATACACAGGTTTATTCAATCTGTATAATACACAATATTTAAGACATAACTTATTATATTATTAACCATGTAACAATAAATTTATTTAGCACGTGTATTACACGAGATTATAATCTAGTGACATATTATGGATTGCCATTAAGTTTGGGTCAAAAATAGATTTAAAAAAATTAAAGATGTGGGTTAAAGTGAGAGTAAGTTGATATGGCTTGTAGTAAATAAGTCCTTTATTTTGATAGTAGGCAGAATACTAAATGCGAGAAACGCTGGACAAAATGAAAACTTAAAAATTTTAAAATAGAAAAAAAATAATAATAATGAAATTCTTACTCGTCTTCATAATTAGAAAAAATCGAACATTAAGCGCTTAAGTTTGTTTTTTCTATTCACGTAATTATTTTAGTGTCTCGTAGTAAACATCATCCTGTATATTCTACGTATAATGTTAAATATTACGAGAACACAAATAACAAAATGAATCATTTGTTATTTTTTTATCTTAAAAGATTTTAAAATAAATGAAATTCATAAAAACATGATGCTTGTTCATCACTCTTGAAAATCAAGGAAAAAAAAATCAAACAAAAATTTAAATTTACACACGTATATGTATTAAAATTTTAAAGTATATGAAGAAATTAGTTTAATAGCTTTTATATACACTAGCCTACATATATGTTCGCAAAAAATGGAAATTTTTAAAAGGTATGAAAACAACTTGCAGTTGTTTTTTTCTTATTGTAATAGTTCACTGTTTTGTAGCAATTTTCACCCTGAAAAAAGTGATTGCTATAATTTCAAAAAAATAAATATCATAAAAAATAAACAAAAATTCTATTTTTTCCCTCGTAAAAGCATCTCAAAATCAGTTATTTTTAACTGATACTAAAATTTCATAAAACACTCGTACTTGTAAAATTTATTAGAAACTCTTATTAATAACAACACAATCTTATATACGTGAATGCTATGTATATAATATTTTATTAACATCTATGTCATATGGACTCTTATAGAGATACTCAGATACAAATGTAAACTCCTTTGATGACATTAATCAAAACTTCCTAAAATATTTTCATTTTAAAATTCTATTAATATGATGTTAACATATTTGATAGAGACTTTATCTTTTAAAAAAAAAACCTTAAGTTGTAAATTAAAGTAATATAAAAGTGAAATTAGAATAGATTTACAGTGAAAAACCAATTTTAAAGATTTCAACAAATGATTACTAAATAGTGAATTTTCCTATAAAATTAGCCCTTTCAAGAAATGATAACCTAGAAGAAGTCAAGAAGCTAAGCTAAGGTGATTCACATTCACTTTATTACTGTGGGGTCTTGTGCACTTCATAAACATCATATCCATTGATTTAAGTGGTTTTCCCTCTCATTGCTCAAGCTAACAAGCTTGGTTGGTGGTAAAAAGGACATCTCGATTGTCAAAGTAATTTTTTTCTTAATCTTTTTTAATCAAATCATCTGGGGTTTCAGAGATCTTGAAATCTTGAAAACCCATCTTCTCCCTCCCTCTATTTCCCCTAATTCCGTCACAATTTTGAATAAAAATGGAATGCCTTCACTTCTGTCACATGGGTTCACGGGATTCTTGAAGTATCTGTTCGTCATTCCACCAGAAATCGAACTTAAAGTTGAGATTTCATTCAAACTGAAGCTATTTGTAAGTATTTTGATCTAGGGTTTGAGATCTCTTACTGTTTCAAAAGGGGGAAGCTCAGAATAAACTGCAAATGTTTGAAGATATGGAGATCTGGGTGTTGTGGAGAAAGTAGTGGTGAATGTGTTATTCTAGGGTTTCTGTGTTTTCATCAGGTTCTTGAGAGAGTATATCAATGGCGACCACAAAACGTGCGTATAAGCTACGTATCCTTTTGCTACATGTGGTGTATATACGTTATTTTCTTGATGCATACTTGTGTTTTTTGTTTTGCTTTTAATGTTGAAACACTGTTGATAGGAACTTAATCTGTTTTTGAGCCCGCATTTTAGTGATTTAGGGGAGTGTTTTGATCTCTATATGCCAAATGTATGCCTGTGGTTTCAGTTGTTAAAGAGGGGTTTTGAATCTAGTTGTTGATATGATTGGTGTACTTAACTCAATATGAATTGTAGAGGAATTTGTGGCTCATGCTTCGAGTGTGAATTGCCTAAAGATTGGGAGAAAATCTTCAAGAGTTCTTGTTACTGGAGGAGAAGATCACAAGGTTAATCTATGGGCTATTGGCAAACCCAATGCTATCCTGGTAAATCATACAATTCTTCTTGTTTGTTGTTACAATGGAAAAACTTCTTTAGAGTATACGCATAAATTATGTTTCTTGTTGATTAACTAGGGCTGCAGGCTTTTTTTTTTAATCTATTCATGCTTTTGTTGTTGTGAATTACAAAGTTTTGAATGATCATGAAATAGGGGAAGCAATTTGTTTTATTTTATATATTTATCTGGATTTGTACTGTTTCTTTCTTACTACAGAGTTTGTCTGGTCATTCAAGTGGAATTGATTCTGTCAGCTTTGATTCTTCTGAAGTACTTGTAGCTGCTGGAGCTGCAAGTGGTACAATTAAGTTGTGGGATTTAGAAGAGGCAAAAAGTATTTTTGTTATCCATTAGTTCATTGGCTGTTATCCCTTTTGTGTATTATGATAAATAATCTGATTTAGTTGAAATTTGGTTTTCTCACAGTTGTTCGCACTTTTACTGGTCATCGATCCAATTGTATATCATTGGATTTTCATCCATTTGGGGAGTTTTTTGCTTCTGGATCTTTGGACACGAATTTAAAAATATGGGATATAAGACGGAAAGGATGTATACATACGTACAAAGGTCACACGCGGGGTGTCAATGCAATAAGATTTACACCCGATGGTCGCTGGGTCGTTTCTGGTGGAGAAGACAACAGTGTGAAGGTCCGACCACTTTGTTTTTCTTAATGTATAAAAATACAAATAAATCATTAAAATAATAGTTTCTATATAAAGTTACTTCTCCCTGTGGTTTTGTAATGCTTGACATATGGCCTGCTCTGACAGCTGTGGGATTTAACTGCGGGAAAGCTATTGCATGATTTCAAGTTTCATGAAGGCCAGATCCAATGCATAGATTTTCATCCAAACGAGTTCTTGATGGCTACAGGTTGGAAAATTTTATGCTGCAAAAGTTTGTTTTCACATGCTCATTGGTGCTAATATTGTTGCTTTAGCAGAGTGAATAGTAAATTTGAACCTACTTTTCAGTTATTTAATTGTTCTTATGTTCCTGATAACGGTTGGTCAAGAAGATGTATTCCTTTTGTCTGTATATGCTGTCAGCAAACAAGATATTACCCTACTCATGTAGTTTAATGGATTATTGTTGTAAGATTGGCAGCTCGTGATAGCAGACAACCTTCTAGTAACTTTTCACTGGTTTCTTATTGAACCGCTGTTGATATTTATATGTTAAATGTTGGTTCATATCCCTTGCCTAGGTTATGTGATTGCAATGTTAGTCCTTTTTCTTAAGTTCAAAGCTCAAACAGCCAATCGGTTCACTAAACATATCTATCTGGCTATCTTATGATTAATACTTTGTTTTTCAAGTATTGTAAATCTCTTTGTTTGCATTTATATTTGGCAGGCTCTGCTGATAAAACTGTTAAATTCTGGGACCTTGAGACTTTGGAACTCATAGGTTCTGCTGGTCCAGAGGTAAAATACCCTGTGTTCTTTTTGGTCTAGACAATTTCATTTTCCAATTTCATTTGTATGTCTGATACCTTCATTTACAACTTCGAGGATTTGTAATATATGCCTATATGGGACACATTTTTACTTACATTTTTGCTTTCGTTTTTGCATTTCAGACTAGTGGAGTACGTTGCATGACATTCAATCCTGATGGGAGGACCCTTCTCTGTGGTTTGCATGAGAGCCTGAAGGTGGGATCCTTTTTATAAATATTTTATCTAATTAGAACAGTTACATCACGTATATACCCAAGTACATCCATTATATGTATTTCAGGTGTTCTCATGGGAACCTATCAGAACTCATGATGCTGTGGATGTGGGATGGTCAAAATTATCAGATCTTAATATGCATGAAGGGAAGCTACTAGGTTGTTCTTACAATCAGAGCTGTGTAGGAGTTTGGGTTGTAGATCTCTCGGTAAAATAATATTCTGTCAGTTATTGATTTGATGTTGGCATATTGTTTTCCAATTTAAGACTTTTTTTTCATGCAATTTTTTTTTTATTTCATGCAGAGAAGTGAACCGCATAAAGTTTCAAAGTCAAACGGTCATCAAGAACAAATATCTAACCCAAGCGGAAACCTCTCACTTTTAACCGAAAGTGCTACAAAAACTAGTTCGGGCCGGCTATCTGTTTCACAAAATTCAGATCCAATTGCGAAGGAGACAAAATCATTGGGGAGGCTTTCCTTTTCTCAAAACTCAGAGCCAACCAACAAGGATTCCAAAACCTTTTCATGTATGCCATTTTGTCGTCTACTTGATTGTTAGAGTAAATAACAGTTTTGGTCCTTGTAGTTTAGTTAAATTAGGAAAAATCAAACCTACAATTCATTTTTTACGAAAATGGTCACCGTGATATTCAAATCCTTCACAAATTTGTCCCTGCCCAAGTACAATGACTAATATTCCCTAGTTTTCAATTTACGATTTCTTCTCGAATTTACAGTTTTTTTTTCAAACCAATATTCGTGTCATGTTACTACTTATTATTATTTATCTTCTGTGTATTGCTTTTGACATCAGTTATATGTTGTGTACTTAATGAAGCCACAGGAAATGTAGCTGCTATTCCTCAAAAGATATATCCAAATGTTGTCAATAAGATCAGTCCAACTTCTTCAGTTTCAGTTAACAATGCACCAACAGCTTCAAAACGGAATGTGACAAAAAGCCAGTCAACACAAAACGTGTCGACTTTTAATAGGTTAGAGGTTGCACCTGTAATTGTGCCAAGAAACAATGTTGATTTAAGGAGAGAGGGTATTTCTGGTAGAGTAACACCAACAATTGTAATGTCAAAAACATCTGATTCTCGCAAGTTTACAAATATCAAGGAAGAAGCAGAGAAACCATTATCTTCTGTACAATCTGTGAGTGATGCAACTGATGTTGAATCAAGTCGAGTTGCTGACAGAAATAATTTTACTTCAATGAAAAACTTGGCTTTTGAAATTCCTGCAAAGGAGTCAAGCTTTGAAGATGACAGGTGCCACCAGAATGTAGTGACAGAGTCAACCCCAAGCCATCAACCTGAAATGTGTAAGTACATAATTGTCTGAAGTTTAGTTTTTATGAGATACAAAGACTGTATAGAGCTAGTTATGTGCTATTGTAGGAAACAATGACTCTAAATCTGTTGAAATTAGGGAATTATCATATATTAAATTTAATTCTAATCTAATATAAAAATATATAAATTATTCTCCACAAATCTACAAGATATCTTGGAATTTCAGCTAGTTTTTAATATGGCTCCATTTATAAATGTACTTAAATATAAAGCTATTGTTATGCAAATATTCGCAGATGAAGGACGTCTACCTCGAGCAAACAGAGATACTTACTCTATGGAAAATAGAAGAAGAGGTATAATACCAATTTTTGTTCATGGTTTCTGTTGTTAAGCCATCAGTATACATGAATTATGAATTTATGATACCATTCAACTACATAACACTTTTATATTTAGGAAGAACACGCCCTCTTGTTTCTACTTGGGACAGAAAAGAAAGGCCTCCTTATCATGACACACTTTCTTCTCGAGGCATCTCTGATAGTAGCTCTGCTGTCAGTAAGCTACCAAATACTATGGTATGACACTATATTCTCGTTTTCTTAACTTTAATATGACTTGATATCTGTTATTTGTGAAAGTACGATTTTTTCAGACTGCCTTCAAATTGTTAATGTAGCCTTAACAAACTAAATAAAAGACATTTTTAAATTGTGATTTATCAACTAGTTTATATTAACTTATACTTTTACAAGCGTAAATTTGTTATTTGATTCATTTTTTATAGCCCACGAGACTGTAATTATTTTTAAAAAATGCTTTTACAATCATTCCAGACACTTGCCTCGTTTTCATGATCTACAAAATAAGATCACACTCATTTTTGTATCCTCAATTTGGGCAGAAACAGTTACCTGAATCTACTGTGAAGGAAACAGGGCCGTTATCAGAGGAGGATGTCGTTGTAGATATCATGGGACGACATGATCAATTTGTATCCTCAATGCAGACTCGTCTAGCCAAGCTACAGGTTACTAATATTTTATTAATTATTCTTTTTGGCAATCTCACTCCAATATTTGGGTTTTTGTTTCTTTTAAATTTCAAGCGTTGCTCTGACATGATCATTGTCTACCATAACCTCATGGGGAGGGACACCACTATGTACATACCAGATACCATCGGGCTACAAGCCCTGTGGTGTTTAAAATTCTAGATGGTGTTCAGGTTTTACATAAACATGAATACTTGAAATATGTTTCTTAGATAATTATTTAACCTTTTGTTTCCAAGAATACTGAAATAGTTGATTATTTATATTGTATACAGATGATCCATAGATGCTGGGACAGGAATGATATTAAAGGAGCCATTAACGCATTGACGAGAATGTCTGATCATGCTGTGAGTATTTTGTTGCTGTTTTACTCATGTTACTTGTTTTTATTTTGTTTTTTCCCTGCCTTTTCTTTATCTCTTGGTAATTCTTTTTAATGTCTGATTCCAAACTGTTGTGTAATTATGCAGGTGACTGCAGATATAGTCAGCCTTTTGACTGAAAAAATCGATACCATCACCTTGGATGTTTGTTCTTGTTTACTGCCTCTCCTCACAAGCCTTCTTGACAGCGACATGGATAGGTATGCAACTCCATGAATTTTCATGTTTTATGAATATGTTCCATATATCTTTTGTTATAAAACAATAAAAATAATTGCTAAATGCAAAAAGCAAAAGAAAAATGGTAACCTCTCTTCTTGGTAAATGACGTTCAGTTTTTTGTTATAAAGAAGATAACATTATTTGCTAAATTATGTGCTTTAATAAAGACAATATAAGATTTACTTTAGGAAATTTATTGTTTAGTATTTTTATTTGTTTTTGTTTTCATTTATGTGTTCCCATGCCACAGGTGATGCATTTGTATAGAGGTTGCACTGATAATCTAAATGAATACAACATTGATAAAAATAGTCAAGTTTGAGAGTGTGTGCATGTGTGTGTATTTGAGTAAAAACGTAACATGTGACTTGCAGTTAAGTTAATAGAAGGGATTGACATCCAAAAAATACATTTGAGCTGGCAAATGTTTTAATAGAAGAGTGTATACGACTATTGCCTGAATGTTTAAAATGTCTAAATATGAGACAACGTAAGATACTTTATCAAGCTACCAATGTCATGTAAATTTGTAATCTAAATCAAAAGCTTACCAAAATAACTCTGTTGCACTCTTTGAGACCACCCAAAAAAGGATTGTTACATTATGCTGTGTTTTTTATTTATTTATTTATCTTTAGGCATCGGGGAGTATCAATAGACTTGCTGCTTAAACTGGTGCGAGTATTTGGTTCACTGATATATTCCTCCTTACAAGCTTCATCCTCTGTTGGTGTTGATATTGAGGCAGAACAAAGGTATGTTCTACAGTTCTAGACCTGCCAAAAACTATTTAGCTTTATATTTACCGGTGGCAACTTCGACCTGCTTATGGGTAGACTGGTCGATTTGGGCTGTCTTTTATCTTTAAGAGGTCAAGTGGTAAAATTTCAAAAATTATCCCAAGTTCGAAACCTGGTATAATTATAATAATAATAATAATTTATTGTAGGTTGGAGAGATGCAAGGTGTGCTATCAGGAGCTTGAAAAGATCAAACGTTTGTTGCCACTCATAACAAGGTATGTTTTCATTTCACACCTTTTTTCACTTCCAAGATATTAAAAAAAAGCATCTAAACATGATATTTTTATGATCTTCTAGAAGGGGCGGAACGATTGCCAAGTCAGCACATGAGTTGAATCTTGCACTTCAAGAAGTCTCATGAGTTTGGGTGAAAGGTTTGTTTGATACAGATATTAGGGTTTGCATTTTAGAATAGGGATTGAAAAGTTCAACTGCAAGTGTTGGGGTGATGGGAGATTAATGTACATCTGATGATTCTGCATGCACTTATGCATGAGCATGATTAACTAAGCTAATATATCCTTCAATGACTAATTGAGTTTTTGGAGGCGAAGCCGCGGGACATGTATGTCAACTTACGGTCAAGGAATCAACCAATCAAAAGGAAATGACTGACTAATCGAGATGTGTCCAAATTAGTAAATATTTTGAGTGAGGAGTTAATCCATTGGTTCATTTATAAAAAAATACCAGTTGATGAATGTTGAGATTACCTGAAATGTATTTGAATTGTGTAACTTGATTGTAGGCATGGATTCTTTTAGTTGTGAATTTATCCCACCTTTTGGCTTGAAAAACACCCCCAGGCATGCAAGATGCAACATCCTTTTCGGTTTTCTTTTTTATTTTTATTTGAATTTCGTCGTATTTGGCTATTTTTGTTCAATAACTTCAATTGGAAGCTGAGTGGAAACAACGGTAAAATTATTGAGTTCAAGCAGTGGAAGTATAAGGTAACAAAATAAACATGTTTAATTCATTAGAACCTTTGGATTTTACTTCATAACAGAATTTAATGATATATATATACACACACATAACATTGTATAACAGCATTTTAGTTGTGTTTGTTTCTGATTTTTGTTAATGTAACACATCAAATCATTCCTTGCCGGGTTTTAAAGATTGTTATTGACAATGACGATGAACCGTTATCCATAACAATATATAAAAACTAGTTTTAGTAAACTCGTATATTACACGAGTTGAATATATAAAATATTAAATAAAATAAAAATTATTAATTATAAAATAATATTTTAAAATAAGACACAATTATAATTATATATGAGTAATGATTTTTCTTTTATACTTTTCTTTTCTTTTCAAAAAATAAATTAAATATTTTTATTTTAAAACAAATTGTTTTAAAAATATTATTTTCAAAAATTTTCTTATTATAACTCTCAATTTTAATTATTTTTTGTATATAAAATTTTTACTTTTTAAAAAACATCAATTTAAAATATTTCGTATTTACAAAGTTTGATATTTTTTTTATAAAAATTTGTTTTCTAAAATAATATTAATAAAAAGATTTCTTACTTAATTTATTAAAAAACTATTTTTAATTTAAGAAACAATTTAATAAAATTATTAGTAATTAATGTGGTAATTAATAGGAGTGAGAAGCGGGAAAATTTTGTTGAGAAGGATTGTAATTCTGACACGTGTCAACTTTAGTTACCCTTTTATTAGAATAGAAATATGAACATAGTAACTCTAATTCACAATATTTTATTTTATTATTGGTGGTAGAGAAAAATTAACTAAAGTTGTAACAAGTTTTTTTTGAACGGCAAATGTACGACCCTGCTTCGGAGAATAGGTGTTATTTTAATCGGGCCCACCTATTCGTTTTCCAGCCGAGACTGCACCCCAACCATCTCAGAAGGAAACCAATTACTGAGAAAACCACTGGCTCAATCCTGAGCATTTTGCTCAAAGTGAAACTTGAACTTATTACCTCCCAATATCTACATGTTATGGGTATCTAACCTTAAACAGTTGGATAAGAATCATTGGTTGATTGGTCCACCTCACTAAAGTTGTAACAAGTGGTCGATAGTATTTCAACATTATAAGTATTTCAACATTATAACAATAACAATTAACAAATGCCATCTACAGTGACTTTGCTTGATTGGTCCACCTAATCAAAGTAAATTTTCATATATATTAATATATATATATATATATATATATATTAATATTATATACGTCCATACGTATAATTAGTAACAAAGCCATCCTAGCTCAGATGGTTGGTCTGCATTCATTCAAAAGAATCTCCCTACTTTAATAAAAGGTTATGTAAAAGTACACATATTAATACTATATTGCTCCTCAATAATTTTTTTTTCCGCTTCTCTTTTCTATTTAATAATCACATTAATTATTAATAATATTATTTAATTTTTTAAATTAAAATAGTTTTTTAATAAATTAAGCTATATATATTTTTACTAACGTTATTTCTAAGGAAATAATTTTTTATAAAATTAGAAAAAATTTTAGAAAATCAAAATTTCTTAAAAATACAAAATATTTTATAATTGGTGTTTTTAAAAAAGTAAAATCTTTATAAACAAAAAATAATTAAAATTGAGAGTTATAGAAGAAAGTTTTTAAAGTATGACATTTTTTAAAACGTTTGTTTTAAAATAAAATTTTTATTTTATTTATTTTAAGAAAATTTTCAATCATATCTTATTTTAGAATATAAATTTATAATTAATAAATTTTCATTCAATTAAATATTTTTTTATTCAATCGTGTAATACACGGGTTTACTAAAGCTAGTAATATATAATATTATTAGCCTCTTTGCTTATTATATACTAATACATTTCAAATGGGAGTTTACGGTACTAATTCATCATTGGTTTGTCTTATTACGTGACGTTTGTTTATGATTTTGTTACTTTTTTTTTTGCTTCATGTTTTGATCCGTTTTCCTTTTTCTCCAGTTCTTTTAGTTTTTTTATTAAGTTTTTTAATTGTTTAGCATTTTTGTGTTAGTATGCAAGGATATAATTATTTTCTCTTATTTTAACGTACTAATAATAACATTTTTTGTTGCATGTATCAACGTTGCAAAATACACAACCCTGATTTACAACTACAAGTAAAAAATATTGTTATCTCCGCACCGTAGCTCGGGGTGCTTTTACTAGTTATATTCATTTATATGCTACTGTAAACATTATATGTCAAACATATATAGCTGTTTTAATTGTAAACTGATTGATTTATTCTTATTGAAGCTTATGTACTCTCAATTCAAACAAACAATTTCATACCTAGATATTAATGAAAGAGAAAGATCATTACATCCTAACAAATATGTAGTACACGCGCGAGTTGTGGCCGTGCTTCAGAAGCTCCATTCTAAAAAGACGTTTTATTGGTGATGCACGAGGCATGATCGCGTATTACATGCATTTAACAATGTATTTGTGGTAGAAAATTATTAAACACAAGCAAACGCGAACAATGTTTTAAGTATCTTATAAGTTTGTGATTTTCTCATTTATAAAACTTTCTACTTTTGGTAATTCTTTCCTAACATGAGATACACTTACTCCTAAATCACAAAAAGTTAATGGTGAGGGTTAATTGTGAGGGTCAAAGGATCCGTATTAAAATATATTTTCGTTTCATTTTGACTACATTATACATCCTAGAGGTAAGGGTGTATATATAAGTGTACTTGGATCGGACACTAAATTTATGGTTAACTACTTTCAACCATAGAGATCAAAAAAGAGTTAACTGGTAGGCAAAAAGATGGTGAAGGCATCATGTTATGACAAAAACGGATTGAAGAAAGGCGCATGGAGTGAAGATGAAGACAACAAGTTAAAAGCCTATATACAACGATACGGTCATTGGAACTGGGGTTTACTTCCCAAGTTTGCCGGTATGTTTTAAAAGGCATTTGCGACCGCTTTGCAACTGTTCTGATTGTGTTAAATGGCTGTTTTTAGTAGTGTTTTCTAGTTTGTTTTTTTCATTAGATTTGGACATATGCTTATTATTTTCTATTTTCTTTTCTTTAGGTGTGTCTCGAAGTGGTAAAAGTTGCAGGCTGAGATGGATGAATTATCTCCGTCCAAACGTGAAACATGGAAACTTCTCAAAACAAGAAGATGCTATAATTATTGAATTACATAACAAGCTAGGCAACAAGTACGTTCAAATAACCTTCGTTTTTTGTTAAAAGTTTCACTTATGTATGTAAATGTGCGCTTGCTCACGCGCATGCACACATCTAATAGAAATTATTGTTCTATGGGCAGATGGTCTGCTATAGCTACAAAGTTACCAGGAAGAAGTGACAATGAGATAAAAAATCGTTGGAACACTCATTTGAAGAAACGAGTTCATAGCAACCGAACTGTCTCTAAAAGCCAACACGTTGGAACCCTCGAACCTAATAAGGCTAACCCTAAAGTAAATCTTGTCCCACAATCATATGGTTCGAGCCACCTTGCAGCACGAACACTTGATCATGAAACAATCATTCAACAAACATATGGTTCGAGTCACCTTGCACCACAAACACTTGACGACGAAACAAATAGTCAACAAACATATGGTTCGAGTCATCTTGAACCACAAACGCTTGATGATGAAACGGTTGGTGATTTCTGGACCGAGCCGTTTCTAACAGACAATGATCACATCATACCATCAGGGAATAACTTGTTGTCACCTTTTAATTTTGTCAACGACTTCATTTGGCAATCATCTTGTGAGGGTGATACGATGATGACTCATGAGTTACTATGGTCAACATTGGATACATATGTTGAAGACAATAATATGGAGTTCATCAGGAAATGAAGACCATGCTAGTTTAATTATTGATTTCCCTTTGACTGGTTATGTGTTGATAACTATGAGGTCTTTCTTTCAACGGTTTTCTTGTTCATTTACTCTAGTTTTGAATTGAGAGATTAAAATAAGTTTTATGTATAATAGTGTGTTATATATGGTGGTTATTCTACGATATAGATATAAGGTTTATTCAATTTTCATCCTAGATCATTTTGTATAGGTGAGTTTTTTGTTGTGTATGTTTGTTTGCATGATTGTTATATAATAGTGTGAAAAATAAATTTTTGTTTTTTCTTACATTGATGGGTGAAAATTTATATTTGACATGTATGTTAATATTTTTGACGGATGAGTAATTTGCACTCCTTAGCTTGTGAGCTAAATATGAACTTTATAACAAAATATTATGTGTGGAGATTAGCGCATAAAACGTGCTAAAATTTACAAGTAAAGAAGCTTTCATCGATCAGATGATCGAAACTCGCTTTGAGTGTTAATGTAAAACAAAAGTTTTAAAGTGATCACCTATTTTATTTGACGTTAATGTCAAATCTAAAAGAAAAGAAATGAAATTTAATGATAGTTTATTTTGTTTTTGATGAGATATTCTGATGATAAAGTAGTGACTTTTAAATCAAATATTATGATTTAAACTCTAAAAAGTATATATGTAATAGTTCTAGAAGTGAACTATATCTAAAGTAGTTAATGTGTTTACGGATAAAAAAAATAGAAAATACTTTAAGAGAAAGCCAAGCATTGTGTAAAGTTATTATTTTTGGATTTAAAGAATGATGAAAAGAGAGATTTTTTATTATAAACCTTTTGAAATTTGGGAGGACCACGATGCTTGACTATACTGAGTCATTGACTGATAAAAGTCAAAATACAAATTTATTATATTGATTTGACTGCAAAAAGTCAATCTCGATAATCCTTTCGTTTTTCTAATGGATAAGATGTAACATTCAAAACAATCTGTTTAAACATAAAACTTCATATATACTTTGTGAGGTCTCACCACTGATTTAATATATGTTATATAGTTTTGATAATTAAATAACACATGTTAAGAGTTATTATTAGTGGAGTTTACAGTGATAATCTATATATTACGTGATTTTAAATTTGATGATATCGTTTAGAAAGGAAAAGTTCGTATTTGGTGTAATTTCATCTAGAGGGAGTTGGTGACACTTTGTCTCAAAGAAATTTATTAGTATTTACTATATTTGGAGATTTTGATGTAGACTCTTATTAATGTTTACAAACATGCATATATAGTCATTAGTCACATTAGACTAATATGTATCATTTTCATTTGAAAATGCTTATTTCCTCTATATTGTATTCTTTTTTTACAAACGTTATGTTATTTCAAGATCTTCACCAGCTTTTACATTTTTTTATAGTCACATTATTCATGATAAATCTTTTTATTTAGTTAAAAGAGTAGTAACAAATGGGGATATGTGGTAGCATTACATTTCTCATCATTAATTTTTTTTTAATTTTTTTACCCTATTAAATAATTACAATAATTATTAATAGTATTCTTTTATTCTCTTTTAGATTCAAATAGTTTTACAATAAATTAAGAAAGAGATCTATTTCTTAATATTACTTCTAAAAAATAAATTTTTATAAATAAAATTTTTTCTAAAATATCAAACTTTTTAAAAAGAGTAAATTACATAAATGGTCTCTGGTGATAAGATCATTTTTAAAGTTAGTCCCCAAGTATGTTTATTACAAGATAACCCACTAAGTATGTTAGAGTCATAACAAAATAATCCACAGCTTGGATGAATGTTAACTTTTTCCGTTAAATATGTGTGAAATGATTTTTTACCCTTGTCTTCCTTCCCTCTTCTTTCTCCCCCCCCCCCCCCCCCCCCCCCCCCCCCCCGGTAACGCACCACCTCTCCTCCACCTATGGATTTGGTCGACAAAAAAGGATGGATATAGAACACCACCATTAAACCTCCTAGACTGTGATGTCAACACCCACCATCACTAACATCGTCAGTCATCACCGCCTCCAACACTACTGCCACCACCTCCAACAGCGTAGGCCACCATCGTCTCAACTTTTATTTATATATTTCCAAAACTCATTTTATACGTAACAATGCTCCAACACCGTGAGCATTTTAACATGTATACCCATGAGATTTGTTGATGTTTGCATTTTTGGTATGGTTGTAGGTAAATCTTTAAGACTGTCAATTAATGCCGTGGAGGATTTTTGCTGTTCTTTTGATATGTGTTATAGTTGTTATATTAGATACATTATTAAGAGTAAAAGACTCTTTAAAGATAATATTAGAATTTAAATTCTAACATAATTAGAAGTAGAAATAAATAGTTTGCGAGTCATCATCTATCTATATAATAACAAACTCTTGCTACATTAAACTTTAATGTTTTAATGTTTTGACCACATGAGCTTAGTTTTTTATATTATGACCCATTATTTTATCTTTTAAACTTAAGTTAAAATTATATTCTTTTACCACATATTCTCATCTCCTCTCAAGATGGCCACTACCGATCAGTTTAAGAAATCATCAACTTTGATTAACAAATAGAGTTTACGTTATGCGGGTTTGAGACCTAGACTGACCATTTTTTTAACTTCTTTTTTTTTCAGGAATCTTTTTGTATTTTTTACTGTTTTGTTAACGTTATTTATATCGTTCCATTCCTGATGCCTTGGAATTCCACGTTGGAGTGATAGTCGTCATAATATGTTTTTATATTTGCGTTTTGACATTCGTATCCATGGCGTAATTCCCCGTGCAACGCGCGTATGTAATATATAGTTATTATAAAATTAAACTAAAATTATTCCCTAGCTAAATATGATAGCAGGGGGATGATCTCATGTGGAAATTCAATATCGCAAGTGTTTTATACAAGCTAGAGCAACGGTTGACTTCATATGAGAATATTTGTTGGAATTTAAGTACTTATTGCATGTTTCTAGAATGCTTGGATAGTAGTTAGTAGATATATTTTGCTCTCGATAGTTAATATAGGAAATCGTTTTTAAATATATATTAAATTATTCTGATTTTGACGCAACTCACTTTGGGCTTACCCATTTATGCTTTCATTAAAAATATATTTTTATATGTCGATGAAAAATGCCTTAGATTTTTTAATTCGCTTTAAGGCCGAATCCATTTGCTTTCCCAGGCTAAGGGTCATAATGCCTATTAGATACATACATGTATATTTTAATCAAGATCAAGTAAAAGATTTAAGTAAGAAAAATTGTGTACTATTGATTAAAGTTAATCGATGGCTAGAATGGTTATCAATAGCTAAAATAAAATGGGTTGTCACAGGGCTGACCTTGAGGAAGGCGAGACGGGTGGTCGTCCAAGGTCCAATGACCTTGAGGAGGGCAAGGTGGGTGGTCGTCCAGGGTAACCTTATCATATTATATATATATATATATACATATATATTACTATACAAAGTGTACAAAGTAATCACGCAAGAAGAAACTTTACTAGATGCAATTATAACGCAAATGTTATAATTAGTAATGCAAAGATAAGATTATCACACAAAAATAGAATTATCATACAGGAATGTATTCTTGCATTATAATTACATCTCTGCGTGATAATATCACGCAAGAGTAACCATTCTTGCGTGATTATTACTTGTTTTTACGTGATAATTCTATCTCCAAATTTTGTACACTTTGCACGAAAAAATCACCATGCATATAAACTTTCCCATATATAAACTTTGTTAAACACTTGAACTCATTAGGTCACTAACAAACCTATTAACATTTCAATTATAATAGGTCTATTAAACATCAAAGCCTATTAAACTTTTAATTATTTTATTTCACTATCATTTATTCATAACTAAAACTTAAACCTTATTAGAACCCAAATAAAATAACTTTTGATTTGAGGTGGAGGCGGTAAAAGAACTATCAGTACACACAAGGTTAAGGTGATCGATTAATCAAACTAGAGTCTTGTATTTTTTACTTGCTAATGACCCAAAATTTTATAAATGATGTTATTGAATTTAGATAACGTGGGCTCTTTTTTTCTACTCCCCCAAGATCTAAAAAATTTCACTGATTCTCGAGGACAGCTCTAGGTTGTCACGTGGAAGGTAAAATGGTATTAGATATGATCGTTGACTTCTACTTTTTATCATCATTGTTTTTTTAACCCAAATAGTTTTTATAAGTTTCACTGTTTAATTCGAGTATAATATTACTATCAAAAATACGCTTTTTAAAACATTTTAAACTAGGATGCATACTACAGTTTATTAGGTGTGTTTTTAACCATGCGCCTAGCTTCACCAACTCACTACATGATGGCTTTATACCATACAATATAACAATGCATCATGTTTGTATATGTACGCACCCTTTTTCTGTATTTTTTAACGCATTTACCATCACGGCATCACATTTTATAGGCTATAGCACGTGTCAACCCTTTAGCATATGCCTCACGTACGTACGGACATACACACATATATACACACACCATTTAGTATTGAGTACTAAACAGGGGCGAAGGATAATAGGGGTCGGGGGAGAGGGGGGGGGGGGCTCTCTTTTTCGTCAGTAGGTCAAAAATTTAGTTTCGCTCCCCGCCCCCACCCTCCATGTTAGTGTTCAAACTCCGCCACTGGTACTAAATCCAAATCTACAATGAAACTTAACAAATCTAACAGTTGAACTAACAGACGATCTTATCAGTTGAGGGTTGCAAGTTAGATAACTGACGTTAATTGACTTTGAAATTTTGGGTTGAATGCTTCAACTTTGACTTTCAATGAATGCAATTAAAACTTGAACCCTACCAACTTATTCTACACAATGAATGGACTCGTATTAGTGGCAAAGCTAGGTGGAGGTTGGAAGTTATTTGAAAGAGACAGATGGGGACATAAATCGTTAAGAATTTAACTAGGTATTAAATTTTTTAATTTCTAACGGTTGCATTTATTTTCTTTTTTGACTTACACTAAACATATAAATATATTTAAAAAATGTTTAAAAAGCATTATATCTTTTATATATACAGCGTTGAGGTTAATGTTTTTTAATTTTATACATGGGCTACGCACCCCGTCCCCGTCAAAATTCCAATTTCGGTTGTTTCAGTAATTAACGATTACAAAATAGGCCTTGTCGTAAGGTGCCTGAAAGTTCTCTTAGAAAACCAGAATTCAAATATTTTCTAAGTATATTGGATGGATACTGTCATTTAAAAAAAATATTTTCATTAGTCGTTCAAATTAATAAATGTTTCCATTAATGGTTTAAGCAACGGAGGCGGACCATTGATTGATTCACTGAAAATCATGTGTAGTGCTTCAAGGAAAAGGTATTTTTAGACATTCTAACGGTTAAACGATGTAATTCATAGTAAAAAGATTTGGGTTTGTCGGTTTTAACGGATTTAAATAGTTAGAAAGTATAGATGATATATAACATATGTAAACAACTATCATGATTAACAAAACACACACTCAGTCACTTCGTTGTCAAGTATAACTAGTTTCTTTACCCGTCGCGCGTTGCAGCGGAGCATTTATGCAGCGTGGTAAATTATACATTACAACTCACCCGACTCCTTTTCGAATTATTACGTCAATAATACCTAGTTTATTTGACTCGACTCGTTTTTAAAAAAGTAATAGTATGATTTAACGACACATTTACGACATGTATATGATCTACGTTATGCTCCGTGCGACTTAAGAATTACAAAAAGTAATTTAAATGAAATGAATATTAAAAGTAATAGAACAAAAGATATTAAAAAAGGCAAAGAAGGAAAAAAAAACAATAGAAAAGGGAGGTTCGAACCCGCAACCTAAGGCGGGTTATAGAATTAAGTGGGCGGAGCATTACCACCACACCAAACAAAAACTTGTTACCAATGTCAAAAGATAAATATTTATCATTATTAGGCTTCGAGGAAAAGCAAAAAAAAAAAAAAAAGGAAAAAAGTTTCCACCAATCGTCTTGTGACACTTGGCAGGCCAGTAGGACCCCTCCACCAACCTTTTCAAATGTGTATATATACAATGCCATAGTATTATTTGCTATTAATAATAGAAGGAAACTACATGTCAAACAATTAAAAGAAAACAAAAAAGCATTCTGGAATATTCGATGCTGTTGATGAAGCTATAGCATTTCAACCAATAGACTGTTAGTACTAGAATATTAGATGTTGTTGGGCTGTTGGCTCAGTCAGCATTGTTATTGGTTGACTTTTTTTGTACGTCTAGCATTTATATTATAGACGGGTTTGACATACCATTGATGGGAACCCGAACTAAATAACACATTATACACCACTTTTCTAAATTTGTAGAAGATTGGTCCCGTTTACCTTACAGGTTTCACGTTTCAAATTACAAGCTGGTCAAATAGTTTAGTTTATATAGTGTATATATATTTTTGAAACCAGACCACAAAATCTTCGGTCTAATGGTTTATGAACATTCCTACTCTAAAATGCGCACAAATTGTGATGTATTTATCGTAAAAGTCTAGTAATTAATGTTAAAAAATCCTCTTATTTTATTATATACACCGGTGCCCCACGAGAGAGGATTTTTTACTAACTCTTAGTTTGTTTCATGGATATATTTTTATATGTTTATTTTGTTTACTTGCGATTTAGTTTTTTATTTACTTTACTAAGTTAAAATTATCATTGAGATTATTTGTTTTTTCATTAATAACTTATTTGTTGTTATTCTTCTATTAAGAGCCATAAGAAAACTTTTGAAATGCTATCTTTAAATGAAGGGAGAATTGCATATATCCTTCTTTGCACCACAAGAATTACATATTTCTTTAAAACACAAGTTTCAATGCATAAAATTTAATGCTTTTTAAGTATGATTTGAAGAAATATGTAATTATAGAAGTTTAAAGGAGGAAATATATAATTGCCTCTAAAATAAAAATCGTTTTAACAATACTCACCCGCTTATTTCTACCCTCTTTGTTTAGAAATTAGTTTGAGTTATATAACACTATAGTACAAACTCATGTATTACTATATTACAAACTCATGTATTACATTAGTTAAGTAAACTAGTATGTTCCCAAACACGCGCGTTGCGCGCGTTGTCTCGGATAAACAAATCAGGCTCAGAAAAGCGACGTTGTCCGTTGTGGCTGCGAACACTTGGGTTCACCACGCCATAACAACGAACTAATCATCTTTTGACATCATCATCGCCCACCAAAACCCACCGTAACTTCTGCTAGTAAACGCAATTACGACATATCAAATAGAACAACTTTCGTCTCAGAAGAGCAACAACTCGTTGTCATCAACATACCTGATGCTTAAAGAACGATGTGCCAACTTACAACCGGTCTCAGATGAGGTGTGATCTATCGTTATCGACATCGGTACAACAAACGTTAAGCATCAGAAACAGTAAACCTCTGAAATACTATCCATTCAAACATGGGTCAACATAAGGGTTATTGGCACAACCACAACCGTCGCCACCGCCACCATTGACGCCAGCCGAGTCATATTCGCTATTCTTTCCTAACCCCTGTCATTTTTACAAGCCGAATTGATCCCTTTAGTAGATCGTTAGCCTTAGCTTTTTTTCTTTCTTCCTTCTCTAAAAGAAATTCAGTAATACCATCAGAAGTTATCGTTTACTAGAATTCATTATTGAGTATTCTTAGGCGGGCCTTATCTGAACTTGGCGGGCATTCTTTCCAGCCTGACTCAAATAGGAGGTGGGTTTGTTTGGTTTGAACATAGGCTCAAACATGATTTGAAGGGTCCTAATTACGTCCTGCGTTCAATAAACAATCTGGAAAGGAAAGCTGTAGGGATGACAAAAGGAGAGCACTTTCCTACATTGAAAAAATAAATAAATAAAAAAAGGACCTAAGAGAAGAGCGTCCACCGCCACCATCGACGCCAGCCGAGTCCAAAATAGTCATAGAAGTTGGTCGGCGAGCAGCAATCAGAAGGGCATGTCACGCGCCGGCCGAAGACCGACGACACCATCATTAACGGCTCCGGCTTACGGCCAACAACAAAATCCCAAAATGCATATCCGAAAATCCTAAATGGGTTGCATCAATAGCGATGGCCAAATACCAAGAACAACACTCAAAATGCAGATCTGAAAACCCAAATGGGCCTACGGCACAAAGAAAGACAGGGGACCAAACCTTGTCGAGTGTCGAACATAACCATCGCTAGCACTTCGCTACCACCACCATCAATATCGAACGCAAGGTGGCGGAGAGCCACCGTAGGCGATAATGTGGAAGGGCAGATAGGCGAGGGCATGCACCAGCCACAAACAACTACCTGGTGAAGAACATCCGTTTCAGTGGGTGATACCGTCGGCGGTGACGAAGATCGGGACATACACCGGTTACAATAGTAAACCCACCGCCACCATCGCCTTGGCAAGATTGACAGTTGCCCTACAGGTGTAGATCTGAAAACCCTAACAGGGTATTGATACGCCGGTGTAGATCTGAAAACCCTAACGGGGTATCGAGAAGAGATAGCAACGATGAGGCAAGATTGACAGTTGCCCCACTACCGGCGTCCACCATTAGCGGTAAAGGACCGCCACCTGCTCCACCCCAAAACCAAAAGACGGCGAAGCGGCGAGCAGGCCCACTACCGGTGCGACCATCACAAACAACAACAAAATCCGACCCAACACCCATAACCACCGTCGCCATCGTCGCCACCGTCGCCACCGCCACTACGAAGCCCGATGCAACCCACCGCCGGCGGCGAGAGCGCCGGAGAACAACATCGGCAACTGGTGAAAAGGAGGTGACCGGTGGGGTTTGGGAGAAAATCCCTTATATAAGACAAAAAAATGACTGTTCATCTTGTAACCGATTAATAATAAGGTAAATTATAAACTCATCATCAGTTTATAATTAATTTAAAAACAAAATGATTACTTATGATATAATTGCCTGTTTAGGGCCAGTGGGCTTTTGATACCATCTAGCCCATTAAGTCTCGAGTCCCATGTAAGCATCTAACCCTAATTCGATTCCCGCTCCCGCGCTGCTCGCATCATCTGATTATCCTCCCGTTTGACCCTTGATAATTCAATATTCGTGTGCTACTACAGTTGTAAGTTCGATTTAACCATTAGCAACTTTGATTAAACATACTCGATTAAACAATTTGATTGTTTATACAGGAAATTCGGTTGTGTGTTTGCGTTTTCATATCCAATTATCAGTGTTTGATTGCACTATTTGTGCAATTCTGGTTAGTAGATATGAGTTGGTCCTGTAGTAACTATCTTTGCCTATCAAGCTCAAGCACTAGCTCTCTTATCAGTTCCGATGAGCTTACACGGTTTAACAGGTGCAAGTTGTCTTGTGAGGTGAGATTTTCTGTTCATTGAATTGCTTGTTTGTGATAGTGAATGATTAACATTTCTGGATTTTTCTTTGTGATTGATGTTCACTGAGTGAGGAATGTAGTCATTTTGAAAGAAATGACCAAAATTTAAGAAGTTTGAACTTTTGAACATTAAATTTTTGGTGTATGAGTTTTACACCAAATTGCTTCTCACTTTCATGGTGCAATTAGGGGGTTTTAGTATGCTTATTGCATTAAAAAGTCCATTCTTTTGGGCCAAGTTTGATGAGCAATTTTATGTTTATCATCCATAGTTAGGATGTTATTTTGGTTATCTTGGTTACGTTTACTTGTATGCAGTGACTCTTAAATGATTACTTGACATTGCAGTCTAAAGCGCACACAGGGAAATGTCAAGACCTAAACAGGCAAACAAACATTTTCGCTTACAACAGCTTGAAGCCTCCATCTTTTAAATTTGTAAGTTTATGTGATATCACTAAATATGATGTTTAGCTATTTTGATTAACTTTAGTGATGTCATTGATCAATCTTTATTGGTTTGTGGCATGCCAGGATAAAAGCCAAAGAAGAAAAAATCTTGTCTTGAAAAAGCCAAGAAACATTTCTGCTTACTACAGCTTGAAATCTCCATCTTATAAATTTGTAAGCGTTATTATTATTTTTCTCTTTAAGTAATGTCACATGCTGAATTGAGTGATAGGGCGAAAAAGCATATATAATCATTTTAGCCCTTGAAACGTTTAATGCTAAAACGAAAGTTGGATGGTATTCAATTTTTCAAGTCGATGATACGCGACCGGTGCGCTAAGATGTAAAATAAAACTAGGAACAGCATAAGTAGGTTGTTGAACCTGTATAAGATAATGATTTTGCTTTCTGTTTTTCTCAGGATGCCTTAGAGCCGTATATGAGCAAGAGGACTCTTGAGGTGCACTGGGGAAAGCATCACCGTGGTTATGTGGATAGTTTGAACAAATTTTTAGAAAAGGATGATATATTATACGGATACACATTGGATGAATTGATCAGAGTGACATATAACAATGGAAATCCATTGCCAGAATTTAATGTTGCTGCTCAGGTTTGAACAGCTCATTAGCTAAAAAGTAATATGTAGTCTTTGAAAGCTGGAGTTAGCATTAGATTGTTGCAGGCAAATGAGCTATTGGCTCATATTAGATGATAGCAATAAAACGTCAAGATACCATTCCTGCTTTAGAAATCAAGAATTTACGTGGATCATAGTATTTGTTCTTTTGAGACCAATAAGAGGGCTTTCTTCTAATTCGTTACAATATTGTACCTTTTCAGGTCTGGAATCATGATTTCTTCTGGGAATCCATGCAGCCAGGAGGTGGTAATTTACCTATATTGGGTTTGCTTCAGCAGATTGAAAAAGATTTTGGTTCCTTTTCAAGCTTCAGAGAAGAGTTTATTGAAACAGCCCTCACATTGTTTGGTTCTGGCTGGGTGTGGCTTGTTTGTATGTCTCCTTCCACTTGCTTTATTATTTTGTTAATATAAAAGAATTCTGGAGCATACTTGTTTTCATTAGTTCTATAAAATATTATTTCTCTAAACAAATTTCAAACAGTTTACAACATCAGGGCAACTATATTCATGTAATTGAGAGGAAATTTAATTTAGTTATTGTGATATATTATGCATATTCATATCATCTGATTTTTTTTGTGCCGTGTTATTTGATTATATTTGTTGGTTTTCGTGTGATTAATTGTTTCAGTAAAGCGGAATGAGAAACGGCTTGCGATAGCCACGACGACAAATGCAGTGACCCCTCTCGTGTGGGATGATATTGTAAGCATGTTTCTTATTTTGGGAATATCTTTTCTATGCTTTTTCTAACGGTTTATTGTCTTTCTTCTTTCACAGCCTCTTATTAGTTTGGATATGTGGGAGGTATGTCTCTCACTCTCTCTCTCTCTCTCTATATATATATATATATATATATATATCATGAAAGAAATATTATAGTCAAATATATAAAACGCTTGTAAATGATGGCAAATTAGATAAATTGTACATAAAAACGCTCCTAAATGATGGCAAAATAGATAAATTGTACATACTATTATGAATTACTATTTTGTAATGAATTTGCACAAACAAGTATTCTTTCGTTTCAACTGTTTAAAAAACGAGGACTATTGTATTTTACATTGAGTTGTCTGGAAAGGGGAGTTTTTGGCATTCAGTGTGTCTACTGGAATGATTATTCTTTCTGATTTCCATTTCTTGTATTTTGCAGCATGCTTATTATCTGGATTACCAGGTATTATTTTTATTGAAATATACCCTATCTTTTTTACACCTCTAGTTTCCTGTTTAACTCAGCCATGTTTTTTTGTCTCTGTTTTCTTCAACAGAACGACAGAGCCCAGTATGCTAACGTCTTCTTGGACCATCTTGTGTCATGGAATGCAGCATTGGCTCGAATGGCTCGTGCACAGGCCTTTGTAAATTTAGGAGAACCCAAGGTTCCAGTTGCCTAACAATTATGTCTCTTGATTAGATAGCAAGTGCCGTCAAAAAGAAAATAAATATTAGATAGCAAGCTTTGCAGGTTGATGCAAATAATATATGGAAAAATGTATGCTTGAGCATTTAGTGTTTGAGGCTGTTATAATCTGTAAATGCTCGGTTGCTCTTGTACTTGTAGACTGTAGTTGTGTATTAGGCGCATTTTCCTCTATAAATATTGCTCCAACCACCCTCCTCACTTGCATTTTGTAATTTTCATTTCTTTATATCCTTGTAAAAAAAAGAGCCAAGAAGTAGTTTATTTAATCTTTGTATTACACACTAGGAACTATAATATCTTATTTTGAAACATTTTAAACGCGCTTCTAAGTTTTAACCAAACTTAAACGTCTTTATTGTCAACAAACTAACATGATCACCAAACTGAAGAAACTTTGATTCTTTTATAAAATCTTCCCATCATGATGCATCTGGTCATTACAATAAACAAATCAATCATACCCTTACAAATATGATATAAGTTTAAATTTTTACAAGTTTAAGATCATGTAGACATAAGTGTTAGTAAAAAAATTGATGTTAAGAAAACCCTAACAATACACCCTTGTATGTTAGAATTTCATTAAATACAATTTGTAATATTATTAATACTACAATCTCTATAATTATAAAAATCATTAATATAAACATCTTGGAGTATTCGAAAGGTGTGAAATGAAAAGAACATTAGACAAAATTATGTCTCTTCTGATAAGGTTGTTGAGGATGTCAAATAGTTTATCTTTGGGTCTTCATCGAATCTTTGATGAAAGAACTTAATTGGGGTAATAGGTATGTTTTTGATGTTAGTATGTATGATCGTATGTAGAAAATCCATAAGGGATATCCATGAATTTTGGTATTTGTAATTTAAGGTTATAGAAGATATTGGATAAGGTCTCACCCGTGACAAAAATAAAATTTTTTAGATTGGATCAGAAGGTTTTCTTACTTGAGATGAGCTTCCTTCTGATAATGGTCTCGGTTTACGTATTAAAATAACGGAAATGGTCGAATGAACCAGTTGGCCGTTAATATCTTTTACCCGTTTAAAAAAAAAAACAACTAAAGAAAATTGTTTTGGAATCAACCTAATATAACCTGCCTTCAACTCCTCATTCGTCAAGCATCATCTGGCGCCATAGACTCACTTCTACTCCCGCCCAAACCATCAACACAGAAGCCACAAGATTCTCTCTTGACAGTAAAAATGGCGGAAGTGATCTCCCTAATGGAGATCGACGACGATAACACATCTCTACCACCCAACAACAGCAAGGGCAAAGCAGCAGTCGTTCACGGCGGAGCTCCGCCGGCGCACACCAAAACAACCCCATGGGTCGAGAAGTTCCGACCTCAGTCTCTCGCCGACGTCGCCGCACATCGCGACATAATCGACACCAGTATGCTTCTAATTGTACTTTTTGTTTAAAAGCTTTGAAATTTTTGTTGAACAGGTTAACCCTTGAGTATAATTTGTGGTTTCTCATTGGGGCATTTTGGCGAACATTTGGTAGGCGTAATCGATACCAGTATGGTATCAATGGTTCTTTTTGTTTAAAAGTTTTGAAATTCTTGTTAACAGCTTAATCCTTGAGTATATTTGTGGTTTCTCATTGGGGCATTTTGGCGAACAGTTGATAGGCTTAATTGATACCAGTATGCTACTAATGGTTCTTTTTGTTAAGAAGTTTTGAAATTCTTGATAACTGGTTAAACCTTGAGAATAAATTGTGTTTTCTTATTTGGGAATTTTGGTGAACAGTTGATAGGCTTACGAGTGAGAACAAAATGCCTCATTTGTTGCTGTATGGACCACCGGGCACCGGCAAGACATCGACTATTCTTGCTGTTGCTAGAAAGCTTTTTGGGTCGCAGATGCATAATATGGTTTTGGAGCTCAATGCGTCTGATGAACGTGGGATTGATGTGGTCAGACAGCAGATACAGGATTTTGCTAGCACACAAAGCTTCTCATTTGGGTAAATCTTGTATTGATGTCTTGTTTGTTTCTTTTGATTTTTAAGAATCTTTATATCCTTTGGGGAATTTTGATTGCATTCTGAGGAAAGTTGTGATTGTTGCATGAAATTTCTCTTCACTTTTGTTTTCAAACATCTCTGAAAGCTAATTTTTAGATACTTTGTACTTTATATGCTTAGAGGAAACATTGTAACGAGTTTGATTTAATTGATAATGGAAAGAAATTGTCATCCCCTATTGGCATGCTGGAGGTCATTCTGAGCGAGTTACTAATTAGTCTATACCAATCTGTCATCTTGTTTGAGAAATGTTTCCACCAAGATAAAATTGCCAGTTTGATATTTTTCTATGATTTGTATCTTTTAGGGTTTTAGTTAACTGAGCACTCTTTTGTGTTTGTTTTTTTGTTAGTGCAAAAGCCTCGGTGAAGCTGGTTCTCTTGGATGAGGCAGATGCAATGACTAAGGATGCACAATTTGCTCTTCGTCGAGGTACCTTGTGATATTAAAAGCAACTCTGTTGTACTTCTATTTGCTGAGCACTCACTGTTGTACACTTTTCCAATGCAGTGATTGAGAGATACACAAAAAGCACCAGGTTTGCACTTATCTGCAATAATGTCAACAAGATTATTCCAGCACTACAATCAAGATGCACTAGATTTCGGTTTGCTCCTCTTGATGCTGTCAATGTCACAGAGCGACTTAAACATGTTATTAGTGCAGAAGGGTAAGTATGTGAACTTCCTTTTGAAGTAGTCTCCATATCTGGCACAATTTTTGGGTGATCCTTGTTGTACTTTTTTATATTTCTCAAGCAAGTTTTCTACATGTACCATAAAGGTATGACAATATTACACTTGATTACTTTTAATTCACATTCTTCCTCCACATATGATCGTAAGCAGGTGGCATTTTATTGCATCTGCTGTCTAGAACACATCATAGCTAGTATGCATTGTAAACTGGCTTGGATCTAGTTAGAACTTTCATTGCTTACATTCTGTTTTGAGTTTTTTAAAACATTTTTCTGTCTTTTTTCACTTGGGATTAATAATCTTGGGATTATAGAAGGTTTCCTTTTCAATGATTTCTGCTCATAAGCTCAATCACTCTCTTTCCTGCATTCAGTTTATTGTAGACTTCACTGGTAATTGCAAAGTAACTTGGTGAAATTCGTCTTATCTGGGATATAGTGGTTGGACCTTAACTCCTGATGTGCTTCTAAGACTAAAGACACCAACCTGGTCACTTATCTTTGCTGAAGTAGATATTCATTATCACTTGTTACCAATGTGATATGAAACTCAACACTCTTTTTATTCAAGTACAACACAATACATATAACTGCTGAACTTAGATGTTGATACGGAACTCATACCTTCTAAATTTTTTTAGCCAGGATGGGGCTTTTTCTGCCTCAATGAATTATGTGGAATAAAGTATTTAATAATAGCACTAAACTTAGGGATGGTTTTTTGTAGACTTTTAAATAAGGTTGTGAAGTGGCAATGCTAGAAAACTAATGTAGTGCTGGCTACTAATAGCCTTTAATAGCATTGTTCTCATTTCTACAGGCCAAAGCCTTGCTATTGTTGAAGTTTCTCTTGGTGTTTTCAATGTTTCTGTTCATTCCCACTTTTGATCTCCACATATTTAGGACTTTGGTAATGGCATGAAACATTTTTCAAGGAATCACTGGTTTTAATACTGTAATAATATACTGTTTATTAGGCTTGATGTGACTGAAGATGGGTTAGCAGCTCTTGTACGGCTTAGTAATGGTGATATGAGGAAGGCTTTGAACATTTTGCAGGTTATTTTGTTTCTTGCTTGCTATATGTTTGAGTTTACAGTTTCATCAATTCTTATTGTATGAATATTTGATTCTTCATCTTTTATATTAGTTGCTAATACACAGTTGATATTTGTGGGTTGTAGTTCTGTTTTTCTGTTCTATCTATTTTTCTGCTTTGTCATTTATCATGAATACAACACTGTAAGGAGTAATATTTGGGTCACCTGTTTCAATACTTCTTGTAGGTTTTGCATTATCTAAAAAAAAACATAAGGTAGATCTATCACCTTTTTTGTTCTCTTGTGATGAATCGGAATCGGATATGCTTTAGGAACTGAAATTTATTAACACGGAGATCAATCAGTGAATTCATAAATGATATGCAAACTTTAAGATGATACACATACCGACATACATAGGCATACAGTTGCCTGTTATGTGAGGCACATTCTGATCTTAATTTAGATGCAAAGGCATACATATAGTCCGAAATAATCTAGATCTAATATACAGCACTAAGCTACTCCTACTTTTGATATGAAGAAGATCTAGCGAGTACTTAATTCCAGTGAATCTGGAATTAATAAATAATTTATTTCAGCTATATACTCTGTATATGCTAATCTTTTTATGAGTCCATAGAGGTGGCTAAATGGTAGGGTCAGGTTTGCTTTGGAAGCCAATATGACCACTAAAAAGAAATATTTTACTTTTCTGGTTGAGTGATGCTACTCTTTTACATCTTATTTTTTTACTTTCAGCTTAATATTATGTTGATTTACAGTAGAAAGTATGCTAATAATTCCAATGTGTTTGAATCATGCAGTCAACACATATGGCTTCTCAGCAGATAACCGAAGAAGCTGTCTACCTCTGCACTGGAAATCCATTGCCTAAAGATATTGAGCAAATATCTTACTGGCTACTGAATGAGCCATTTTCAGATAGCTTTCGAAGTATATTGTAATTAAATTTGTAAATGCATTTAACCTTTCTGTATTTACTTTTCTTTATCTTATTTGGTTGGTGCTTAACTTTGTAGAAATATCTGATATCAAGGCAACAAAAGGGCTGGCTTTAGTGGACATTGTAAGGGAAGTAACCATGTAAGTCTCATGTTTCTCGCTAATAATTGTAAGAGAAGTAACCATGTAAGTCTCATGTACTACTATTTTGCAGCTTATCTTTAAAAAACAATTTTTGTTTCCAGGTTTGTTTTTAGAATCAAGATGCCTTCAGATGTTAGAGTCCAGCTCATCAATGACTTGGCTGATATCGAGTATGTACTTTCTTTTTCACTTTACTTAGAGGTGGCGATCGTGACCTACGGTTGGATTAGGTTGCATTGTATCTCAAATGAGTCGATCACTAAATTAGCTAAAAGGGGAACATGTCAAACAAGTCGAAAGTTATCCTAAAGTCAATGCACACAACATCCTAAATCATCTTATTGAATGACTTACATTATCATTGTAATAATGTTGTTTCTGTACTCATAGTTCATGGATTAATTACTTGGAAAAAAAATAGATGGAATGTGTTTGTGGGTCAACCCAATCTGTCAATCAGCAATAAGAAAGCCCATTCCAATGTGGACCTGTTAAAGTTTATTGTGTCGGTGCTTTCTATTTCCGAAAATGTTAGATAAAATAAACCTTCTAATGCAAAAACTTGTCTGGAGTATGTTAAGGATAAAATATAACTGGAATTCATTTTTGCCATTGTTGTATCTTCGTGCAGGTACAGGTTGAGTTTTGGGTGCAATGACAAGTTGCAGCTGGGCTCGGTGATTTCTACTTTTACACGAGCCAGGTCTGCAATAGTTGCTGCAGCAAAGTAGGAAAAATGTTGACTGATATTCAGCATCTTCAGATTATAAATAGTATGATGATCACCATGTAATCAGCACTAACACTACCCATCATTTCTCCAAGTATGTCTTCTACATTGAACATGTAGGGATCTAAATCTTTTTGGTATGACCATCATTTGCGTTGTAGTTTGTGATTTCATGGATTGTAACTAGTTTTTGGCAAATTTAATGTTTTATCATGGAAAATTGCTTTTTTTACTTATTTGCATTTATTAGAATTGTTTGATAACACAATGTTATGGGTCTTTTTGTACTGTGATATCGACAACTCGGTCCCTCTAATACATGTGATTTATGCAAGTGCTCCTCGTGGGATCAAACATGGGTCTTCATTTTGTAGGACACCATGTTGATGCATTGTTTAGCTTCCCAAGAGGATAGTAAGATGTGTTATATAACAAATCAATCTTTTGCTGTGTTCTGTTTCAAACATTGAATGGTGTTCCTATTTGTTTTGGCAATTTGTCAAATTGAATTTATCAAGTTTATACAAACTATTAACTTAATATGAAAGTAGGTTGGGTGGACGTGTTATTATTTTTTGTCCATCCTTTATTTTTTTATAATCACTAATGTGTTCATTTGTTTAGTTTGTGTTATACCATTATAATCATAATTGATTAAATGTAAATATGGTAAGGGAGATGATTGTGTATTTAACAATTTTTATCATAAGAATGGGATAGGACAATTACCTATTTTAGTAATCTTTCAATATAATAAATTATATTTTTGTACAACAAAGTGCACATGACATTTGTCCTTGTTGGGGGCTTGGACCAAAAACCTTTTGGTCGTTTGCTACTAGTCTAAGATACTTTTGTTTTCTTTAAATAATAACTTAAATTAAACAATTAAAAATTTAATAAGCGTTTGAAAGGTTGGGGCATGTTTCACAAAATTAAGTACCTAAAGCCTCTATTTAGAAAAAGGTGGTCTTATATATATAAAATGTAAACTAATATAAAGTTTAACCTGTCTTAGTTTGTTTTAAACTTCTCAACTCAAATAAAAGTTTGATTTTTTAAATCTTTAAATTTTCTATTTATATTGTTTACTTTGTTATCGGTATATTTAATAAAAATTTAATGCTTTTAATATGAACCTAAATTTAGTCAAATAATTTAAGAAAAATGATTTATAACAGGGGAAAACATCATATAACATCTACCTTAGGTTTGTTCAAGAGTAAACTGTAAACAAAAATATATTTTAAAACACATATATTTAAATGTCTATATCGTATTCATTTCTAAGAATTTTATCCACCTAACTAATTTTAATATGAATTGAGACATTAATCCGCTTTCTTGTTATAAGTAATTAAGTCTTACATATTACATAAAGAAAATTACGGTCCTGAAACTCAAAAGGCACATGTAATTACTAATGAAATGGCCCTCCAAAAAAAATTACTAATGAAATGACAAAAATATTATTTTGCTAACCAAAATTATAATAATCACATTCTATAATATGAAAAAAGCAAAGATGATAAACAGTGTTTTTAGGGGTATTTTGGGTATTTCGGTGTGCTTTGGGTTCCGTGTTGTGCCTTTTTATGTGTTACACGCTTTGTTTCTTCATTCTATGGCGGTGGGGTGCCGAGACAGTGGCCATTCGGATGTTGATGTCGTTTTGTTTTTGCCTGTCTTCCATGCTCTTTATTCATGAGCAGTTGTCAATGCAGGTGTTGGTGTAGGCGGTGGCAACATTGGTTTCCCTATTGTTTCCTCATCGTCGTGTGTTGTCTTGCTTTGACGGGGGTCTTCCGATGGGGCTTAATGGAAAGAACAAGGCGGTGCTGGTGGCGGTGGAGGCGGTGGTCGCCTCAGTCGGATCTCTGGGTTTCCTGCGTTGGTGTCACGCATCCACTGTTGCCCGCCGTCCTTAGTCGGCTCAGAGGCGGTGGTCGGCCCATCTCCACTGGCGTTTTACCGGTCTTCCCTTAGCCGTTTCTATGGGTTTTTTTGTAGTGATGTCACGCTTCCACCGTTGCCCGCCGCTCTTAGTCGGCTGGTTTCATTTCCTAGCGGCCATCGCGGCTGGCGGTGATGCGAATGTGACTGTCGATGATGGCGGCCCTCTTATCGTTGTTATTTGTTCAATGATGATGAGCAAGCCTCATCTGAGAACCCATTTGCTCTGTTTTGTTGTATTTGTGGGGCTTGCTTTTCAATGTTTCAGATCTACACCCAAATGATTTTATGATAATGTTGTTGCTCGCATATGAGAATCTATTATCTATTATCTATTATCTATTATCTATTATATTGGGCTTTCTTTTGAATGTTGTTGATGTATGTTCTAAGTTTAGTTTAGTGATGACGAGCATGGACTCATCTAAGAACTTCTAGTTACATTTGTGTTTTTTTTTTTCTGATGGTATCTTTGTCATTTGGGGTTTTCTTTTGAATTTTTTTTTATCTTAATCTTAACGTTAGTTCAGTGAGGATGAGGATGATCTCATCTAAGGACTGTTGCATTTGGGTTCTGTTATTTTCTATCTAAAGGGTGCAGCCTATGCTGATTTGAGAAATGTGTGAATTAGTAACCTCACTCACCAACGTGTTTTAATTAGGGTTGTTATTGTGGTCTGTCATGTTCATAACTGTTATTTGGGAACTTAGACGATGAAGATGTGATTGAACACAAGTTGTTTATTGTTTTGGGTGGTTAACACAATTATTGCAGTCACAATAAACTGTTGCTTTCAAGTCTTCAAGTTTAACGTATACAACTCACATGCAAACACATTCAACTTAGCCGCGAAGCGCGGGTTTGATAACACTAGTTTTTTGAAATGCGTATTTTTATTGATTATTTTAAAATGAAAAAAATAAATACTTTTTTTCATTCTCGTTTTCACCTTTATTGCATGAGAAATAATTAAGTGATGCGTCCTATAATTAAAAGTGTAGAAAGTTAAAGATTTATTGTGTATTTAACTTTAAAAAAATCTAGAAATTACTGATATTTATACACATGTTTTTTATTATAGAAAAATTAAAATTTAATAATCCAAACTATTGACTATTGATCAATATTAATTTCAACTAACAATTTGACTATATTAATCACAACTTTTGATTTTATTACTAATAATAGTCTCAGTCTAACTTTTTATTAAATCTGTTAGGTTTTATGACGTATCACGTGACGTGGCTCATAACGTGATGTATAACATAATTATAGTTAGAAACATAAATATATTACTCAATATTTTTGTATAAAAGATCATTTTTAAAGTTATTCAACGAGACGCGAGTCACCAGTTTAGTAGGTTGGATACAAAGAGGCTCCACAATTAAGTGATATACTTATATTTTTTTAGTTATTTAATACGTTATGTCACATGTCGCATTACGAGTAACTTCACATGTTACATCATCAA
The DNA here is from genome assembly GCA_025506415.1 of Flaveria robusta. NCBI lineage: Eukaryota > Viridiplantae > Streptophyta > Magnoliopsida > Asterales > Asteraceae > Flaveria > Flaveria robusta. Next base: position 2,831,235 of record CM046466.1, on the reverse strand, counting down.
AACTAATGGAGTTAACAAACAGCTAGCCTGGAACTATTATTAATAATAAAATCAAATATTAGAATTGATAATGGTTAAATTGTTAATTGAGATTAATATTAGACAATAGACAATAGACAATAGTTTAAATTATTAAAATTAAATATTAATATTAAAATAATATATAATCATAATCATATTTCTAGAATGTACAACTTTGGTCTAAAATTTCTATTTCTTATGTTCTAGAAACTAATCAAAGTTATGGTGTTGAAGCATCCCACGAACACCAACTACGTGCGGTAGCAAGTTTCAACAGCAATCAATCAATCAAATAATAATATTATTGAAACCCTAGCCATGGAAGATGACGATATCTCCAATTGTTTGCATAATTTTGGCAATACGCCAGTCAACCATCGCCCATACAGCCACAACTCTCAACAACAAATAGCAACATTGACGTTTACGGCAGATGCCAGATGATAGCTGACAACTCAACTTGACTCCTATGTAGGGGCCCCTCTTTCATCATCAATCATCTCTCTTATTGTACCGACACCACCGCCATACCCCACTGCATCACCGATTCCAGCAGTTTTTAGGGTTTGTTTCGATCAATCATGGGTTTGATGCTCGATTGAGCTTCAATCCGATGGAGGATTGAGGATTTAACGTCTACGGTATGATGTTTTTCATGAACTGTGAATGTTTTTGGTTGATTCGTTGGATTTGCGTATTCTAACCATCGTTTAATACCTAATAGTTTGTGAGATTGTAGATTATTGATGTGGAACAGTTTAATTATCTTTTTTGATTTGTTTGAATATGATTTTTTTATATTATGTGACGTGATGGAGTTTAAAACCCTAGATTATGGGTGAGTTTAATACACCAATGGTGTAGTTGCACTATTTAATGCTGTATTAATGTTTTGTATTAAAGTTCATGTATATCTCATGTTTGGGCCGATGACTTATATATGCTTTCCTGTGCTATTAATTGCGTGTGCAGGGATCATCACTTCACAAGTGTCATCAATGTTTATGATTTCAGAAGTAAGTCTCCTTATCACCATAAAAGCTTCTTTAAGGTGATCATCTTTTTTGCACTGTACTTGAATAGTTAATTTATATTGAGATAGTTCAGGGTGTATTAAAGGGCCATGATTGTATTCAAGGGTGTTTTGAACTAGCTTGGTGGATTTGTTTTTTGGTAACTACCTATCAAGATAGATTTTGCAAGTATTAGATAATGGCAGATGAAGTAGCCAAGGGTTCTATATGGACTAGAGAACAAGATAGGGCTTTTGAGGATGCTCTGGTTGCATATTATAAAGAGGATTCTGAGGAGTGTTGGGAGAAAATTGCCACTGATGTTGCAGGAAAGTCAGTGGAGGAAATTAAACATCATTACGAGTTGTTAGTTGATGATTTGGACCGTATTGAGTCGGGTATTGTACCTTTGCCTAGTTATGGGGCTTCTTCTGACGACTCAGGAAGCCATGGAGGTGATGACGGATCCGGTAAAAAAGTTGGGCACCATAATGGTGAATCCATTCATGGTGGTAAGTCCGCAAAAGCAGATCAAGAACGGCGTAAAGGTGTTGCTTGGTCTGAAGAAGAGCACAGGTTAGTTAATCAGTTATAAACCTCTGTTTTGTGTTATGGATTATTATTGTTGTTTATTATGTTAGTTCTCATGTTATTGATTTTATTATATGGGGAAAAACAGGTTATTCCTTCTTGGTTTGGAAAAATATGGTAAAGGTGATTGGCGAAGTATATCTAGGAATTTTGTTGTGACAAGAACACCAACTCAAGTTGCAAGCCATGCTCAGAAGTATTTCATTCGTTTGAATTCAATGAATAGAGACAGAAGACGATCAAGCATTCATGACATAACAAGTGCCAACAGCGGTGACACATCAGCACCTCAAGCTGCAATCACTGGTCAAATAAACACTTCTCCTGCAGGTAATTCAGGCAACCAAAATCTTCCAGTGAGCTTCTTTGGAGGAACAACAATAGGACAACCAGTAGGACTACCACTAGTTTCAGCAGTAGGTACACCTGTAAATCTTCCACCACCAGCACACATTGCATATGGTATCAGAGCACCAGGCCAAGTGGTCCCAGGTGCCCCGATGAACATGGGTCCCACATCATCCCATAGGTGAACTTGACAAGGTTAGGATGACAACACAGGCTTACTGTTCTTTTGAATTCATTTCTTGGTCATGACTTAATCGGGTATAATAATAAATTGTTATATATTGTGTTCATGGAGGATAGAATTTAATGGCAATATTCTTGTCGGTTTTCTTAATGATAATTATACATAAGCTTAGTTTTTCTGGACCAACAGATATATATTTCAAATGCCAGCAGGAAGCTGGAAGAAAACAAAAGTATGTATAGAGACAAAACAAGTATGCAATAATACCAAAGCCTGAAGCGTTTAAGAATCTATGAAAAACATTCTAATGGAGAACAACACCGGACTGGCCAAGATATGTTTTTATGAATAGGACCTGTATAAATAAGCTAAGTAGTCGTAGACTTCTTGCACTTGTAGTTTCGTGTAGCCAAAGTTTTTGGAATTTGGTTGTATTATTAGACTATGTACAGTCATACGTCCTTAGGTTTGTCTTACAACCACCATGTCTAATGTAATTAAACGTAATAAAATATATTTAAATAAATAGAGGTATGCTTTTATATTACTAAATAAATATAACAAGTTAACTTTAAAAAGAGCAACAAAATATTACATAAAAACATAATAGAATTTGAAAATATCATTCTAGTTTCAAAATATTACTTTAAATAACAAGTTATATAAGTAAATAATAAGAATTTATTGAGTTCCATTTTTCTGAAAATTTGATTGGGGGCCACATGAATATCCTTGGGTCAAAAGAAAAATAAAAACATGAGTAACGTTGGAGTCATCCGTAATCAAGGATGGACTCCAATAACAAAGCCAAGCAACTATTGGTCTAGTAGACTAGTAAAGGATGATGCCACATTCATCTTTGATAAACCATAGCCAAGCACTGTGGATGCTCTTAGAAATGTAGCCTTCAGGACTTTTCAATAGTAAGCAGATGTGCTAATTAGAAAAATAAATTCACTGATTATATCTATAATTATATCTATAATGCTCTAAATTATGGTGCCTGAAATGTGAAATTTCTGCAGGATAAGCCCTAGAGGACGATGCATAATCTTGCTGCTTTGATAAATGCGACGGATTACTATGTTTTACAACTACATCTGTGCGCATTTAATGCTGGAACCCCTTGAACCCGTTTGCAGATGAAATTTGGAAGTTTATGCACTGGTGTGTGATTCTTCCAACAGTTTGTGCATGTACTATAACTGAGATTGATAATTGCCCGGACTTGTACGAACTACAAAGCATTATTCTGGCATCATATGTTTATTTACATCATATTAGGACCTAATTAAGTGTATTTAGGTCCATAATCTGGTTTCCTACTTGCATTCAATGTTGTTTTTAGCTAGAAATATGTGACCTGCACTAAATATTGTGCCAAACACACCTCCTTTTGACCGTGGATTGATGGTTGCGGCCATGAGCCATGAGCCATTGGTGTGCATGCATGGGTGCCAACTGGTTCCATAGGGCTAGCATCATTAAATCTCAGGAAAGTGGTGTTTGTTGACACTGGATTCGGATGTTTGGAACCAAGTATGAGGTTTCAAATCTCAGGAAGTTTGGGCGCTTAAAAGATTAATATGAGTTATATATAATGCTTTTAAGAGCTTATGTGATTAAAATAAAAAAGTAACTAGAATGTGCCTTGAATCATTCTTTGTATAGTTATTGACGGGTTGATTTGCATTACGTTTTGTCTTCATGAGGGCGTTTATGAAGTTATACATAAATAAACTTACTAATGGGTTGATTTACATTATGTTTTATGTCAATGAGACGCTTTACAAACTACACAATTTAGCTAAAAGGAAATGAGTTGAGTGTCTATTATAAAGAGTTGACTAATTTTAGAAAATAGGTAACTATAATAAAAAAGTTCTTATAAAAACATATAGCACATTGAGAATTTATAACAAATAAATAAAAGTAACAAAGTTCCACCTAAGTATTTGTCTTGCTTGTATGACATGATGGGCTATTTGCTTATGTGACGATAAAAAAACTAAAAAAAAAATCAGTTCTAATTACTTTTTATAAATGTGCAATTCCTAAGGATTCAATTCGCTTTAAAAAGCAACAACTTGTGAGGGCATTCACAATAGATTTTTTATATTTATATGAGTGCGTTTTTTATATTTTAAGGAAAAATTGTAAATAGTTGTAAGTGGAGGAGAGAGAATATTTACTATTCAATTTGTATATTTGGGTAATCAGTGTTCAAACCTAATAAAATTTTTAATATTTTTGAAAATGGTTGTGAGTAGAGTAAAGAGAAAAAGTAATGATAAAAGTATAAAAAATATTATCTAGTTGAGAGAGAGAGAGAGAAAAATAGTGTTTTTTAGCGTAATTATAAAAATAAAGATAAAGAATCTTATGTAAATGCTTTGATATATGTATATATTTAAAGAGAACAACACCAATTGATGAAATAAATATTAAATGTTATCATTTGTATATATTCCTTTGATTGTAATATAAGATGATTTTTATATTTAAAACTAGTTTTATATTAAACGTGTTTCGGAAAAACAGATATACACACGTTAATTAATTTGACATTCATTTGCAAACTAAAGGGTACATGAAAATTGACACGTATTTCTAAATCAAGAAAAACTTGCAATCGAATTATAGAATACCAAACGTATTTATTTTGCTATAAGCCGGCTTCTAGAAATCGAGTAGGATTAGATTAGTTTGTTAAGTTCTTTGGAGTCAAGTTAATCTTTATTATAAATAGGAGAAAAAGTCAATCAATTGTCATTGCGTTTATTATTGTTATTTAAAAAGAGTTGGGGAGAGGGATTTCACAAAGCAACTTGTGTTCTAGTTCATAGATTATGATTACCGGCTTCGATTAGAACAACATAGCCATCGCTCTTTTGTTTCAGTAGATTCCCGAAGAGGAAATAGTGCAAGTTGGCAATCTTTTGATAATAAAAAGAGATGTGGGGTGCCATTAAAACCCGACATCTGCGGGCTATAATGGTGAAAAAAAGCAAGACTTCAAATTTTGTCGACTTCAAACCCTAGTGACAGAATTTAAACGTCTAAATACGAGGGATTCGAGGTTAGTAGATAACTTCGCTAGGAATTTGGATGTCTAAACTCTAAACCAAGTTACAATCAAGTTCAATTATCGATTTATCTGATCAAGGTGCAGTTATGGGTGTTGGTCAACCAGTTTTAATCAATCATTGGTGTGCTTTTGGAAGATCAAAGGCAACAAGGCAAATCGATCATATATTTAGCACGCCTACATTGATCATATAACAATAGTTCAAAAGGCTATATCGATGAATGTACATTCCGGCCTCCTTTGCAACACCATCAATATAAGCTCATCTCCAACACATCGTCAATCTTCAACCTCAACCTATATTTTAACAAAATCATATAATAGTTCACTCCATCTCATCCTTGTACATCATCCACATACTTTTAGGGGAATGCTCTAACAATTACCTTATACACTATTAATATTTTATGTGTGATCTTTAATGTGCGGTAAAGCAGAAAGGGAGATAAAGAGACCCTGTTTTGTCTCTTTTAATATTAGAATTTGTATCACATTTTATTTTATTGATTTTTAACTTTCTTTTTTTAAAACAAGTGTATTTGATCATTTAAACATTTCTCACTCTAAAAGCTAACCCATATAAACTCCAATGATCATCTTTCGTACGGTTATGCAAACAATATAAACTTATAAAGCACACATGTAATGTAGCAAAATAAGGACTAAAAAGTGTAATTAACTCCCATTAAAACATTCATTCTTAAAAAGCCTATCAAAATAAATGGTTAGGTTTTCTTATCTTATCAAACCTCATCTCTTCCAAAAAAATGTTATCAAATCTAAAGTATTAAAGATAATATAAAAGAAGGACTAAAAGTGTAAAAGCACTAAAATCAAGTATATATAACATTTAAAAATCTATTGGGTGTATATATGGAATTAACAACCCTACCATAAACTTGCACCGGTGTTCTCGTTCTTTGACGTCGTCTATATAATTCAAGATCAAACATAATAATAATAATATTATTATATTATTATTATTTCTGATTTCTTAGGTCTCCGACGAATTCCGGCAACGACATCAACTCTGCCGGAGTTCTTCTTCTTTCAGGTAACTTTATCGTATTTTCATTCAATTTCCGCTGTTTCTACTTTCTATTGTTGTTTTGATGCAATTGCAATCGGTTGTAGTTTTAGCCGATTTAGGGTTTATTGAGCTTCCCCAATTTGTATGTGAATTGAGGATTTTAATGTTTGATTCAAGTCGAATCGGTGGAATGCTGGGTTAAAAACCTACATTGCCGATCAAATTCTTCGGTTTTTCAAATCTCTAGCGGTGGATGCGAGATTAAGCATCTCGGTGTTGTACCGTACAACACGGTTGAAGGGGAATATAATGGAATCACGTTCGTCATGGCCGATTTACAGCTGTTGCTTTCCTTTTCTTTTCCCCTTTTTTTGCTCCTAACTTTTTGGATTGGTGCGGTTGTGTTCAAACTTTGCTTCACGCGTCAAACATCAATGATTTGAATTTTGGATATTCTTTTAGGTTTAAAATTAGGGAAAGAGAAAAAAGTATGCTCACCTGCAGAAGATAACAATCTTGACACGAAATTATGTTCTTTGTTAAGATAAAGTTTGAAGGAGTAACATGAATGCCAACACAAATTTTTTTTTTTTTTGATAGAATATGATGTATAAAAGGATATTTGGAACATAAATATGCCATTGATCCATTGAATAAACATACTGGGTGTTATTGGTAGGATGGGCGGTGGGCCAATAAACATATTGCATATATTCTACCTACTCCCTTCATCTTTGAAGAAATGGCAGTTGAATCCAAAGTTTTTTTTTTCATTCTTCCTTAAGACACTTCTGTATGGCTGTTAGAGCCTATGTAATGTTGGTCAATGTATCTTGGGTCTTGACCTCAAAGTATCACCAAGTATACTTCTTTAGTTCTATGGTGCTTTTGAGTTTTGACCAGAAGTATTTCTGAACTTGTTACAAAACAGATAACCCTGTATAATTGGGGGTGTTAACTGGAATTCTCTATAAGTATTTTCGTCCATCACCTGCTCATGTCTTGTCTTTTATGCACCTTAATTATGGTATCTTCTTTGGGGATTCCTTTGTGCTGCATGATGTCAACAATGTTTGTGGCTGTAAATTGGCCTTGTGACCCCTAGTATATTGGTCCTCCGAATTTTAAGAAATTATTATTCTCCTTTTTGTTAGAATAATATAGACTCTTGAAATTCTTTCCCACTTGGGTTGATCAAAAGTTTGGTTTTTTAACCTACATCGCGTAGATTTAATGCTTATGAGGGTTATTTATTGTAGATAGGAAGAAGCTTGGCTTGGCTGACTCTGTATATATAAAAAGACTTCACGTGGGCTGTCAATAGGCACGTTTATTGGCAGCCCAAAGGTATACTTCAACAAAGACCTGCTACAGGTAAGCAAATATGTTAATCAAGCAGTCAACTTTTGAACAAACACGCGTTTTTCATGCTGCTATTTCTGGGTTGGTGGGTCTTTGTCTTATGTTTATATTTTAAATTGCTTATTTGCGTATCAGAGACTTTTCATCCTTAGTTCCAAGATTATGGGTTCGTTGTCTGGGATTTTTCAAAGACCGGTTGTTGCAGCCTCTGCTGTTGCGTTAGCTTCTGTTTCTGCGGATCTTCGTGACAAAATCTGGCCATCTAAACCATTGGACACATGTATTCCATCTGAACAATCAACTGGATGTACATTAGATTTGATTAATGAAGCAAAATGGGCTCGGGTCTCTGATATTAGTGTCTGCAAGTCTTTTGCAACAAAAAGCCCGGTACCTGTTCCGAAATTCAGGTTTCCATCGATTCATGTAGGCAACAGTTGTCTTCCGAAAGACATGGCTTCTAATGTTTCATCCTTTGAGCATTTTCTCAATGTATATCAGTCAGCTCAGTTGGCAAAAGCTCCCAGACCAGTTGATTATTCTCCTAGTGTACCTAACACAGTATCTACAGACGGTGTTTACAGATGGCATTTACCAAACCCCAATGCCGTTGATTTACCAGAAAACTCTAAAATGGTAGTGGTTTTGCTTGGGTGGTTAGGTGCTAAACAGAAGCATCTTAAGAAGTATGCTGATTGGTATACCTCAAAAGGGTTTAATGTGATTACTTTTACATTTCCAATGTCTGAAGTTTTAAGTTACCAAGTTGGAGGGAAAGCCGAACAACATGTAGAATTGCTTGTAAACCATCTTGCTGAATGGTTGGAAGAAGAATATGGAAAAAATTTGGTTTTTCACACGTTTAGCAACACCGGATGGCTAATGTAAGCCCTTTCACCTTGTACTTATTATTATTATTTATATATATAGTCTTTCCTTTATCCAATCATTTTTTTTTTCTTCTTTTAATTTTTGTCTCTATCATAGATATGGAGCGATGTTGGAGAAGTTTCAGCAACAAGATCATACTCTAATGGAGAGGATAAAGGGATGTATTGTGGATTCTGCCCCGGTTGCAGCCCCGGACCCACAGGTAGTATCATCAACTAATTAAGGGCTAAGTTTTTGCTTTCTGTTTTACGGTTACGTTCTTATAAAAATAAAAAAACGGTGTCTGTCAAACATTTATATATGGAACTTTGAAATGACAGTTTTAATTTTTATACTGCGCTGCAGGTTTGGGCTTCGGGGTTCTCTGCTGCTTTTCTAAAGAAAAACAGCATTGCAGCAAAAGGATACAGAAATACAGATGACATAGTTGCCAAACCAACAATGAGTGAAGCAGCTTTGCTAGTGATTTTGGAGAAGTTCTTTGACGTGATCTTAAATTTACCTGCAGTTAACCAGTAAGTCGACTTAATTTTATAATGCATTGGATCTCTACATATTAAGGCACGTTTGGCTGCTCATTTTGAAAACGATTATCTGATATTGAACAATCAGAATCATATACTCAGTTCTAGTAAATTGGACAGTTCTTTGGAGGATATTACAATCATAACGTGATGTTTGAGACTCCTTGACATATTTTGATTATTTAAGGAACTGATATTAAATTACACAATGGTTTGTTTTTTCAGGAGGCTGTCAAATGTACTAGTACAACTAAAATCAAGGCAACCAAGCTGTCCACAGTTGTACATATATAGCAGTGCGGATAAAGTTATACCTGCTGGATCAGTAGAGTCTTTCATAGAGGTGCAGCAGCGAATGGGGCGTGTGGTCCGGTCATGCAACTTCAAGTCAACTCCGCATGTTGACCATTTTAGGCATGAACCCGAGCTGTACACAACTCAACTCTCGCAGTTTCTCAAAGACTGCGTGCTTGATTCTTGCAGACACAATTGAAACATTGATGACAGTTTGCCAACAACCTTGATTCTTTACATCTTTTACATGATAACCTAATTTTTCTTTAAATTTTTTTTTTTGGGTGGGTTGAACATACAAGAAACGAATAAGTGTCACGGTTTTGACACTTGCCCTCAAATTTCTGTAATTTGGATCTTACTCAAAGAATATGAAATCACAAGTCCAATTTTTTGTTCTGTTGGACATTGAAGGGTCACATGGATGGCATTTCTTTTCGTTAAATAGTCATGGATATTGCACTTTTCCTGCTCAAATCGACGACGACTTATGTAAGTTTTATTAATAAAAATTTGATTAGAATTCGACAATAATGATAACGACACAGTTATGAGTAAATAACATATGTAGTTAGAAGTCTGGTGGTTTGAATGATCAGAACTTGTAACAGAGAGAAACACAAAGAGAGCTCCAAGATAACAAACAATAGAAGCTGCAACAATTGGCAAAGAACTCAATAGGAAAATTAAAATATGATTATATTATGAAGTTAAAAAATAAATAATACGAAGCCCCAAGATACCAAACAATAGAGGCTGCAACAATCGGCAAAGAACTCAATAGGAAGATTAAATGTGATTATATTATGAAGTTAAATAATGCATTACCTGAAAGAAATGAGTTTTGAATACCATTTGATTCAACAAATTATTATCTTATTTAGGTTGATTTTAAAAATTGTAATAATTTTGTTTTAAATTTATTTTTTTTTCTATTCAAATTTATTACAAAACAAAAATCAGTATGCCAAAAATTTATTCCATCTTATTTTAAATTCTATTAATAATAAAAATCAACTTTGATGATCTAATAAGATTTAGCCTAATGTACGTAAAGGTTATATGATTTACTAAACACATTTTATGTGATATAAATAAAAACCAACTTTGATGATCTCAAGGCAAACATTCTTGTTCAGAGGGTCTCTTTTGATAGCATACGTTTCATTTTCCAAGTCTAGTCCTATGAAAAGTAGTAAAATACTAAAACCCATGACCCTACCTGTTTTTATTATAACTTTCATGAAGAAAAGACGAATTATATTCTTATCAACTGCGAGATAGCAAGCAAAGTTGGGACTTTGTTTTTTTTTTTGTTGGTGTAATGTTTTAAGATCTCAAGTCTCTTCTATAAATGACTTTTTTTTTGCTTACATAAATTCATTGTCGAGCTCCAATGCTCCCAAAAATCTTAATTATGCAATCTTCCTCACTTCTATACTTTGCATTTGGAAAGAGAGAAACAACAGAATCTTAAATTTTTCTCGACCCCAGGTGTTGGTTTTCCTGAGGTTATCAAAACGTTATCGTATCTATGGATAAAAAATAAGAGCAAAATGTACAACTTAGATTGGTAGTCATGGTGTACTTTTCCTTTTTAATCTCCGTCTTTATAATATTTCTAGCATCTAGCTAGCTTCTAAATATGTGTTGACGGTTCAAAAAAAATCTAAACAAATCTTAAGACTTAAAGTATAGTATAAAACATACAAAAGTCTTAAGAATAGTATAAAACATACAAAACAACAAATATGGTTGTAAGTGTTTGGTTGAGTGTCTCGTTGTGTATAAGCCGTTATATGAGTAATATATTTTTTCTCAGAAAAATAAGTATCATTGATTTGATATTTTAGACGGATATATTAAAATTTTAAAGTGGTACGTTTAGTTTATGTTATTTTAAACAAAGTGCTTATTGAGATCATTGTAGCGATAATGATTATGTTATATAATAAATAAAATTACAGAAACTCTTTTATGCTTATATCAAATTGTAGGTTTCATATTTTATCTTCAAAAATACATTTAACATCCTTTAAGTAAAACTTTTATAACATATTATGTCATTTTCACTAACCAACGTTAATCACAAACTTTAAAGCTTTTAAAACTTCTTTCTTCTTTCCTTCCCTCCCCTTCTCTCCCCCCATTCTTAGTATTTGAAGAAGCTTTTAAAGCTTCTTTCTTCTTCATTGCTTGTACGATTTAATCACTACTTTAAAGCTTCTTTCTTTTTCTCTTTGATCATTTATCTGGTCTAAAATTTGAGATTTTGATGACTTCTTGTTGAATGAACCTGATGGAAATCTAGGCGGTGTGCGGTGGTTGACGACAGTGTCCGGCGATTGACTACTGGTGTTTGGGGTAGAGACTAGAGAGAGTAAAGAGAGGGGGTTAGTTTAGCGAGAGAGAGAGAGAGAGTAAAGAGAGGGGGTTAGAGCATTCACAGTAGGTTTTTCATTTTCTATGTGAGTGTGTGTCATATATTATGGGGATGGTTGTTAGTGATTGTGAGTGAACGAAAGAGAAAATATATAGGGTTTGTATCGTGTTTCCCTAAATATGAGATGAGGATGGACAAAAATGCTCTCATGTGTTATGCACATGGCTGCATTTAACTAAAAGAGTTAACACACGTTAGTCTAAAGGACGAAATCTATTAGAAAATATATACATAAAAGATGTTCAACGCACATTTTAAAAATAAAGGATAAACCTATGATTTCATGTAAAGGATATTTTCTTAAATTTTGTCTATATATAATATGTTTATTTATAAACCTTTCTTCTCTCTCCATTAATGATTATTAGAAGGAATATTATTATGAACCTATTATTGTACCAATATGATCCTTTATGATTAACCAAAATTGTTTATGTGTTATCTTGGCTTTTACGTAAAGGCATACTTTAATATTTCCATTTATAATAATAAAATATAAATTACCACTTGGCTTGTCAAACATTAATTTTAGATTATTAAAAACGCTACCAAATAGATATAATTTTCTAAGATGTTTAAATAATCATATTTAGATGGTATAACGCACTCATAGCATACACATTGGTGGGGTCTAGGAAAATATCATAAGAATAAACCGTGCCTCTAATTTAAGAGAGAAAACCTACTCCACTTCAATACCTTTGTCCAAAGATGTTTAAATGTTTTTTTTATGTTGTTTATAAAATCAAACTTTTGAATAAATTTTTAAGCAAGCATTACTTTATTCATATATATATATATATATATATATATATATATATATATATATATATATATATATATATATATATTTCTGATGGCTATAAAGCATGATATATATGTAGATACTATAATCTATATATGACTTACACATTTATAGATTACAAATTCATTAACTGCTTTCTGTTTTAACTAAAAAAACGATTAAAAATTATATTTTATAACAAAAAAAAAACTATCGATAAGAGTTCTCAAAGTTTTATAAATATTTTTGAGTTATCAAATAATTATAACACTGTAGCTAATGATAAGAGGAGAGCGATTTTTTAAAAATATTTTAAGCAAACTCAAATTACTAATTGGTGCTTGGTTTGTATAGAATGGTAAAGACCATCTATGTTTGATCTTTAAAAGACCTTTAAAACCAAAAATAATTAATTTTATGTTTTTGAGTTTGAATTTTTGTGTTAGGTTCGTAACATTTAACATCTCAATGCAATTATCAATAATTAAATTTTATAAAACATATCAAATAAACTGACGGTTATAATCCTATAAGATAATAATAATATACGACTAATAAAAATAATCGTTGTGGTTGAGGGTGCGATCTCAATTAAAAAACAAATAAACAAATTCAATTAAAATAACACGTATTTCTCAAAATAATATCTTATATTTGCCGTGAAATAAAAAAATTAAAGTAATCGTAAAAATAAACAGAAAAAAACATAAGCATGTGGTGTGAGTAATACTCAATCGTTATCATAAGTTTATCGTTGCACGATCCAAATCCCTAACTCTCTTTGGTCCCCCTTTCAACAAACCTCCAATAACTTATAACACCACAATGATTGATTGATCTCACAACACTTCAATTAGGGTTTCAAATTCCCCACAATTCATCAAATCAATCACCCCCAAATCAACAAAAAGAGCCCATGGCAGGGGATGACGAATCAGAAGAACGACAAGAGATATGCATCAACGAACGATTAAGAGACGACGAGCTCCGAGCAGTGTTGGCGAAACTGGAAACCGACAAAGACAAGGAAGTGTTCGGTCTTGTGTGCAAGAGATGGCTCAATCTGCAGAGCACAGAGAGGAAGAAGCTCTGTGCTCGTGCCGGACCCCACATGCTTCGTAAGATGGCTGCACGGTTCACTCAACTCAAGGATCTCGATCTCTCGCAGTCGGCGTCGCGGTCGTTTTATCCAGGAGTTACTGATTCGGATCTGTCGGTTATTGCTACTGGTTTCACGGGGTTACGTGTGCTCAAGCTTCAGAATTGCAAAGGTTTTATTTGCTTTTTTGCTTTTGATTGTTTGGTTGTGATCTTTTCGAAGGCGTGATGGATTTTGAGTTGATGTTTTGTAGAAAAGTTATGATTTTGGATCGTAGGGGATGGAGTTGGAACCTTGGGGACCTTTCTTCTTTAAAGACCTTTGAAAGAAATTGGAAAAAAATATTCTTTTTTTTTTTTTTTTAAGATACTACAATCCTAAAATTGGTTCTTGCATCCAAGGATGAAAAAGTCAAATTTAGGGAAATATCGGGTTATCGTCTTCTTTATAGTGATGGTCTGAACTTGTATATTCTGATGTCCCGCATTAGAAATTGTCTTACAACAGTGTCTTTGTGTTTTTGATCATTCATCCGCTTAGAATAGTGACCAATAGTTTTATCTTTGGTCGTATTGGATTTCGGTTGTGAGAACTCTTGATCCCCCACATGATTTTTCTTTCACCTCTTGTGGGACTTATCTTTATGGTGATTGCGGGCACTGTCAATACTGTCTATTGTGCTTTTAAGCCATCTTGCATGCTGTTGGATATGATCACCTATTGTGGATGCTTTTCTTGCTCTTTGACTTAAACATGGGTTATGTCTTGGCCGCATATTATGTCTTGGCCGCATAACGTCAACTATATGAATGTTTTCCTCTTTCTGTTGGCCTACAATGTGAATGATGCAAACCATATATGTGGCTTCATAGGTCCATCTCTTACACACTAATATTCATGAGTGCCTCTTCAATGTGTGTGGGACAATTGGTTCCTATGGCGATCTTAGTTAATTTGACTAAAGTTGATTCTTTAGGAGATCCTAACCTCTGGTGTGTCCTGAGAAAACCAAAGGGATAATTTCTAGTTTGTAGTTCATATGAGATAAAGGTCTCCTTCTGAAAAGTAGTAATTTGTTGAAAAGTAAAATTTTGAAAATGTAACAATGATTTTTTGTTGAGAAAGTGATATAACATTCCCAAGATAACAAGTAATAAGACCCTCCAATATATTGGTTGAGCTGATGCCGAAACTTGTTAAGAGGTACTTATCTGGTATATATCTGATTAATTAAACAAATTTCTACTTAAACAAATCAATTTTCTTTTCTTTTATCCAAGAATGCCACCATGGAATTCTTCATCCCAAACATCAAATCTTGGATCTTGGTCATTCATGAGATGAATCTTGTTAATCATCAAACCTCAAGCTTCCTGATACTTAATATATTGACTAACGATAGCAATCATGTTTTTTTTTAGGAATCACTGATGCGGGAATGGCAGCTATTGGATCTATTCTATCTTCTCTTCAGTCATTAGATGTTTCCTACTGTAGGAAGCTAACTGATAAGGGGCTTTCAGCTGTTACAGAGGGCTGCCGTGATCTAAAAAGCTTACATCTTGCTGGTTGCCGCTTTGTTACCAACAAACTTCTTGAATCTCTCTCGAAAAACTGTCATAATTTAGAAGAACTTGGTTTGCAAGGTTGCACCAACATCACGGACACCGGACTCACTGCTTTAGTTAATGGATGCAAACACATAAAACATCTAGATGTAAATAAATGCACTAATGTTGGAGATCTTGGAATTTCCGCCGTTGCAGAAGCTTGTTCTACTTCATTAAAAACATTAAAGCTGCTTGATTGTTATAAACTTGGAGACAAATCTATATACACAGTGGCTAACCTCTGTAGAAATCTGGAAACTCTCATTATTGGAGGATGTCGGGGTATATCTAGCAACTCAATAAAATCACTGGCTGCTTCTACTCCTTCCCTTAGGATCTTAAGAATGGATTGGTGTTTAAACGTTTCAGATGCTTCATTAAACTGCATACTTTCACAATGCACCTGTTTAGAGGTTCTTGATATTGGCTGTTGTGAGGAGGTGACAGATGCTGCATTTGAGGGATTAGGGAATGAGAACGACGGATCTGGTTTGGGTTTGAAGGCTTTGAAAATCAGTAATTGTCAAAAAATCACGGTGTTGGGAATAAGCATGGTTTTAAACGCGTGTAGGTCGCTGGAATACCTTGATGTGAGGTCGTGCCCTCATGTTACAAAAGCCGGTTGTGAGGAAGCTGGACTGAGATTTCCTGAATCTTGTAAGGTGAATTATACCGGGAGTTTAGCAGAGCCTGATGTACTGATTTGAATACAGGCCAATGTGGTTTTCTTTATGTTATTTGGATATCTGTCATATCTAATTTGTTTGGTTTTCTAGTTTATGGATTTTATTGTGTGCGTATTGTGAGTATCTATAACTTCTTGATCAAAGTTATCTGTTCTAGGATTGTTCAATTATTTTTTTTCGGTTTCAGATTCAATCAAGATCAAACCTACACGAGTTGTGCTATTTCTTGAATTTTAAAGTTGTCTTGTTCATGCATGGCCAGCCATGGTTCATCACCACTGCGGTGCCCAACTTGATGGCGAATATAGGTTTCAACTTTTTTATGTTGAAGCAGGATACAGTGAGTGAATGCGTGTGTGTGGGGTGGGGGTTGATGCCAAGCGGTTGGGTCATTTTGTATATGGGGCAAAATGGGTCTGGTCGGGTTAGGTTGTTCGGCAGATGTTTTTTGTTTTCCATTTATTAAAATACCAACACACTTCAAACACACACATTGTTTGTAAATTTGTCTATTTTACCCGTTAAAGTAAATATATAACCCAGAATCAATTAACATTTGTCAAATGTTATTTTGTGCATTTGTAAGCAGCCTATAACATTGCAAGACACCATCAAGATGTCATAAAAGTTTAGCAACGACTTGAAGAAGGTAAAATAGTGAACTATAAGTAACAATGACATATGAAGCATTCACCCATCATAAAGTTGTAAATATATGCCATCTTAACATGCCCAAAGTATGTCATCTTTCAACACACATCAACCATCAATCTCAACTTATAGAACATGTTATTGGAGTTTTATATAACCCAAGACGAATATTCTATGAAAGACTCAAACAAAAATGGTTCAAGGCCCCACCTTCACTAGGATGTATCATATTTTCCGGTTGTCTATGATAAACAGCGTATCAAGTCAAATGTTGGGTTTTCTTCTTTGAATATAATAATCTTTATAGTCTTTGCCCAATTGGCACATAGGTCATGGAGTCATGACCAAATTAGGCTCCTTGTTCCCTCTTTCTAGTAGTGGTTGGGAGAGGTATCCTAACCAAGGTACTTGGGTTAGCTTAGACTCATGCACCATGGTTCCAATTAAAACCATCATTACTATACAACAATCTACCTAAAAATCTGATTACAATATCATTTTCCCACTTTCTCTATGGTGGATTAGAGGTTGTACTTCCAACCTGTTAGTCCCAAAATCAACAGCCATGATGCAGTTTCAGTTTCCAACATTGCAAAATGTATGGGGCTATACATAAATGTTTTCAATAAGAAATTTAGGACATATTTATATGACTTAAGCTGTATTAGTTCTTATTGTGGGACAATAGTGCTTCTACGTCCTTTGATGAAACTTAACATCTTTTTCAGGATCAATAGAATCTTGTCATTTTTTTTTATTTTTTAATCCCTCATCTTCTTTTGTTATACATATGGGTGCATAAAGGGTATATGCAGAATCATTATGTATGCCATGTGCTATTGTACTCATGACATGGCATTCATGGTATATTTTAGGTACTACAAAAGAAGAAGAAAGGATCAAAAGATCTGATCTTTGATCGATTCTGTAACGATGATGTATGATTATAAGATAAGAAAGCTGAAAGCCACTTTACACGTCCATCTGACCATTCGGTTTGCTTATCTTCATTATGTCATTTGCATGTGACGTGTTGCCACGTTGAGTCTAATATGCTTTTTTCAACATCTGTGCATTACAACTAGTGGATGTCTATGCAAGGAAGAGTCAGCATGACAATAAAAATTAAATTTATAAATCGATTTCAACAGGAATGATACCAATAAAGGCAAAAAGTAGCCTAAAAATATCTGAAATACCAATTTTATAAGTATATCAAAGGGTACGTTTAATGAGTCAAGCTTTTCTTGCCCTCACATGCCAACCACCAATTAGCATGACACACAGATGACTCATACAACTGAAAGTTGTTAGTTTATGCCATCTTTATCAGCTTATAAATATCATGACCCATTGACCCAAAAGACAATATCAGCAACTTCAATTCAGCATCAAGCACAACTAGATCACAGTGGTCAGAGGTCAAAATATGGATAACAGATTCTCAAGCAGTATCATGGGCGCCCCGACTGTATCAAAGGGGCTACTTCTGTCTAAAGCTTGTCAACCCATGTACACTCTTCCGAGTTCTTCAAAAATCAATGCAATAGAAAGAAAAGATAGTTTTGCAATGTCTACAAAAAATCATGGTAAGTGCACACTCTGATACAATGATGATAGATTTTTTTACTTTACTCCATCAATCTAATAGAATTTTTTTTTTCATTTGTATTTACAGTTAGATTAGGACCAAAATTAATAGAAATTGTGAAACACAAGCTGAGTTATGGTGCAAAAATCCTACCACTTGTCCATGAAGGAAGAATCTTCAGTAAAAGTTTCAATATGAGGGATTGTGAAAAGTTGCTGCATGCTTCAAGATGTTCCATATACACTACTGCTGGTGCGATCAAAGGAATTCTCTTCATCTCTACTGAACGAGTGGGATTTTGCAGTGATAGCTCCCTCAAAACGTATTCTGCAGAAGGGGAAGTGTTAAAGTTCCAATATAAGGTAAGCGTGCTTTAGTAATTTACATATCATGCATATTTGCTTATATTTTTAATGTAGCTAGTGTCTTAACATCACTTTTTTGTGTAGGTGTCGATTCCGTTAGGAAAGATAAAAGGAGTAGGAGAGAGCAAAGACGTAAAGAGGCCATCAAAAAAGTATGTGGAGTTGGTGACTGTGGATGATTTCAGCTTCTGGTTTTTGGGCTTTCCAAATTATAAGAAAACTTTAGGATCTCTGTTTAAAGCCATTAATCAGACAAGATTGCATACCCAATTGATTGCTGTAAAACATTAGTTGTCAATTCCATGTATATTTGAATTATACAACAATATGTTGTATGGCTACTTTTTCTACCGGGAAGTTGTATATATACTTTTGTTGATAGACATTAGCCATTGACAATGACTAATTTTCCATTGCTTGTTTGTTTGCATGCACTATATAAATTTGAAATTCAACGATTATTTCTCGTGTTATGATTTCATGTCGGTGTTGTATGCAGATAGTAGTTTAAACAACAACAAAACACATGCCTAGTCATCTTCATTATGTAGAAAATGTTCTTTTTTTCTTTTTTTTCTTTTTTTTATATTTGACCTTCTCATCAGTACCAAATGATGAACTAGATATGGCCTGAATTACTTGCCATGAGAAATATTGTTAACTTCAGAAGCTAACAATTTAATGGAGCATACATCTTATTAAGTAAATAACACTTAGTATATGAAATTGGGGGTACACTCAAGGAACCTCTGCCAGCTGCTCAATTGCGGGGGGTATCCACGATCTACCTTATGCGTGAACCTCGATTTAATATGTGTAACACCTAAATAGAACAATATATAAAGGGAACTGTTAATATAACAAATACTTGATTAGCTCTTAGATTCTTTTTGATGCTTCTTAGTTTGAGTACCACTCCCTTAAACATTTTACAATAGAGGTCTCTAATCTCAGATAGTTTACTACACAAGTCACAAAATTCCCACATCCTTTTCCTTTCATTCTTTAATATGAACGAAAATATATGATGTTGTCATGCGCCAAACTGACATTTTGCCATTTTCTCTATGGTGGACCAGAGGTTGCCAACTGTTAGTGCTGTAATCAACAGCCATTAATAAATGTTTTTCAATAATAAATTTAGGACATATTTTGATGACTGAAGTTGTGTTAGTTTTTATTGTGGAACAATAGCACTTCTACATCCTTTGGAATCTAACATCTTTTTCAGACCAACATAATCTTGTTATTCTTTTTATTTTTTATTCCCTTGTCTTCTTTTGTTATACATATGGGTGCATAAAGGGTATATGCAGAATCATTATGTATGCCATGTGCTATTGTACTCATGACATGACATTCATGGTATATTTGGAGCTACAAAAGAAGTAATAAAGCATAAAAAAGATCCGATCTTCGATCCATTCCATAAGCATGATGTATGTTCATAGGATAAGAAAGCTGAAAGCCACTTTACACGTCCATCTGACCATTCGGTTTGCTTATCTTCATTATGTCATTTGCATATGACGTGTTGCCACGCCGAGTCTAATATGCTTTTTCCTACTTCTATACATTACAACTAGTGGATGTCTATGCAAGGAAGAGTCAGCATGACAATAAAAAGTAAATTTATAAATCGATTTCAACAGGAATGATACCAATAAAGGGAAGTGGCCCAAAAAAATCTGAAATACTAACTTTCTAAGTTTATCAAAGGGTAAATTTAAAGAGTCAAGCTTTTCTAGCCCTCACATGCCAACCACCATTAAGCATGACACACAGATGACTCATCCAACTGAAAGTTGTTAGTTTATGCCATCTTTATAAGCTTATAAATTTCATGACCCATTGACCCAGAAGACAACATCAGCAACTTCAATTTAGCATCAAGCACGACCAGATCACAACGGTCTGAGGTCAAACTATGGATAACAGATTCTCAGGCAGTGTCATAGGTGCCCCAACTGTATCAAGGGAACTACTTATGTCTAAAGCTTTTCAACCAATGTACTCTCTTCCAAGTTCTTCAAACACCAATGCAATGAAAAGGATAGACAGTCTAGCATTGTCTACAAAAAATCATGGTAAGTGCTCACTCTGATACAGTAATAATGATTCTATTTCACTTCCTCAATCTAATAGAATTGTTTAATTGTGTTTGCAGTTAGATTAGGATCCAAATTAATAGAAATTGTTAAACACAAGCTGAGTTATGGTGCAAAAATTCTACCACTTGTCCGCGAAGGAAGAATCTTTAGTAAAAGTTTCAATATGAAGGAATGTGAGAAGCTGTTGCATGCTTCCAGATGTTCCATATACACTACAGCCGGCGCGATCAAAGGAATCCTTTTCATATCTACTGAACGAGTGGGATTTTGCAGTGATAGATCCCTCAAAACATATTCTGCAGAAGGGGAGGTGTTAAGGTTTCAATATAAGGTAATGGTGCTTTAATGTATTAGATATCATACATATTTGTTTATATTTTTTAAGTAATTAGTGTTTTAACATAATGTTTTGTTTAGGTATCGATTCCATTAGCAAAGATAAAGGAAGTAGGAGAGAGCATGGATGTAAAGAGGCCATCGAACAAGTATGTGGAGTTAGTGACTGTGGATGATTTCAGCTTCTGGTTTTTGGGCTTTCCAAATTATAAGAAAACTTTAGGATCTCTCGTTAAGAACATTAATCAGACAAGATTGCATACCCAATTGATCGCTATAAAACATTAGATGCCAATTCCATGTATATTTAAATTAGACAACAATATGTTGTATGGCTACTTTTTCTGTCGGGAAGTTGTATATACATTTGTTGATAGACATTAGCCATTGACAGTGACTGATTTTCCATTGCTTGTTTGTTTGCATGTAATATATAAATTTGAACTTCAACTATCATTTCGTATTATGTTAGTGTTCTATATAGATAAAAGTTTGAACAACAACCAGATATACATAGTCATCTTCATAATGAGGCAATTCTTTATCTATATTAGAGTTTTTCATCATTTCCAAATGATGAATTAACAATTTAATGGAGCATACATTTTACTAAGTAAGATGAAATTGAGGGATAAGTCCCAAGAAACCTCTGCAAGCTGCTCAATCGCGCCCGGGAGTGGTTATCAACAATCTATCTAACTACCTTGCCTGCTAACCTCAAATTAATTGTATCACACCAAAATCATCTTGTGAGATTTGTTTTTACCACCTCACCTTAATAGAACAAAATATAATGAGAACTGTTAATATGAAAATTCTTGATTAGCTCTGAGGTTGGTTTTAATGCTTCTTTAATTTTCTCTATCCCTTAAACATTTTTATAGAGGTCTGTGATCTCAGATAGTTTACCACAGAAATCACTAAATACCACATATTTTACTTTCATTCGTCAATATGATCGAGTATATATCATGTTGCCATAATGCCGTGCACCAATATGACATATGCCTGTTGAGTGTTGACACAAGCTGACTGGCATATTTGATACTAGTTAATGTGCAGAAAATTAGATTTTGTTAGGTAGCTCATTCTTTTGTATTAAACAAACTGAGATTTTGTCAATTTCAACACTCTTGCAGAATAATATTTTTGCATCTTTCTATATAGTGAACTTGAGTTCAATTTTCGTGCACTCAGTTTTTCATGTCTTCAACAAGCATAATATAAAACTTTAGTAGTCCCTTAGTATGGGGGAACAATATGTATGAAATTAGAATCTTGTCATATATTATTCTTTATGTTCTCTATCTTCTGTTATTATACATATGGGTGCATAAAGGGTATATCATATACCATATATGCAGAATCATTATCTATGCCATGTGCTATTGTACTCATGACATGACATTCATGGTATATTTTGGGTGCTAAAAGAGAAGAAGAAAGAATCAAAAAGATTTGATCTTTGATGAATTCTGTAACGATGAAGTATGATTGTTAGATAAGAAAGCTGAAAACCACTTTACACGTCCATCTGACCATTCGGTTTGCTTAGCTTTCTTATGTCATTTGCATGTGACATGTTGCCACGATGAGTCAAGTATGCTTTTTCTAAGTTCTGATCATCATAACTAGTGGATATATATGTAAGGAAGAGTCAGCATGGCAATAATAAGTAAATTTATAAATCAATATCAAAAGGCAAAGTAGCCCAAAAAAAAATCTGAAATACCAACTTTCTGAGTTAATCAAAGGGTAAATTTAATGAGTCAAGCTTCTCTTGCCCTCACATGGCAACCACCAATACGCATGATGCACAGATGACTCATCCAACTGAAAGTTGTTAGTTTATGCCATCTTGAACAGAAAAATAAAATATTATGGCCGGGAACTGTTAATATGAAAAATACTTGATTAGCTCCATGCACTCAGTTAGTCATGTCATCAACAAACATGAGACAAACCTTTAGCGCAAGCTGAGACCTTGAGGGGCGCTAATGTTTACATTGCACAAGCGGCCACAACGAAGAGAGTTTATTAGCACAAGGCCTTGGTTGGGGTC
Source organism: Flaveria robusta (assembly GCA_025506415.1). NCBI lineage: Eukaryota > Viridiplantae > Streptophyta > Magnoliopsida > Asterales > Asteraceae > Flaveria > Flaveria robusta. Next base: position 2,808,151 of record CM046466.1, on the reverse strand, counting down.
AAGTGTGAGCTACCCTTTACAGGCTCCTCGGGTAGTTCTCCAAAACAAAAGTTAAGGCTATGGGGGCCACATGTAGTTTTAGTGTTTCCCCTAACTTAGTCTCTATAAAATCTGTAATTAAGATCATAATTCAGTTGTGAATGTAGCGCAGTCATATTGATTGAGGTGTTGTTTGGGTCTGATTTCCTAACACTAAGAATGGTTGTCACTGATATGTAAATATTTCAGATCTCTATACCTGCTTAACTATATGGTTTTTTTCTTCTATTCTTATGGGACAGAGGGTATATCGGAAAAATCAGCATGTGCTATTTGTACTAGTGACATGGCACATGGCATAGTACACACAGGGTGCTGCATACGATGTACAAAAGATCAAAAAAATTTCATTCTGATAACATAGATTAAACAAGATTATCTCATTAGAAATCTACCTTCTTTACACCTCAAATCTGATCAAGCAAAATAAAGGCTATATGTCACTGCTTACATTTATGTTTGCTTTATTTGCTCATGTCATTGTGCATGTGACTTGTTTCCATGTGATCTTGTCGATTAGAATATGAAAACAATATTCAGCTTGATGATAAAAAGTAAAGGTGCAACCTTATCAGAAAGACCGGTCAAAATGAGGCAATCGATTCACTGAGGCTTTATTTTATACCCAACATTCAAACCACCATCAACGATGACACATAGATGACTCATCCAACAAAAAGTTGTAAACTTTATCAGGTTATATATTCCATGTTCCAATATACATCACACATCAAATCTAGCATTAAGAGAGATCTTCATACCTGAAAACTGCAAAGCAACCAAACTACAGCAATTCGACATCATATCATGGATAAAAGACTCCAAGAAGTTGCTATGTGCATTCCAACTGTATCAAAAAGGGGACTGCTTTTGTCTAAACCTTATCAGCCCCATTACCCTCTTCTTACTTCTTCAAACATCAGTGGCGTAAGAAGAGAGAATTTTGCAGTCTCGAAAAATCATGGTAATTGATTTGATTTTCCTGTGCTGATAATAATAATCAGCATTTAAATATACTTCTGTCTCTTAATCTAACAGACTTTTACTTTGCAGTGGGCTGAGGACTCAAACTAATAGACATTGTTAAACACAAGTTGATTTATGGTTCAAAGATCCTACCATTTGGCCGCCAAAGTAAAACCTTCAGAAAGAGTTTCAATACCAAGGATGGCGAGACGACGTTGCACACTTCACAATGCTACATATACACTACAGCTGGCGCAATCTCAGGCATACTCTTCATCTCTACTCAAAGGATTGCCTTTCGCAGTGATAGGTCCCTCAAAGCATATTCAACAAACGGGAAGCTCTTAAAGTTCCAATATAAGGTAGGAAACATCCTGTTTAAACATCTTGTGCACATTTGTTTCAGTTTTGAAGTAGTTAGTTTCCTGACATAACTACTTCTTTGTAGGTATCTGTCCCGTTGGAAAAGATAAATGGAGTAGGAGAGAGTATGAACTTGAAGAAGCCATCTAACAAGTATGTGGAGTTAGTAACTGTTGATGATTTCAACTTCTGGTTTTTGGGCTTTCCAGATTACAAAACAACCTTAGAATGCCTTCAAAAGACGATAAGCCATGACTGCTTAAGTGATTAGTCTAGAGCAATGGAGTTCAACAACAAATAGAGTTTCTGGCCTCGAATGGCATTTGAAGTAGTATTACGCGTGTCACTAAATTACGTGATGCAGGCAAAGTTTTGCACACAAATTAACCAGGTTCATCATTCATGTGTATATGGATTTAAAATCCATGAGTCTTATTGAACAGTAGCTGGTAGGTTTGTACATAGAAGGATTACTAGATGTTTTTGTGCATATTTGTAGTAGTAAATGAAATAGTTAATTGATCAATCATATGTGTGTCCTGCCAACTGATTGTTAGAATATTATTGGAAATCAAATATTTGCCAAACAAATAGGTAGCATGACTACTTACTCTATTGGAAGAAAATGAATCATAATCTACCTTTTGTTTAATCCATTCTACTTGAGCATGCCCCTATACGCTATAGTGGCTTATTTGAACTGCGAATGGTAAAGAATGAATGCGATATACATGCCCACCAAAGTTTGTGGGTACATTCAAATCTTCCAGAGCAAGTGTGATGATCTTAGGAGTAAAAGTAGAGATGTGTGTTGGCCCGTCAAAAAACATAAAAAAGGTGTCAGTAATGCTAAAAACATATCACAAAAAAAAAACATATCACAAAAAAAGTTAAGTGTCACAAAGTTATGCACACATGAAAAAGCGGTAGTGAATTAACGTCGGTAGTAAGGACCTACTTTGAAAGAATTGAAATCTTGAGCATGACAAGAAAGGTAGCCATATACAGTCAAAAGCAATGACCTTTAAATGGTAAAGTAGTGCCCTACAAAAGATTCAACTACCAACCACCAGACGGATCGACGTGGATCCAACAAAAAGTTATCAATTTGTTCCATCTAATGAGAAAAAAAAACGTATAATGACATGTGTGATATCAGCTTCTCATTATCCATAATATTTTTGTCTTCATTGGTTCAAACTTTCAAAAGATTTGGCCAATATAGAGTGCTACCATATTGCTCTTTTGAAATAGACCGAACATTTTCTATTTCCTCTTCTTTTGTTATGCGGGACACGAAGGGGCTCTGAAGAAACTTATTTTGATATGTTAGTTATACACTGGAAATTGTTTTGAATTTGCTTGATTGGTGAAATGTTACATAAAATTAATGACTAGAAAGAATATGGATAAAGCATATCATAGTAGTAAGTAAGATTATTAGTGGCCACATAGTCCATCAATAACAAGTGCTTAGAAACAACTAAGCTTCAATAATCAATAGTATCAACTTGATAAGCAATGGCAACATTAGTCATTAGTAGCAAGTGACATCGGCAACAACTGAAGTACGTTGGTGCTAATCATCAGTGAGTGAGATAACTAACCATTGATGGAGTTTATGATGATAATTTCCCTCTACCATAAACGTTTAGCTGAATGCAGTTATAACCGCAACTAAAACTTTGTGATAGCTTTGTCCATATATCAAGAAATTCATTTAGTCTGTTTCAATATCGAGTTTCACAACTTCTTTTCACATAAAAGAATATCTCGTGTTTTGAAATAAACTTTCAATCTTATCCAATTACTGATTTCGTCTACCCATGGAATACTTTAATCTAAAAGTGATCTCTTACACAATTCAGAAAGTTATCGACTATCGAGGGAGATACAAAATACAAAACCTACAATTTATAACCATTAACTATGATTATAGGATAAGAAAGCAGAAAACCACTTTACACGTTCATCTGATTAAGCAAAATAAAGACCATCATCACACCATGTAGTTTGCTTAATAAGCTTGGTTTTGTCATTTGCATGTGACATGTTGCCACGTTGAGTATTATATCCTTTTTCCAACTTTTATGCATTAAAACTAGTGGATATCTATGTAAACAATAGTCATCATGACAATAAAAAGTAAATGTATAAATCTATATCAAAAGTTAACAGAATCAATAAAGGCAAATTAGCCCAAAAAATCTGAAATACCAACTTTCTAAAATGAGCTCATAAATCAAAAGGGGTCAATTTTTATGGCTTTTCATGTCCACACATGTTAACCACCAACAAGAATGACACACAGATGACTCATACAACTGAAAGTTGTTAGTTTATGTCATCTTTATCAGCTTATAAATACCACGATTTCAAAAACATTAGCAGCAACTTCAGTTCAGCATCAAGCACAAACAAATCACAACGATCGGTCAAAATATGGATAACAGATTCTCAAGCAGTGTCATTGGCGTCCCGATTGCATCCAGAGGACTACTTTTGTCTGAAACTTGTCAGCCCATTTACACTTTTCCCACTTCTTCCAAAATCAACGCGATAGAAAGAAAAGACAGTCTTGCAGTGTCTACCAAAAATCATGGTAATTGCATCATTCTGATAGAGTAACCATAGAAGATCCTGCTTATCTCCCTCAAACTAATGGAAAATTTATATATGTATTTGCAGTGAGCTTGGGACTAAAATTAATAGAATCTGTGAAACACAAGTTGAGTTACTGCGCAAAAATCCTACCACTTGGCCTCGAAGGAAGAATCTTCAGTAAAGTTTTCGGTACAACGGATTGCGAAAAGTTGGTGCATGCTTCAAGATGTTCCATATACACTACAGCAGGCGCAATCACAGGCGTCCTCTTTGTCTCTACTGAAAGAGTTGGATTTTGCAGTGATAGGTCCCTTAAAACATATTCTGCTGCAGGGGAGGTGTTGAAGTTCCATTATAAGGTGATTAGTGGGCTTTAATGTAATTACATATCATTCATGTTTATATTTTAGAAATATCTAGTGTTTTAACATAATGTTTTGTATAGGTGTCGATTCCGTTAGGAAAGATAAAAGGAGTATTACAGAGCATGGACATAAAGAGGCCATCAAACAAGTATGTGGAGTTGGTGACTGTGGATGATTTCAGCTTCTGGTTTTTGGGCTTTCCAAATTATAAGAAAGCTTTAAGATCTCTCATCAAGACAGTTAATCGGACACAATCACATACCCAATTGATCGATATATAATAATAATGGTCAATTCCATGTATATATAAGTTATACAACAATTTGTTGTATGGATACTATTGTAACAGAAAGCTGTATATACATTTCTTGATATACATTAGCTAATGAGAATGACTGGTTATCGGTTGCTTGTTTGTTTGCATGTTATATATTAATGAGCTAGATATGACAAGAATAGTATGACACAATATTGTTAATTTAGGAAGCTAACAGTTAAATAGAGCATACATCTTACTAATTAAGCAAGATGAGCACTAAATTTTTACATATTTTTTCCTTTCATTCTTCAGTATGTTATATATGATGGTGTCATGCACCAAAATGATATATACCTCTTGAAACAAGCTGACCGCGTATTTTGCACTTATTTATGTGATTTATAAAGCATTGATTCCTCAGCATTGATTCTGACCGAATCGACCCATCTGCCTAACCACCACCCTACAGCTGGACCCATACGACGACTGACCATCACATGTATAAAATATAAAGGTGGGCCATTTGCAAATGATAATTGATCTGCAACAAAGGCTATACAGAGGGACCATTTCTGTTAAAATACAGAATTTAGGAATACATAGTGTAAACCTTTATTGATTTTTTCACCTTGCAGCAAGATAATTTACAGCTAACTTCAGCATTGATCATTTGCTCTTTATTGATACGGTTTCTACTAACCATACGTTAACAACTAAGGTTAAAAGTATAATTCGTAACCTTAGAAAGGAATATCATATGCACAAGTTATTATGATTGGAAAAAATTGTTTCTAATCAATCACCTCAAAAGTGATAATGAAGGGTATCCTATTAACCATTGTAGTTAATAGCTCTGCCGGCGTGTTTAGCCAAACTCTTATTTATATTCGTAATTACAAAAATTTTCATGTCAAAATATACTTGGAGTTAATTCTAAATTTGAGTCTGCCCCATGGCTCATATCCATCAACAACACATCAAGTTTTTTGTCATGTATTATGGTTAAATTAGGTAATGGATATGGGCATTATAAAATGTATGATGTGGTTACAAAATATATATACTTCAAGAGGCATATAATCACAGTTCATTATCCAGAAAGTTTAAGTATGGCTACAAGACTCTTTACATTGAAGTTGATAACACTTTTACATTTGAATAAAGGATCAATATTCATCATGACTCATGAATTGCTTAAGCAGGCAAGATTGGTTGCTTGACGGAGGTATCTTGATGTTTTCTTACAATTCATAAACCCTGTAAACCAGAACTTGAAATCATCAACAGTAACTAACTCCACATAGTTGTTTGATGGTCTCTTCATGTTCACACCCTCAATTACTCCATTAATCTTTCCTAACTGGATCGAAACCTACACATAAGAATTAGCATGTTAATAGACTATTTCAAATCTAGTCAAATTGTGGACAAAATAAGAATACTTTTGAGGTTCATGTCCACTACCTTATATTTGAACTTTAGCAGCTTGCCTGTTGTAGAATATGTTTTGATGGACCTATGACTGCAAAATGCAACCCTTTCTGTAGACACAAAGAGCAAGCCTGCGATCGCACCAGCTGTAGCGTACGCGTAGCATTGGAAAGCCTGCAACAGTTTCTCTTCGTCTTTGATACGGAAGTTTTTCCTGAAGATCTTGTCTTGGCTGCCAAACTGAATGATTTTGGCAGCATAACTCAAATTGTGTTTCATTATTTCAATCAACTTATGTCCTAGACTCACTGCATATCCCAGAAAATAAGAACAGCATAAGATATAGACAACAAAAGAGTATAATCTTTTTGTAGTTAGAATATTAGAGCAAGATAATTACCATAATCTTTAATCCAGACTGCAAAACTGTCTTTTCTATCTATGCCATTGATCTTGGAAGAAGTCATAGAGAGATCATAATGGAGTTGAAATGGTTTATACAATAGTAATCCCTTTGTTGATCTGATAGGAATTCCAGTAACTTGATTTAAGGATCTACGATCCATATTTTGACAGATTGTTTCAATTTGGTTGCCTCGCACGCCTGCCATAGCTTATTCAAGTATGGTTTATTTCTGAATTCTGAAGATCAATGCTAATTAAGTTGCTAGATTATGTGTGTTGAATGATGGTGTTTTATAGCCATATAATTATATAAAGTTGGTCGATTAAAAACTTCTAGTTGAATGGGTCACTGCTGTCTAATGATTAGTGGTGGTTAGACATGAGTTCATAAAAGCTAAAGTAAGATTAGTGGTTAGATTTTGTAATCAGCTCATATTGATGAGTGGGACAAAGAAGTTTATGGTCTAAAAGCTAACAACTCACATGGAAATTAGCTAACCATGCTAAGGAACTTGACACATAAGTGGTAATCAAATTTGCGCGCTTTTTCTTGATTAATAAGAGGTGTAAAGTAGCCGAAAGGGAACCTTTATTGTGTTACACGGTTTCACAGGATCTTATGAAGCTTTTTATACTGTTTGTAGAATCTTAAATAGGCCAAGACATGTGATCATGATCAAAAGAGATGAGACATGATGCAATGTATGTTCCCATTTCATGACTTTCGATTGTTCTGGAAATTGTTTTCTAATTCAGAATCTAATACAATTACACAAAGTGGTGTTCTTTATGTTTCCTACTTCTATTTCAGATTCTAACATGACATGAAGTGATTCTTTTTCATATGGTAAGGTTTTATAAATAAGTTATTTCCAAATTCCATAATTGAATTGTTTGTTTGGAGTGAGCCCAAGCCTCTATCAACCACCACAATCATTACAACGAAGACAATTTAACTTTGTGGGGTTATGTTTTTTTAACTCGGCTTGGTTTTAATATAACTGACGTTGGCATGTAGTTAAAAGTAAGCACGTCGTTACGATATGTTCGAAATTTTGTTAAATGTTATATTTTCAAAATTATGAATGAAAAACATACTATTAGTAAAACTAATTATACAAATAATATTTACCTTCTAAAATCAAAAATAAACTTAGTAGGGAGGATGCCCATATTAAAAAAAAAAAAAAAAAAAAAAAAAAAAAAAAGGGCCACTCAAAATTTGCTATACAAGCAGATACCTGTATTTTATAGTTGGATATCTGTCCTTTTTTTTTGTTACGTGGCTTTTTCTGATTTGTCCTAATTAAATATAGAGACAGGTATGTGCTTGTTTGATCAAAATAAAGCCAGATCGGCTGTCAAATGCTCGCTTAATTAAATAATAAAAACCCTAACAACCCTCCTCCCCACCCTCATTTCATGGATCGCCCAAAAACCATAAAAGTTTATTGCTTTTGTATCTTCAATGGTGCACCTTCTGACACAAGTAATTTCTTTACTTAATAATACCAAAGTAATTTTCAAATATTGATGGGGGGAGTCTATTTTGTTGTTCATTGTTATTCTACAACTAATGATTTGAGTTCGGAGAGTAAATTTGACTGGAAAAATAGAAATAACTATTTAGATGAATTTGATGCTAGTTTTTATATTGGGTCTAGTTGTTACGTATGTTTGTTTTACAATGGTTTACGCGACATTGAGATTGATGGTCAAATGTCAGGTTCAAGAGGCTTTTCAAGGAATAACCAGCGTCATGAATTAGAACTTGTAAAACTTAGCAAGTTCATCTTTTAGGTCATTACTTTAAGTGCTAGTTTGATTTTATTGTGAAAGAAATATCTCAATCTTGCCAATCAATCTTATAGACTTTGAATCAACACATCCGTTGAATCGATGAGCGTTGTTTCACAGGAAGTTACTAAATTGACTTAAAAACTTAAGTAAACTGATCAATTTAATTAAATGAAGATGAAGCCGACTAGGGTTGGAGTTGATGAACCAACTCACTTCTTTTCATTACTATTTCCATGAAATCTTGTTCACACCAATTTCCCTTCCTAATCCTTCTACTCTAATAAAAGAGTAAATTGAGATGACACGTGTCAGCACCACAATTATTCTGAGAGAAATTTCCCGCCTCTCTCTCCTATTAAATAATTACCTTAATTACTAATAATATTATTTTAATACTTTTTAATATTTAATAAATTAAGAAAGAAATCTATTTATTAAGGTTATTTCTAAATAAATTGATATTTTTAAAAAGTCAATTTTTTAAAAACAAAAAATAATCAAATTTGGGAGTTGTAATAAGAAAATTTTTAAAATGACATTTTTATACGGTTTGTTTTAAAACAAAATGTTTATTTTAAAAAAAAAATTGTAAAAATAAAATGTTAAAAAGTTAATATTACTGTTTTATTATTTTAGTCACATCTTATCTTATAAAATCATTTTATAATTAATAAATTTATTATATTAATATTTTATTTATTCAACCCGTGTAATACACGGGTTTACTAAAGTTAGTTAGTTTATAATTAGTATGTCTAAATCAAATTTGAACTCACACGACTTTATATTTTAGCAACACATAATAGAGTTAGCCAATTACTTTAATCTCTTGTCTTTATTTCAGTAAAAAAAAGACTGGAGTGGTATGGGAAACAAAGCATGGACATAGGGATGGGATTAATTCTTTTGTTTTTCTAATAATACATGTCTATTGATTAATTTACATAAGCCTAGTAGAATTTCTAACATCAATTAGTGCTAAGAACCAAAACAATAGCTTTTCTCTCCTAACCACCCTATCAACTTATAATTGGAAGGATTTAAACACATGTCATTTTCTTAAGGGCTGTTTGTTTCAACCTCTTAATAATTCAGATGTCAAAATGGTTCAGCATTTAATGGTTTAGAGTGTTTGTTTCGTGAGCAGATATTTGAATGGTTAAATACTTTTGCCTCTTAATGGTTAAGCATTATACTAAGTATGAATGGTTAAGAGCTATTATCTGAATTGATCAGAAATTTGCCTCTGAATAGTTAAGCAATATACTAGCTATTAATAATTTAGATATCTTATTGGTTTAGCACTTAATGATTCTGAACTATTAATGGTTCAGTACTTACCCATTCAGAAGTTGTCAAACAGCCGGATACAATCATTAATGTGCTAGATGAAGAGGCATAAGAGCTAATATTTAAAAATAAGTAAATAGTTAATAAAAATGTAATATTTAACATTTAAGATTAAAACTTAATTTACTCTCACCACACTAAAAGACTGTTTGATAATCTTGAATTGAACCACTAAAAAGACTAATAGAATAAAAAATAATATCTGAATTATTGAGTATGTTTTTTAAATTTATTTATTAAGAAACTATCAATCATTAAAATGTAACTTTTAAGTAAACAAAACACACTCTAATTCTTATCAATTTAAATATAACCTTTTAATGGAATTATAAGAGTATTCACATCAGCTTTCATATCTTTATCCTTATAATGACACTAAAAACACTACTATTTCTCTCTTCTTCTCAATTAAATAATATTTTTTATACTTTTATCATTACATTTTCTCTCTCTTCTACTCACAACCACTTTCAAAAATATTAAAAAATTTAATAAGGGTTGAACAGTGATTCCCTAAATATACAAAATGAACAGTAACTTTTCTCTCTCCTCCACTCACAACCATTTACAACCATTCCTTAAAATATAAGAAACACACTCACATAAATATAAGAAACCTACTGTGAATGCTCTAAGTTAAACTTATTTCACAAAAAGAGGACACGATAACATTCTTATGCATTGAATACTTAAATGTTTATAACTAGCTTTAGTAAACCCGTGTATTACACGGGTTGAATAATTATAATATTAAATAAAATAAAAATTACTAATTATAAAATAATATTTAAGATAAGATACAATTGAAATTACATATGAGTAAAGATTTTTTTTTAACTTTTTTTTTTCAAAAAGTAAATTAAACATTTTTATTTCAAAACAAACCGTTTTAAGAAAATATCATTTTTAAAAATTTTCTTATTATAACTCCTAAATTTTTTTTGCATATAAAATTTTTACTTTTTAAAACATCAATTTAAAATATTTCGTATTTAAAAAGTTTGATGTTTTAGGAAAATTTCTTTTTATAAAAATTTGTTTCTTTAAAATATCATTAATAAAAAGATTTCGTATTTAATTTATTAAAAAACTATTTTTAATTTTAGAAACAATTAAATAAAATTATTACTAATTAATGTAGTCATTAATAGAAAAAAAAAGCGGAAAATTTTTATTGAGAATGAATGTGATGGTGACACGTGTCATCATTAGAAACTCTTTTATTATAGCAGAAAGATTTGTTACAAGCAATCTCATACATTCGTGAAGAAACCTTTCCCAAAATGCCCATCTCCCTTTTGCTAATTATCAAGAGGTTACCCATGCCCCCATCTCTTTGAACAAGCCAAAACCAAATCATTTCATCAATTGTCTTCTTCTTCATCATCATCTTCTTCTTCTTCACCATCATCGCCGGTGGTCTACAGCAACAGCGAACACCAAGGGGTTTTCTCCTTCTTCCACCGTCAGGTATCTATCTCCTTCTATCAATCTCATATTCACTCCATTCTTTCTAATGCGCCTAACTTGTGATTGCAACCCTAGATCTGTATCTGTTTTATATTGTTTGATACCTGGACGCAATTTTGTGATTGATTTGTGTATGTTTTTTTGTGGGTGATTGTGAATATTTTATTTGGATTATACGAATCAAGTTGAATTGCGGTACGGTGGATATAATTTCATATGATTCAAATATGAAGCGTAGGATGTATGTTTATAGGTTTTTGTGGGTTTATGATCAGTCAATGATCGGATTATTGTTCTTTAGATAATTGGTGATGAAACTCATATGTAAGTTTGAGTAGAATTGGCAAGAAACGTCCCTGGAGTTTGTAATTGTTGTTTGATCTTACTTGCTATGTATCTGAAGTGATGTCTTGTGTTTCTGTAATGTTCATTGTTAGACAATGGAGTTTTGATCATGTTACCTCTATGTATCAAAAGTAGTATTCTGTTTGTGTAATTTCTGATTTGGGTTGAGGCTTGCAACAGAAAGAAACTTGAAAGTTCACTTACAAGTTTCATAGCATGTTGCAGATTATTAAATAGACTAATATTCTTGTTAGCATTAGATTATAGAACATTCCATTAAGTAACACATACATTGCATGTTTGATGAGTATGCACGCAAGTCATGCCAAACTGTAATGTGGCAACAAACATTTCTGAAATGTGTAACATGGCATCACTTCTACACTCTTCTCTGTTTCTCTTTCGAAGTTATATTATAATTGTCACACGTAGAAGAAGTAGATTATCATTCTTGTTGGGTATGAATGTTTTTATCACGAACCTTATTTAATTACGTCATGTTATTCTGAAATTCATACTTGCAGGGACTTATTTGTGAGTATATATGGGCTGAATGCACATTTCATGGGAGGTGTAGAGGATAATGAACCACCCTCAAAGCGTATGAAAGCATGTTCTAGAGAACTAGTTTCAAACGGTCTAAAAGAATCAGCAAGTTACTCTTTTGGTGCATCAATGGCTCGGCCCCTAGCTTCTCAAGGGGACGATGACATAATTGGTTCAAAAGGGATTAAAAAGGTGGAATTTGTTAGAATAATTGCCGAAGCATTATATTCTCTTGGATACAGTAAAACAGGAGCGTTTCTTGAGGAAGAATCTGGAATACCTTTTCAGTCGCCAACTGTTAGTATTTTCATCCAACAAATTCTTGATGGGAATTGGGATGGAAGTATAACTTCTTTACACAAAATTGGTATAATGGATGATTCTATAATTAAAACAGCATCTTTTATAATATTACAACAGAAATTCTTTGAACTTTTGGATAGTGAAAAGTTATCGGAAGCTTTGAAAACACTGAGGACTGAGATATCACCTCTTTCCATTAACAGTAGCAGAGTCCGTGAGCTTTCTTTCTTCATATTGTCCCCTAAATTCAGGATCACTGGAGTTTCTGGTCAACAAATGGTCAAATCAAAGGCTCGTTCAGAGCTACTTGAGGAATTGCAAAAATTGTTTCCTCCAACAGTGATGATACCAGATGGAAGGTTGTTACAGTTAGTTGAACAAGCTCTTGACTTGCAACGGAAAGCTTGCTTGTTTCACAACTCTGATGTTGGAGAAACATCATTGTTCACCGATCATCATTGTGGAAGAGATCATATTCCTTCGCAAACAGTTCAGGTTAGGGTTATATTGGTGTTACATTGCATGTTACTATGGTTTTACATGATACGAGTGATGATATATTTAATTACTTATGTTATAGATCTTACAAGAGCACCAGAATGAAGTCTGGTACTTGCAGTTTTCTCAAAACGGGAAATACTTGGCATCTTCAGCAAGTGATAATTCTGCAATTATTTGGGAGGTAACAACTAACAATACTTTTACTGTTTTAATTGACATTTAAATTACTTTATTCTGATAAACTCCTTGCTGTGAATTTCTCTAAAGGTTGATTTGAATGGAAAAGTATCATTAAAACATAGATTAATTGGCCACGAAAAACCTGTTTCTAGCATTTCGTGGAGCCCAGATGATGGTCAGATCTTGACATGTGGCATAGAAGAAGTTGTTAGGCGCTGGGATGTTACCTCTGGTGAATGTCTACATGTTTATGAAAAGGGGCTTCTTGGTTTAATCTCTTGTAGTTGGTCTCCAGATGGTAAATGTGTGTTCTCAGGATTGACTGATAAAAGCATAATAATGTGGGATTTAGATGGAAAAGAGATGGAATGTATAAAGGGTCAAAAAACAACTAGGATCTCTGATTTGCAAATAACTAGTGATGGGAAGTTGATAATTACAATTTGTAAGGAAACTATGATATTGCTAATCGACAGAGAATCAAGAAGTGAAAGATGCATAGAGGAAGAACAGGTGATAGTTTCATTCACGTTGTCAAGGGACAATAAGTACTTGTTAGTTAGTCTCATGAATGAAGAAATACATCTTTGGAATATTGAGAATCATATTCAACTAGTTGCAAAGTACAAGGGTCATAGACGGTCTCGGTTTGTTGTTAGGGCTTGCTTTGGAGGACTTGAGCAAGCATTCATTGCTAGTGGAAGTGAAGATTCTCAGGTATATCTTGTCTCATTTAAAAAACAAACAATTAGTCATAGGTTTTTTGGTATCAAATGAATATATGTTTGAAAATTGAACCAGTTGACTACCTTTTTGAATTTGTACGTCGGAACTGATTATCTGATTATTGCAGTTCAAGTCAACATAATCTTATATTAATGTTTGCATAAACTGATTTGCTTCTACTTCTCTCATTATTTAGGGGGAGATTGTCGGAAGAACCCTATAAATATTCTCTGTAGTTATATATGAATCTTTAGACTCATTTTTGCATGATTTAATCCCTCAAACTTTTAAAACTCATGGATAAATGCATGATGTTTTTTTTACTAAAAGGTCCTCTTTTGCATGATTAAATCTTTCTACAGTTTTAGAAAATAACAAAAGATCCTTCTTTCTTAAATGATGGAAGTCTCTAAACTTTATAAAAGGACCTTTTCTGTTAGTTTTAAAAGTTTCAGATTCAACTAATCAAAAAATAATGCAAGGACTTGTGCTTGAATTCATCAAAAATCGATATATTTTTCAACAGTTGCTCTTATTTAGTGATCAAGTAACTAGTTTCATGTGTGCTGCATCAAAATTAATCATCCAAGGGTATAATAAAGTGAACTATTAACCCTTTCTTTTAACACATTTCTAAAGAGTTTTACCCCCATTTTACTAAATTGATTATCTGATTATTAAAACTTGTATATGATTATGTTTATTCAATATCAAGAAATCATTTTCAAAGCACACTGATTTATGATTATGGAAACATGGTTGTAGGTTTACATATGGCATAGGCAATCACGAGAGCTAATTGAGACACTGGGAGGTCATTCTGGGGCGGTTAATTGTATTAGCTGGAATCCCGTAAACCCACATATGCTGGCATCTGCAAGTGACGATCGCACAATACGCATTTGGGGCTTAAAGCAATTGCATTCAAAACAAAAAGGCAAAGAAAAAACAGCATCTGACAATGGCATTCACTATTGCAATGGAGCAACAATTTGAATAGCTTCTAAAGTTTGATTGTAAATACATGACTTTCTTACTCAATACTCATCACAGGATATTTGCAAATGTAATTTGATCTGAATTGAACCACTTCTATCATCATCGTCGTTGTTATCCTGATTAATCTTCTTTACTGCTTTATGTGTGCCAATAGCTGCTTCTTTATATACCAAAAGATGGAGCAACGTTAGAAACATGACTGGCAAATTGTAGCCATCTTTGTCTTGAGGATGGATGGCTGTTTGTGGTTTTTATCAGCTTGCAGTGGTGTGGGTTGTTGATTTATGCTGTTTAAATGAACAGAAATCATCATTTACTTGAGAATGTGGGACTGATAATAAAAAAATCTTTTTCCAAAAATAGCTTGATGAGAACATGCAATTTGGTGCAAACTTGTTTAAGGGACTAAAATCAGCTTTGCAATTTGAGTATTTGGATGAAGAAAATTACTTATAGAATAACCTTGTCTATGACAAGCTGATTCTAAAAGGTTGATTATGTGTTTGTACAGCAATTCCAAACACCCCTTAGTACTTTGCATTTCACTTACACTTGATGCCTTAAGTTTCTCTCTTGTAAGTCACTCTCTAACCACTTTTTATAAGGTCTAGACCCTAAACCATTCTCAGTATCTTTAAAGCCTAAACCAGTCTAAACCCTAGACCATGAGATGCTGATGAAACCAAGGAGAGAGACCAAAATTGCTGATAAAGAACGATAACCAAAATGAGACTATTAAATGGTAAAAGAGTTTATTGTCTATTATTGATAGCTTAGGTTACATTATATAGAGTTTACAATGAAACTCTAAAAATCTAAACGGGCGCGTGGGCTCAACCCTAATAATAATAATGACTAAACCCTAATAATAATATAGTCTAATAGAGACCGATTGTCATATGACTAAAAAAGCAACTTTGTTATGTACTTTAAAACTAAGATTTATTAACTATGCTTGCCTATTGCATATATATACATGATATACTTTCATACAGTGTTCAAAGAATAAAACATGATGCCATAAAATTACAAGGTGTTAAGTGTGTTCTTGAAATGCATTGAAATTTCATACCACTTTTTGTATATGACTTGATTCAGGGTGTGACTGATCCCAAGCCATAAAACTGTGCACATCTTCCTTTTCATTCTTGCAGCATCCCATTGTTTTGCTCCCATGCGAATTAATAAAAGAAGTGCGTAGCTGAAAGAGTTAACCACATAATGATATATAAGCTGGAAGATAGTATTTGAGATATCTTGCATTATTTATCACGTTTGAAAAAGGATTGTTACTAGTCAGGAAGCCCCTTATAAGTTCTTCAAAGTAAGATGATCAGATCAAGATGGGGATAAAAACTGAAAACGAAAGGGGAACCAAAGGAAGGACAGAAGATGGATAACTTTTATCTTTGGAAAAGCAAACAAATTTACACATTCATGTATCATGTTTATAAGGAGACTTAAACTCAAGTATCAAGAAAAAAACTACTAGGAAAAATAAACAAGCTTTTAACATGGAGATAAGAGCATTTAGAGTAATTCATAAGAGAGAGAGTTTCATACCAGCCACACTTTTGTGATTCGACATCAAATAGGCTTTTTTGCCATGAATCTTGGAACCTTTGAGCAACAAATGTCTAAATTTGGCTCTTGCTCTTCTTCGGTATCCAACAAAGATTCATGTGTATCTGGTTAACATCCAATTATGTTCTTTTAGTGCATTAAATCTCATACCAACATAAGATTTAATTGACTATTTGATGTTTAACAGATCCCCAGCCTCAAAACTGTGCACGTCTTCCTTCAACTCTATCACACTTACTCCTGGCATTTTGGCAGCACTATTGTCTTGCATTAGCTTCTGTGTTGCTCTTGCATCATCCCAACGTTTCGCTCCAGCATATATGTTCGAAAGAACTATGTAGCTGAAACATTTAATCAGATCATAAGTATCTACTGGTATCATATATTGAAATAAGCTTAAATATACAAATTTAAACATATGTTTTTTTTAGTTGATCATAAAAGTAAAAGCTCCATACCGGCCACCATGTTGTGGTTCTAAATCAAGAATATGTTTTCCCACTAAATGAGCCACCTCGGCATTCCCATGAATCTTGCAACCTCCAAGCAAAGCACCATATGCATACTCATTGGGCTCAAAAGGCATATTCTTTATGAGACTCAAGGCCTCTTCTAATCTTCCAGCTCGAGAAAGCAGGTCAATAACGCAGCCATAATGCTCAATTTTGGGTTCAACACCATAAACACCTTTCATGGAAGACAATAGTTTCTGGCCCTCTTCTGTCATTCCAGCGTGACGAAAAGCACCAAACATAGCAACAAAAGTTATGTCATTTGGTACAATTCCTTCAAGCTGCATTTGTTTGAATAATTGTTGAGCATCATTAGCATGTCCATGCATTCCCATGCCTATTAGCATGGTATTCCAAGCAAGAATGTCTTTGGTTTGCATCGAATTAAATACTTCTAAGGCTTTGGCAATGTTACCACATTTGACATTCATATCAATTAAAGCAGTAGCAACAATTGGGTTGATTTTGATTCCATTTTCTTTGATATACAAATGCAAGTGCAGCCCTTGATCTAAACCACCTAACTGACCAATGGCAGACAATACACTAACAACTGTAGCCTCGTTCGCCCTTACTCCTGCAAACTTCATTTCATCAAACAATGCAAGTGCTTCATTTGCTTTCTCATACTGTGCATAACACGCAAGCATGGCGTTCCACGAAACCACATCTCTATGAGGCATATGGCGAAACATTCTCACCGCATCCTCTATGTCTCCACATTTCACATAGCCCGCTAACATAGAGTTCCACGAAACTACATTTCTCTCAGGCATTTGATCGAACAGCTTCTTCGCTTCACCAACACTCCCAACGACTCCATACCCATTGATCATACTGTTCCAAGAAACCACATCCCTACATGGCATTTCATCAAACACTTGCCTTGCAAGCTCCATCTCACCACATTTCACATATGCATCGATCATCGAGTTCCAACAAACAACATCTCTCTCAGAATACACATCAAACAACCGTTTCGCATAACGCAAACATCCAGCATTCGCATAAAACTTAATCAACGAGCTTTGGACATAAAAATCAGACTCTAAACCGCATTTCAAAACATGGGTGTGAACCAAAATCCCAAATTGAATCATTGATGACACCCTACACGCCTTAATTACAAACGGAAAAGTCATATTATTGGGTTCTACATCATTACGTAGCATTTCACGAAACAAGAAAATAGTTTCTTGAGGAAAAGGGGATGTTGAAAACCCTCTAATGAGTGCGTTATAGAGTTGTACAGTTGGGTTCGGTTGCTGATCGAATATAGTCTTGGCGTATGATAAGTTTCCATGAGGTGAAAGTGCACATAAGGATGCTAACTTACACAATTGTGGTAGTGATGATTCGTGAGGAAGAAAGCTTTGGTGAATGATGATTTGAGCGTGTAATTGTTCGAATTGTCTGATGCTTTTGCATTTGGTTATTAGGTAGTCGAATTGAAGCTTCAACGACGAGTATTTGATGGCGTGTGGTTTGTTGATCATGGAGAACAAGTGGATTATTGCACAGAAAAAGGTTTTAAATTTGTCTCTACAAATAAGGTTTTAGCGACACCCTTAGTCGCGATGTAATCAAACGTATGTTTGAATTTGAGTGGTGAGCAAGATTCATTCTTGACTTAGGTGACCTTGATCGAGTCTTGATTCATACTCAAACTCACGTGAGTATACCACTGATGTGCTACCGAGTCGTTAGATCGGATAAGAGCATTCACATCCCATCATTGATACATATGTGAGTAGGTGTTTTATATTATGAAAGTGTTTTATATTATGGGAATGGTTGTAAATGATTGTAAGTTATATAGATAAAATATTTATGGGGATTATACCGTGTTTTCTCATATTTGGGAAAACACGGTACAACCCTCATAAATTTTTTAATATTTTTAAAGTAGTTGTGAGTGGATAAAAGAGAAAATGTAACGATAAAAGTATGAAAAAATATTATTTGACTGAAAAGAAGAGAGAAAAAATAGTGATATTTAATGTAATTATAAGGATGGAAATTGAGGATGGATAGTGAATGCTCTAATATTTTATTCGGGTCATATTTTTCTGATTTGAAAAGTTTATGTACTCATCCAATTTCCGATTCGGATTAGGTTTCAGTTCATTGTCGGCGGTCGGCCTTCATGAGTTTAAAAGTTCGTGTTCAAAACTAAACGATTTAGGGGTTGTTTAGTAATTCCTGTCTCATTAAGTGTTACACGAGAAAAAGACGATGGCGGTCCAGATGGTGGTTGTGGTGGTGGTGGTGACGGTGGTGATAGTGATGGTGTAAGGACGCGATGGTGGATGGATGGTGGTGATGAGAGATGGCAATAATGAAGGGGTAAAAATGTTTTTTTTTTTTTTTTATTCAGCATCATCTTGGAGCTGAATGGATAAGAGCTTTGTTGATTCGTTCCAGAGTTGGTTTTCTAGAACCAAACACATTTAATGCTAACCGATTTAAAGATAGACTCTTAATAAAGTTATTAATAAGCTATCAAACAACCCCTTAGATTTTATAGTTAGAGTCTATGGTTGATTAACAAAGGTGGAACATAGACATACAACTTTTCAAGGATTCCAGTATCTTTTCGATTTAAAGAAAGCTATAATACAGCAGGTTGTTTGGTGCAACATGTTAGATTTAAAGTTCTTATGATTTTGATTTTAACATTATGGGCTATTTGGCCTCAATTAACAAACTTATAAGCTTATTCGGTTTAATGAGTTACCTACTGATTAATTCGAATAACCCTATTTTACAATTTTTGACATCCCAAAATTGAACCAAAAACCGAATAAGGATTTTTGGATTCGGATGAGATCCGATCCAAGTATCCGAATACAAAATCGGTTTGCTCTTCAAAGAAGTTCGTAAGCTAGGTTTACATTTATGGTAATCAAGAGCCCTCCACTGAAAATCTAGTGTTAATGGCTAACCTATATTTGTTAAAAAAAAATTTATGTGCTTAATTCTCATGTGGTTATGGTGTTTTTTTTTAACATTCTAACTCGTTGTTAGTTTTATATTATTTTTTTATTGTTAAGAAAAACATAATATTTACAAATAATGTGTCGTCAAATTTATCGAGAAATCTTCAAAGCTTAACAGGGATATACATCAAGTTAAGGTTTGTGTTTAATGGCAAAGTCACTAGAAGTTAAAATGGTGAACTCCACTTAAGTTCAAGTGTTTAATTCCACCTATGACATATTTGCATGATTTAGTTTGACGTAGATTAGGGTGGTCAAGGTAAAATAATAGAGTAACATCAGGTGTTAAAAAAATCTAAGATGTAAATTAAATACAACTGCATTTATTAATGCATCGCATTTATATGAATGCCGGTGGTTTCCTTCAGTATTAAATTTTAATATTTAATGCTGTGAATATAGCATTCATGGATACAAAAGATTTTCGTGGAGTATTCTTAGAGTCGTTTATCATGTAACAATATATTTAGATTCAATAATGAGAAACACTATAAAAATTGGTTAAAATATTACTATATAGTTTCTATTTAGATCTAAAAAAATGTGAGTTTTTATTTGAATACACGCTTTAACACTATGCGCGCGACAGAAAACATAAAATGCAATGAAACTTCACAAAAATCAAATTGCCTCAAGTGTAACTAAATATGAGCTTGAATTGAGTTATACAAGAAAACAAAATTAGCTGAATTAATCAAGTTGCATTCGGGATATATTAGTATAATAGTATTTACCCTGTGAAAATTGAAGTCGAGAAGCAAAAAAAGGTTGCATAATAAAATCAAAACATTAAAACAACTTTGATGGCTTGTATTTTCGTGTTTCGAAAACTTATACCGCTATCATAGTAATTTAATTTCAAATAAAACTTTTATTGAAATGTCGACTTTTAAATAAGATGTCATATTTAAAAGTTATAATAGGTGAATAAAAGATTATGGGTAGGCCCCATGTCAAATTATAGGTGAAAAAAAAAAAGATAAAGTATAAGATTTTATGATAAGTTTATTTAAATTTGAGTGGTTATATCGTAACTCTGTGAGACTATATAAAATAGCTCTAAAAACTCGTATTTAAATCAGTCATATATTACTACCGTTCATTTAACAATAACATATGAAAGATTACTGACATTTGTTTTTGTTACATATATAATTATTCTAGTTTGTAAATTTATATTTAATTTTTTTTACAAACAACACCAAAAACCATGATAGCCTAAATTGAAGTCTGAGCAAGAAAGATACACCTCACAGATACAAACACGTATGATGGTTAAGAGTATATACTAACAAATCCACCTTTATTCAACTTTAGTAACTAGTTTTTTTTTTTTTTTCTTTTTTCTCACTACCTTCATTGTAAAACACAAATAAAGATCACCTTGTATAAACCAATCTTTAGCTGATAAATACCGTTTATGACTTAATACACTTTGTAGGAACACCAAGATTCTCCCCAAGTCAATTGGTATGGATCACCGATAATATGCTAATTTTACAATTGAGCATTCAAAGATTTTGATACAATTATGCTCACAAAACTAATTTTTCCTCTTGCTTTCTAAGATTTTGAATCTTTGTATATGACAAGTGTTAAGAATTTAGGATCAGTCGATAATGTTTTAAAAGTTCAGGGATTTTAATTGTAATATGTTTGTTTCGTAAAATTGATGACTTTTGGTTTTCAAAAAAAAAATGAAAAATGTATGTTTTGTGAAAATGATAAGTTCCAGTTTCATTTACTTTTACACCGTTTCTTATTATTGTCAGAATAACATAAATTTAATTCGAAGCTTTTGTTATGATCTAGAAAACAAATCTAAGGTAATTTAAAAGGATAACGTTTGACCATATTAACCAATAACTAGTTCTTTCCATGCATTACGCGGCGTAAATTTTGTAGTTTTTCCCTCGGACTTGGTGTCGTGACATTGTTTGTTATTGATCTGACTTATGGTGAATCATAAAAATCGATTAAGAAACCAATTCTGATAATACCAATACGACAACAAATTTTTAGCTCGTAATCGGCTAGGTTCGTCACAGTATCATAACAGTAACTAAAGTCGCTAGAGTCTTCGATATCAAAAAATACTTGATTTTGAATACATATTTGTTTTAAGAAAAAATAATATGAAAAAAAAACTAAAGACAGTTTTGCATTCCATTTCTTAAAAGATTCTAACGAATAAAAGTTATTATAGAATAATAAAATTATTAGAAAATAAACAAATTTAAATCGTAAATTTTAAATAGTACAAGGGTGAAAATGAAAAAGAAAAAAAAAAAAACCTAACCACTAAATTTTGTGATGAAATTACAAAAAGCAAAACTACTGTGAATAAGCTTTAAAGGAATATAAAAATACTATATTTTGTTTTAAATATATGTATAATAAAGTATTCTTAAGTTTGTGAATGTGAGTTGATCAAGATTTGGGAAGTTGCCCAAAAAGTTTAACACTTGGCTAAATTTTGTCCAATGCTATTAATCATAGTGGGTTTGAGTGTTTGACCTTGTAGGATATAATTGTTTGATTCGATTAACTTGATTAAATTAAAAGTTATAAAAATGTAGACATTTTTAAATACTTTGGTGGGTAAATAAAAATCTCGATGTCTATTTAAAAGTTAATTTCGGTAAACACATATTTTCAAGTGATATTTAATTAATCCTAAACATTATCCAATTTAACCATCTTGAATGATTGAAGTACTCAAGTTCACATTTGACTTTCAATTTAACGTTTAAAATTTGTGTAAATTAAAATTTGAAATTATTCATTAATTTTGCCAAATTTCATGAAAAATAATTATTAAGGGAACAAAGGGAAATAACTAAATATGAATACTAGTGGTAGCTCTAATTATTGTCTCATGTTAATGTAGTTTTCAAACTCAAGAATCTATCAATTCCAAAGCATAGAATCGATATTAAAACACACTTTAGAATAACTCTTTAATTTTATTATTGTTCAAGAAAATATAATTCAAAAAACTTAGATTATAAATTATCCCAACATAGGCTTATATAACCTAGCTATCTTATTTAATTAGAATTCAAATCATAGTTATCTTCTCTTGCTACATAAGTCATAATTATAATTATCTTCTCCTAATAGATAAATCATAAGCTAGATAATATCAAAATTAAATTTAAATCCAACTTGACCGACTTGTCAATATTGGTCCTCCCGTATTCCCAGATTGCCGACTTGCCCTCTAAGTCTCGGGAATTACTTCATTCCAACACAATTTACTAGTAATTTGAAGATAGCAAAAGTATTCGTTACTTTTGAGTAAGAAATCGATCAAAATCGTTAATTTTTTTCTCTTGTATTGACGATGCTTTCCATATGTAGTAACTTGATAGTTCTTAACTTGTTTTATAATACTAGTCACCTTTAAAAAGAATGGTTACTTTCGAAATTCCAATGTTACAACTCTATAGTAATTATAGATCACATAATAACAAAAACAAATAATTAAATTATCAACCAACACTATTCAAAATGCTTCCATATTGAAACACACGTTTCTTCTTCGAGAAAATGATTACAAACATCATTTGTCAACCGATTCTCATTTCTCACCCACATGTTTCGCGTATACACTTGTATACTATTTCTAAGACGCACACTAGAATCTACATACACAATCATCATATATATTAAACAGGCTGCAAAGTGCATGTGACCGTGTAGATCAGTATGCTCGCTATCAATGAGTTAGACGCCTCGACCACGATGGACAAAGGAGCAGAGGATTATGACTAAACAAAATCAAAGGTTAACGAGTTAATTTTAGCTTATTATGAACATAGGGCTTATTAATATTATTTTGAAAACGGCAATGATATTGAACTAAGTCAGCATAAAGCCAGGCCATAAGTTATACATAACTTACCTCTATTCCCATATGATATAAAAATGCTTCTAAACAGACTTCAATTATTAAAAAAAAAAATAAACCTCCTTTTTTTTTCCGAAACAATGAAAAACCTACTGAACGAGTTAGAACTAACTATTCACATTTAGAGGTATGAAAATTAAATAGTCACATCGTAAAAAATAAAAGGCCCTACACATCATCCTTAATCTAATCTCAAAACCACCTGCAAACAAAACGATCATTTAGGCAATTTGCAACCGTCCCATTTTCTCCATATGACATCAGCACTGACTCAGTTTTTCTCAATTTTTCCTCGTTTTACATAGTGTCGTCTTAGCTTTTTCTCGTTCAACGGTCGACTTTTCAGTATTGTGCCCCGATAAATCTCAGTGAACATTCATTGGGTTATAGCACCACGGACCCGAGGGTATGGTATTTCCAGCCAGCTACGGTTATCCCCGAGCAATTCCAGACTCCCCTCCTTCCCCTCTTACAAACAAAACGACCGTCTGAACCTAAAATGAAACATAAACCTCTCAAAAGTCAATCAAAAATCAACGATAGGGTGGCGCGTGAAGAAACCAAATGAAAGAGCATCAGCAGGCGGCGCGTGAATGATCGAGTTGTAGTACCATAGGTATGGCCCACCCACCCATGTGCCCTCCTGTTTCCACCAGCTCCTGCCGCTCAATGATTAGAGCTCTGTTTCACTATTTCCCCCTAAAACCCTTATCTCCTCCACCTTCACCTTCACCTTCACCTTCACTCACATCTTCACACACCATGTCAACACCAGAAGAAAACCCCACCGCCGGAGTCATCCACCACCACCAGACAACCACCTCCGGCAACGGCGTTTTGTCCGTCAAAAAGCCGCCGGCGAAGGACCGTCACAGCAAGGTCGACGGCCGTGGGCGGCGCATCCGCATGCCGATCATCTGTGCCGCTAGGGTTTTCCAGCTGACTCGAGAGTTGGGACACAAGTCCGATGGTCAGACGATTGAGTGGCTGCTACGTCAGGCGGAGCCGTCGATTATCGCCGCCACCGGCACCGGCACGACGCCGGCGAGCTTCTCCACCGTTTCGGTGGCGGTGAGGAATTCTAATGCTAATTCGTCGCTCTCGGTGGCGCTTGATCACAAAACGACGCCGTCGCAGCACCACCAGCAGTTGTTGTCTCCGGCGCCGTTTATCCTCGGGAAACGCCTCCGGCCGGATGACGACGGTCTCGACGGAGGAAAGGACGACAACATGTCGTCGGCTACAGGTACCACCGGCGTCGTCGGCGGTGGCGGAGGGGGAGGATTTTGGGCGTTGCCGGCGAGGCCTGATTTCGGCCAGGTGTGGAGCTTCGCGGCGCCGCCGGAGACGGTGGTGTCTCCGACGAACGTGATGGTGTCTCCGTCGCAGCAAGGGCGGTTCATCCACCACCAGCAACCGATGGGGGAGGCGTCAGCGGCTAGGGTTGGGAACTACCTTCCGATAACCCACGGGCATTTGAATTTGCTTGCGTCACTTTCCGGTGCGCCACCGCAGTCCTCCGGCGGAAAGGACGACGACAACCGCTGAGGTTTCAATCGGTATCGAATCATCGATTGCTGTCAATGTCTATATAATTATGCATGTTATAATCTGTGGAATTTGCGTGTGGAGGATTCAGAACTAGGGTTTAGTCGTTTTAGCTTGCGTGAACTTAGAGTTTGATGAAATCAAGCACCTTAGCTTTAGGGTCTTTTACCCCTTTCTTCCTTTTGTCTTTTTTCTTTTCCCGTTAGGGTTTTATCCATTTTTATCGGAGTCATATCATCAAAAACAAAGGCGGATTCACAGGCGTTAATTCAGAGCTTCATCAATAATGATTCTGAATCGAAATTGCTGGGGGAATTGAGAGATTATTATGTGGATCATGACACTCTGTTCTTGTGTGTTATGTCTGTTTTGGTTGGATAGAAGAAGAGTTTGGTGGGGTAACTCTGAAATTGTTAGATTAATTTGTGTGTGGAAAATAATGTAAACCTTCGTCGGTGGTGGTCATCGTCGTCGTATGTAAGTGAGATTTTTTTCAGGGTGCCTGTGACTGGTGCCAATAAATAACCGTATTTCATCGTATGTTTGTGATTTTCATCCATTGATTGTCTAATTGTATGATTAATTGTTATTTTGTTTTTACAATGTTTTTAGAACCGGATCGGACGTCGAACCGGACATCTCACTGGTTTGGTGGTCGGATTTAAGAACCGGATGACGTCATAATTATATTATATATATAGTTATATATATAATTAAATATAAGTAATTATATATGTATTTTATAGCTATGTAAAACTTAACTATATTTTTATATCTAACACACTAATTTATGGTTTAACACCTCGTTTTTACCCATTAAAATCAAAAAAATAAAAATACAAAAAAATACAAAATCCGGTCCAAACAGGTCCGGTTTCCCTGTCCGACTAGCGATTCGGGATGAACCGGTCGATTCAACCGGCCCAAAACGATTCGATGTGAACCGGACCGGCCATCTAGCCAATCCCCGGTCGGACCGGTTGGACCGACCGGTCCGATCCGGTCTCAACAGCATTGTGTTTTAATTTTGATAGTTGAGAATTATTAAAAAGTTAAGAAAACTCAGGTTAATATTAATTGGTCACAAGGGACAAATTGCATGCCCTTAATAAATTAAAATAAAATTAACTCTCATACAAGTTAAAGGTCCTACTTGTTATGTTTATGCATACTTGTTGGACTGAACATGTAATTTAGTGTATTTGAAGTAGGGCTGTTTAAATTGCTCGACGTTCGAAACTCGCTCGAAACTCGTTAGAAAAAAGCTCGAAAAGTTGCTCGTTCGATTTT
Source organism: Flaveria robusta (assembly GCA_025506415.1). Lineage (NCBI taxonomy): Eukaryota > Viridiplantae > Streptophyta > Magnoliopsida > Asterales > Asteraceae > Flaveria > Flaveria robusta. The sequence goes on along the minus strand of CM046466.1, from coordinate 2,781,653 downwards.
GGCTCGGTTGTAAACGAGCCGAGCCGCTCGGTTCGGTTTGTAAACGAACCGAGCACGAGCAAAGGTAAGCTCGCTCGTTGCTCGCTCGGTTTCGCTCGAATTATTTATAAATATAACTTTTATATAATATATCTTTGTAATATGCTAGTTTGTTTATTTAGAGTTTAGGATATTACTATTTTAGCTATTTACTACTTTACTCTTACTTTCTTTTAACTTTTTTAAACACTGTTTTTTGGATTTTTGTACACTCATTTAAACATTGCATCAAAGCGGGTATAGTGGACGTGAAAATGTCTACAACGGAGGTTGTGAACGTGAGTTTTACCGTCATTTATTAAAGCTCAAGTTAAAACTTAAACTTATTTAGTATGTTTTCTTTTGTTACATTGTTAAGTTTGAGTTGAAACTTGAAACTTTTGAATGCATTATTAGTTTTGTACTAGATTGCAATATGAAACCGAGCCAAACCGAGCAAAACCGAGCGCTCGGTTATAAACCGAACCGAGTTCGAGCGAGCATTTTTCACTCGATTTCTTAAATTCGAACCGAACCGAGCGGCTCGGTTTGTAAACGAACCGAGTTCGAGCGAGCCTTCGTTCGGTTCGGTTCGGTTCATGAACAGCCCTAATTTGAAGATAGAATGATAGGAGTAGGTTCATATATAAATTTATTATTTGTAAAAACTGTAAAAACTATATTATTTTGACACGTATATTGTTTGTTAAGTAGGAACGAGTGTTAGTTTTGTCATGGTTTTTAAATTTGTTTTAACTTCTTATTTAATGTGATTCAAATAAGTATTAAACTAAATTTTTAATTCACATAAAGTTATCTTTTGAGTAATTCACTCTTAAATTAAATTTGCAAAAAAAGTAATTACTAAATAGTAACAAAAATTCATGTGTTCCTTTAGGTCATTTATACATAACATTGTGTAGCAATTTCGGGAACAAAATATACAAATTAAACCTTTAAATTTAGTTTTAGCATGACCTCTTATACTAAATATAATATAAAATATAATATATGTTTTCAACTTATTATTTTTTTTAAGTATATTGTTTGTTACTTAAAAGAACTAAATTGTTGTTCTATTTATCTTTTCTTCCTTATGTCGCCGTATAAATTTTGTTAAAAACACAGTTGCAATCAAAATAGGGTGTTTTTCGTAAACTGTAATTTATATAGACTGATAGTAACGTACTGGTACCATGAAAAATAAAACTGATAACAACTAAAACACATTTATACTATTATATACTTGTTTCTACTTATGTTTTGATCTTTAAAACCAAGTCATCACAACTTCATGCTTTCTTCTATGTACATAACCACGTTAAGGTCGCCAACCTAAAACAAATAATGAAGTTTGCAAGTGTACCACATCATGCGGCCTTAATTTTTATTTAATTTAAAAACAAATATTAATAAAAAAATTACATTATTGAAATATCTAGTTATATTTGAATGAATTTAAGAATCAATATCGAGCGATTTAACAGAATAATTAAAAATTTATTGATGTTTTCTTTGTTATGGTATGGTCGCATAGATTTGTTATCTTATGTAATCAAAGTTGTATGTTTGTGACTAAAGCACTACGTTCAAGTTGCTAAGCACGCAACCATCATGTAGCGTGAACATTTGTTTATTATTATTCTTTTTAATTCGATTTATTTCGAGTTTATAAACATGAATTGTCACATTTACCAAAAGGGCAATTCGAAGAACTTGATTTGTGCTCGCTGGGTGAGAGAACTTCGATCTTCACTCCCCTTATTCCATTGGCTTCATTGTTTCTTTTCTTTTTAACTTATTTTATTTAATAATATAAATTCTTTATTTTATATTTTCTTTTTTACAAGCTTTCGCTCCATTTAATTGTTTGATTTACATTGATTTGTGTTTATTAATGTTACTTTTCATACGGTTTTATTTGGGACGTTAACTCTTTGGCTACTTAACGGAGTTTTTTTACCCCCAATAACGTGCGGATCACAATTATGTAAAAAATAATAAAAACCAAATCCAATATAGACCACTGGCAACGCACACTCTAATGGTTTGATATCAGGCCCAACGCTAACGCTTCAATGATTATTAGATACATATTAAACATAAAACATATGCAACTTTATTTTGCTATTATGGGATATTTTATTGTTAGGGAACCCGAAGCGGGTATACTAATTGGCAAATCGGTAATAAGGGAGGTGATTGTGCGGAAAATTTGATGCGGAGGGTGAAAAATGATAATGTGGTATTTGATTGGCGAAACGAGAGGTTGAAATTGGGGCTCATCACCGATTTGAGAAGGAAAGCAAGAAGAAGTGAAAGCAATAAGGTAGTCTTGTTCGACAAATTTGATCATGGAAAAATGAAAAAACAACCCCTTGATATCAGTATACAATTGGAAATCAGGGAGTTTTGTTTGACAAATTTGATCATGGAAAAACGGGAAAACAACCCCTTGAAATAAGTATAAAAGAGGAAATTAGTGAAATTGAGGAATTGATGAACTTATATGTGTACTTAGGATAGCTTTAAGTGTGTAACAAAGGTATTTAGAATTAAAAAAAAAAGTAGTTATAGCTGAAATTGTAAATTACATAAAAAAATTTATAGAAGTTTATTAGATTTTTTAATGACGTATATTTATTAGATAGACGATAAATGCGAAAACGTGGTTGGGTGATTTTTTCTCTAAACTCATTATTAAAAGTTACATATAATAACTTAGGTTTGAAGTTTTCTTTAAAAATTAGAACTCAAAGACTCGTTATGAAAAGAAAACTTTATCCGTTTATAGCTGTTTATTTGTGAATTTAAAAAGAGAAGCTTAAACTTATTCAAAATGCATTTGTTTTTAGGGTTTTTTTTACAATATACCTTAAAAATAATACTAAACTAATTTTATTATATACAACCTCAATCAATGAGAGTAAATGACATCAAAAAGTACTTATATTTATATATTGTTGATTTATGTTATATTGTTATATCTCCGTTTTTAAATAGAAGAAACGCTAACATTCGCCCTAGGCCTGGCAAATCCAACCCATAAACTTAAATTTGGGTTTATATGGGTGTTTCTAATGACATGCTAGGTCATTTTGAGCATATGAAAATTTCAAAATATGTCAGGATGGGTTGAATCAATAACAAAAAATTTCAGAATATGGGTCAGGATGGGTTTTATGTTTGAAACTAATATGGTTGAAATGGATAGTAAGTTGTCCAACTATTAATAGCCTAACACTTTGTTTTTTTTTCAAACTTTAAACTTCATAATAAAGGTGCACAATAAACTGGGTTTAGGGTGCGACCAGAAACTGACTCGGGTTCATACCGGTTCCGACCCGGTATAACCCGACGTTTCAAACCGGGTTCCTCATCTGTTCACCAACTCGGTTTCTACCGGGGGGATTTTTCACGACCCGACCCGGTTCAACCCAATATGAACCGGGTTAGACGACCTCAATCAAACTTGGTTTGGAATTTGTTGACCACGACCTGAACCGGGTTTAACCCAACATGGTTTGGATTCTAAACGAGGTTTGTGCACCTCTACTTCATAATATGAACTTTAGACCCATGTTTGTTATAATAAAAAACATAAAAAATTTCATTGTTCGCAAGCTTTGTCGTTTGGTGTTCTCATCTAATGATGTGATCGCCGACTTCGACTCGAGGTGTTCACTGTTCGGATTAAAATCATGAAACCGGCCAAACTAGTCATCGATTTCGTGGTAAATTTTTATCTTTAATTTCATTCGTCGGTTTCAACAATTTGGATTTGCTAATATTCTTGATAGCCTTGTGCTCACAATAAGATTAAAGAAAAATCGGATCCACTCGTCGCCTGTCTCCTTCTTCATAACTTGCATTTGGTTCTCCCTCTTGTTTTAAGTTCATGTGATTTATGTTCATGACTTCCGAATTATAATTGTTAGTGTTATTTTGATTACTTTCATTGTCCGTTTTGGTTTTGCTGCTAAATTGCTAAATTATTCTAGATGTTATGAAAATTCTCTCTTAAAGTTTAATTCTAGATGTTCTTTCAACTCATTCCAACTATCGCTCCCACCACTATTAAGTTTAGGGTAAATTTTAGAACCAACCCGTTCTGACCCCGAACCCATCCTGACCCAAACCCATCCTGACCCGAACCCATCCTGACTCATTTTTTTCAATAACCCATTCCAACCCAAACACATCTTGACCCAAATCCATCCTGACCTGATAACTAGCCCAATCCAACCCACCCTTTTTCCACCTCTACTTCGCCCTTAGTACTATCATTACCAAATTATTTGTCATCATCTATATCATATATAGCAAATCATAAATGCTATTATATATAATAACCATAATTTACTTCAACTTAACTAACAAAATAACGAATGAATTCGATGACAAAATCTTCTGGAGTTTATAGTTAATATTAAAACGTCCCTTGTAGTTAAGATAAGGATTTGACTTGAATAAGCGGTGTTATAGATTAAATGATTTAAGAGCATTCATAATAAATCCGTTCCTTAAAAACATGTGGGTAAAATTATTATATTATATGGAATGATTTTAAGTGATTGTGAGGGAAGAGATATATATTATTATTCGATCTGTAAATTTAAAGAAACACTATTCAATTATTATAATTTTTTTAATATTTTTAAAAGTGTTTGTGAGCGCAATAAAGAAAAAATATAATGATAAAGGTAAAAAAAACATAATTTAATTGAGAAAAGTAAAAAATAATAATTTTTAGTATATAATTATATAAATAAAAATAAAAGATAAATGATGAATGCTATTAGACAGATAGGATAAGTAAAAAATAGATAGATAAGTAAAATCTAGCCATTAAAAAAGGAAAAAACTAACAGCCCAAAGGGTAAGTAATACCAACGTGGCGTTTTTAGAAACGTGGCGCGTTATTATTGGTAAGCTTACAACTGACCACGTAGAGTCAACCTCACACGTCACCCAAAAGCTAGATGAGTCCTAGTGGTTCTAAATTTCTAGTTATTATATAAATAAAATCAAACATTCACTAATACGCTAAAACCTTCATGAATCATCTCCACAAATCCCCAATTCAATCCCACTTTACCATAAGCAAATTTATTTAGCTAGGGTTTGTAGAGATTTTAGAGAATCATCGATCTGTTTACACCAATCGTCAATGTCCACAATGCTGTTCAAATTAGGTTTAATGGTGGTTTTGCTGCTGTTCAATTCACTTCCGTCGCGATCAGCGGTTTCGAGCATCGATCTCGGTTCAGAATGGATCAAAGTTGCTGTGGTGAATCTGAAGCCCGGTCAAGCACCGATATCTATCGCCATTAACGAGATGTCGAAACGGAAATCGCCAGCCTTAGTGGCGTTTCATGCTAATGATCGTCTGATTGGTGAAGAAGCAGCGGGGCTTGTTGCACGTTATCCTGATAAGGTGTATTCTCAAGTCCGTGATATGATCGGAAAGCCGTTTTCGCATGTGAAGAAGGTTCTAGATTCGTTGTATCTGCCGTTTAATGTGGTGGAGGATTCTAGAGGCGGTGTTGGGATCAGAATCGATGATGGTGTTACGGTGTATTCGCCGGAGGAGCTGACTGCGATGATTTTGGGATATGGTTTGAAGTTAGCGGAGTTTCATAGTAAGGTGCCGGTGAAGGATGCGGTGATTACAGTGCCTCCGTATTTTGGGCAGGTGGAGCGTAAGTGGTTGCTTCAGGCGGCTCAATTGGCTGGACTGAATGCGCTTTCGCTTGTTAATGAGCATTCGGGTGCGGCACTTCAGTACGGGATCGATAAGGATTTTTCGAATGGTTCAAGACATGTTATTTTCTATGATATGGGATCTTCTAGCACTTATGCAGCTCTTGTTTATTTCTCGGCTTATAACACGAAGGAGTTCGGCAAGACTGTTTCTGCCAATCAGTTCCAGGTACCAACATTCATCATTATTCTGATATCTTGTGCTATATGTTGCCTTGTTTGTAAATCTTATGTTGGATAAGGGGATAACTTAGCTATGTTACAGTTCCATGAATGTTAATTGGTTACTTGTAGTAATATTAATTATAAAACCTGTATAAGTTACTACAATAGATAAGAGACAACTATGAATAGATCTCAAGAAGTAATAGTTGAAGTGCACGATAAAAGTTAATGTGATTTTTGTACTTCGTACTGTTAGATATTATCATATTATGTGTTGACTTCGTATATAGTCAATTCTAAAAGGTGTGGTTTTTGATATACCTGTTCTGGTAATAAGCTTCCGAGCTCACATAGCAAACTACATTGGGAGTCTACATGTTGTTTATGGATTGTTAAGTGCAATGTGTAAGATTGGCAAAACGTGAATCTTATATTAGTGGAGTGTAACCAAGTATTATGTTTTGAAGAAGGTTTATCTCTTACTAACTGCCTTTAGTTCATGTCCACCGAAACTAATTCAAGGGTATTTTACGAAGTCAAAGGCTTATTAAATTGAAAATGTAAAATATACTGAGATGGTATGCATTAGCCAAATATGCCAGAATTGAGATCAGTTAAGTGAACCAACACCTTCAACCTAGTGAATGCCAAGCCAAGACTAAATGCAAAGCCACTACCAGTAAGATGAGACCGATTTAGCTGAGAAACCAAAAATTCCTCACTTGATAATGTCAAACTATACTGATTACCAATAATTAAGCACCCCTACCATCACCAGGAATGTGACAGATAACTGTTAAAATAAAACTAAAACCCCAGCAGCCACACCAAACGTTGACACCCCTGCTTAAACCAACCACTTGGCTACCGTCTCTATTGAATTATCTAGGTTGGTGCTCTCTGGATTGGATGCCTAATCCTTTTCTTGCTAGTAGTTATTTATTTCATGCTATGCTTTGTGAAGAATCAATACTTATGTTGCATCATTACTATCATAATATCGCTTGATAGCACATGTGTGATGCAGGTCAAAGATGTTAGATGGGACCCAGAGCTTGGTGGTCAAAATATGGAATTACGGTTGGTAGAACACTTTGCAGATGAGTTCAACAAACAGGTTGGGAATGGTATTGATGTCAGGCAGTTTCCCAAGGCAATGGCCAAATTGAAGAAGCAGGTTAAGCGTACAAAAGAAATTCTTAGTGCAAATACTGTAGCACCTATTTCAGTGGAATCACTTCTTGATGATCGTGATTTTAGGTACATGGCCCAAATCCTATTTTGTTTCCTTAGATTAGGTATTCATGTTATTCCTGTGCAACCTGTGATGGTACTTTATTATTCCAAATTTATAAATGTGTTAAATTAATTTAAAGGTTTAATTACACACCAAAATTGTAACTTGCTTTCACCTTTTTGTCATTGTTTGCAAGTAAAAATGTTCTTATTTTTTCCTGTTATGTTATATGTAACATATGCTCAATTTTTTCCCATTGTATGCAAGTAACGTTCTATAGCAGCTAAAATTTGGTGATGCAGCACCCATTTTTTGATGATGTGGCATTATACAATGTCATCGTTTATTATGGTCCTAATTGATTTGATGGACATTATAGTTTTCTTATGTGTCATTTTCATTTTTTTGCCAGGAGCACAATAACTCGTCAGAAATTTGAAGAGATGTGTGCAGATCTGTGGGAAAGATCTATTATCCCTGTGAAAGAGTTGCTTAAGCACTCAGGTTTGAAGGTGGATGAGATATATGCCTTTGAGTTGATTGGAGGTGGCACTCGAGTACCAAAGTTGCAGGTATTTTGCTATTTCTATTTCACTTATTATATACATAATAATTGAAGGCTTTAGATGTTTCTGTTATGTAGTTTTAGTTCCTGTTATTCGCATTATAACTTTGCAAAACCCTGCATGAGGTATCCTCACTTGTTTAAAAACTGATAAAGAGTTATATCTAGTTCCAAAATTTTCACCCACTTTGATTAATAAATGTATCCTTTCACAGGCTAAGCTTCAAGAATTCCTTGGGAAGAGTGATGTTGACAGACATCTAGATGCTGATGAGGCTACAGTTCTAGGTGCTTCATTACATGCTGCAAATCTGAGTGATGGAATTAAATTGAATCGTAAGCTTGGTATGGTTGACGGCTCTATGTATGGATTCATGATGGATCTAGATGGTCCTGAACTTGTAAAAGATGACACCACCACACAATTACTTGTACCACGGTTGAAAAAGTTACCCATCAAGGTAATTTTCGTCGGCACTTCTGCCAATTTCTTTCCATTTACTTATTGATGGTTAATTTGGGTTGTGCTTATTTTATACGGTCAACTTAAAAGGAAAATATAGCTAAAGGGGGAGGAGGTCAATAGGCTGAAATCGCCCAAAGTCAACTTTTAATACATACAACCTCCTAATTCATTTTATTACCATGACATGTTTTCTTTCTAATCTTAAATAGCACCATATTTGTTTATAAGAAAAGGTGGACAGAGCTACTGGCAGGTAGATCCAGACCGGCCTGTTTCAACCCTTTTTAACTGACCCGTCTAAACCATTATCCAATTTCCCCATCTATGATCAACAAAAAACCTATTAATAGTTGTTGATGATAATATTAATATTTAATTGTCTCACAGATGTTCCGGTCTATCATTCACAACAAGGATTTTGATGTTTCACTATCATATGAGAATGAAGATCTATTGCCACCTGGTGTTACTTCACGTACATTTGCCAAGTATGCGGTATCTGGTCTTGCTGATGCTTGTGAAAAGTAAGTGCATTAAGCTTAATTGTCCTGATCAGTTTTGATCGCATGTTAGTAAATAAATTTTGTTATTTTTCTTATTATTGTTTACCTCTTTAGGTACATGTCGCGCAACCTTTCGTCCCCTGTAAAAGCAAATCTTCATTTCTCTCTTAGTAGAAGTGGCATACTTTCTTTGGATCGAGCAGATGCTGTCATTGAAATTTCGGAGTGGGTAGAAGTCCCAAAAAAGAATAAGACTCTGGAAAATGCTAATGTTTCTGCTCCCCTTAACTTAACAGTTGAAGCCGATTCTGCCAACTCAGCAGAAGCTAGTAATGTTATCAATCCAGATGATTCAACTGCCAACTCAGAAAATTCCACAGCAAATGACCAAAATACTGTAGATCTTGGTACTGAAAAGAAACTAAAGAAACGGACATTCAGAATTCCTCTAAAGGTTTGATTTCTGGGAACTTACTAGATTTAACTATATTGGTAAGCAATCTCATTGATTTTGACTTTGGGTATTTTGTCAACTGCTTCAGATCTCTGAAAAGAGTGTGGGGTCAGTAGTACCTCTCTCAGAAGATTCTCTTAATGAAGGTAAGCTTAGATTGGATGCACTGGATGCAAAGGATGCAGAAAGGAGGAGAACTGCAGAGTTGAAGAATGATCTGGAAAGTTACATATATGCTACCAAAGAAAAGGTTCACTTCCTGTTAGCTATCATATCTGTGTGTGTATTAGTTTCTGTTTCTCATCTTGATTTCTTTGCTGATTGTGGCAGCTTGATTCTTTGGAAGAACTGCAAAAGGTTACTTCTAGTGAGCAGCGACAATTGTTCGTTGAAAAGCTTGACGAGGTTATCCCACTCTCTTAATCTCTTGCTGTGAGCGCTTACATGTGTGTGTATGTGTTATTTGTAGAAGTCCACATAATGAGCTTTTTATGTTAAAAGTTGTAAAATAGTAATCAGATAATCAGTTGTTTGTGTTTGACAAATTCTGGTTATATTTAGTAAATTTTATAAAATAAAAAAAAAAGGCAAACAGTGATATACTTATGAAAAAAGGAGATACGTCTTGTGATATGGGAGCAAAAGTCTCACATTAGGTTATGACGAAGCGATAGTTAAGTGCAATGCTGGTTGTATGTTATCAGATAAACCCCCCTGTAAGCGTAGGAAATGTAGATTTTTGTTGTTGGCATTATTAATGTTCCTTGGTTGCCTGCAATCAGATAATCAGTTGTTTAGTGTTTGACAAATTTTGATTATTTAGTAAATTAATAATAAATAACAAACTATGATGTACTTATGAAAAAAGGAGATACGTCTTGGGAGGTGGGGGTTAAAGTCTCACATTAGATTACGAAGAAGTGTTAAATAAGTGCAAGGCTGGTTGTACATAATCAGATAAACCCTGTTGTAGTTTATGATCTGTTGACTTTTGTTGTTTTCATATTTAATTATCAATGTTTATCTGCAATTAATATATATTCTTTCAGGTACAAGATTGGTTGTACACCGACGGTGAAGATGCTTCAGCTACTCAATTTCAAGAACAGTTAGATCAACTGAAAGCTATTGGAGACCCTATTTTCTTCAGGTTTGCAATGACTTTAAGTTTTTTGTTTGTTTGTTTTATAGGGCATTGTCAGATTACAGGACTTATTTTTCTCAAACATCTCCATTAGATACAAGGAGCTCACAGCAAGGCCAGAAGCATCGCAAAGTGCTAAAAAGTATTTCAGTGAGCTGCAAGAGGTAAATTAAAATCCAATTAAATTGTTCAAGTTGTGAAATCGTATATTCTTATGTCATCTTTTTAGAATATATGAATTTGTGGGAGTAGCCTCCCTATCTCTTGGGATAAGGGTAAGGTGCCACCCTCCCCAAACCCTACTAGTAGCCTTACCACGAGTGGGATTTTTCCTGGGTACATTTGAATTTTGGGAGCAGAAGACCGTATGACGACCACTTAATAATATATCGTCATGTTTGCAGATAGTTAGTGGATGGGAATCTAAAAAACCATGGATTCCAAAAGAGAAAATTGATGAGGTAAATTTCTTTCACTTCTATTATGGTCCTTTTCTAATCATTCTTAAACAGATCATAGTTAACTTTGTGTTCCACGTTCATTTCAAGGTTTTACGCGAGGCAGAAAATTTCAAAAAATGGTTAAATGATAAGGAAGACGAGCAACAAAAGTAAGTTCAACATGATATTTAGTTATTTTCATTTGTCTTCTATTATTTTTTCAGTTCAGGAGCTTCTTATTTAAAACTATGTATACAATATGGGAAGTACTAGTAGCAGCATCTTTTCTTTCTGGACCTTAAGTACCTAAATATTTTAAAAAGGTTCATATGATATAAGATTTTTGCCAAAGCTTTTCGAAACAAGAAAATTTTGGAATCTTTATCTATAATTTAATTATTTTGTTTTCATAAAAGTAACGTCCCATTCCCATGAAAAGAACTTTGTTCTAATTAGAGTTAATACTAAGCAAAACACAGCGTTATTAGTTCGTTAAACACCCCTAATCGTTTGAAATCAAATTTCATCAACAGGACGTCAGCATCCAGCACTCCTGCTTTTACTTCTCAAGAAGTCATCAGCAAGCTACTTGATCTACAAGACAAGGCATGTTTAAAATCTTATTAATGTTTATTTATTTGCTTCCTTCCTCTCAGTTAGAGGTTCACTTAAAAATGAACCGACCCTTGTTATGTTATATCCCCAATGGGTCAAACGGGTGAAAAACTATATTAGCTGAAAAGGAAACATGTAAAATGTGTCGAAAGTTACCCAAAGTTTATTTTCAGCACTTAAATCCTCCTATATCATTTTATAAATAAACCAGTTTCTTTTAAATAATATACATTTATCTAAAATAAGGTTTGGAACTAATTATTAATAAATAAAACTAGAAAGATATGGACAAAAGGCGTTCTGCCCTGACCGACCCTTACCAGACCTACTTTTATTTATTTATGTTCTGGTTTGCCACTCGATCATGAATTTCTTGTTTCATTTTCTGACAAGTGACTTTTATACTTATTGCCAGGTTGCAAACACAAATAGAATCCCGAAGCCAAAACCAAAAGTTGAGAAACCAACAGTAAAGAATGAAACTGAGAGTCAGACAGATGAACCAAAAAGTTCCAGTTCATCTAAAGATGATGACATTAACGACCCCAAAAAGGAGGAAACACACGCTGAGTCACCCAAACATGATGAGCTGTGATTGTAACTAAGCTAACATATGGAATGGGCGAGTCTACTTTTATAGAAAACGTCGATAGGCAAGTGAGATTAGGAAGAGGTAGTTGAGCTGTTATAGAATTTCAGACCAATTTTGAATATTCCATTATTTGGGTCCAAATTTTGTCTCATTGCCTAAGTTTTGTACCCTCTAATATTCTATTATAATGATTTATAATACATTGATGCACTTGAAGTTGTTAAAGGGACCTCATTTTATGATACGATAACAAGTTGTGTGATATTGTCTGGTAACAATAGTATAATACTATCCTGTTACACATGAAAAGTGTTGAATCTTTTTCTTTAGAATACTCTATATTAATAATATAATTATGATGGAAAAATCAAGAGAAACAATCAACTTATGAGGAAAAAGCAAAACAACTCTAGCCAATCATAAATTTATAAATATTTTATTTATTTAATTGTTTAAAAAGTAGTTAAGTAATTTATTACCTTGTTTTAGGTAATTATATATTTTTAAATTTAAGTCCATTCAATCATAATACAATGAATATTGAGTTACATATTAATAACTCATAGTTTTACATATATAACTCATATTTAAATATATGTATCCCTTTGATTTTCGAATAACTTGTTTTCTCATGGCAACTCACCTATGATTATTTAATAAACATATTACTGAAATTAATTGCACAAGGTTATTGTGTGATTAATTGGACAAATATAGTTATGTTATTTCCAAACAAAAATTGTAAACTTTATGAACTTTTCAAGAATCTTGAAATTTATACTAGATAGCAATGGTCGAACCAAGATCAATGGTCCAGGTTCATTTATCCCGTCTTCGGTTCAGCTGGTTTCTGACCCATGATCAGGTCTGACTATTAGTATCTATGTCATAATATAGTTTTCAAGCTCCTCTTTTAAAATATATGTGCAGTCGATTGAAAGCCAAAAAAATTTGGGCCTGAACAAAACCAGGACATTCCCAAAGCTGTAAACCAATTCGACTAGCTGATATAGGTTATAAAATGACCAAAACACAAGCCAAAAATGTACAGTACTACATTAAAAATCTAAACATTTCATATATAATGATAACCATCAAAACGATCAACTCATATTCAAGCTATATCTTCATGATGATGTTTGAGAGTCTTCCCTTGGAGCATTAGCTTCCTTCAACTGCGACTCTGAGTTTGATGCTGGTATTGTGGTGCCGTCTAGGATGGATGACTGTGCCCGGACCCCCATGTGTTCATTATAGTTGCGTTTCGAAACATCTGACACAAGTGATCTAACTAATTCTACTGATACAAGTGGTGCATTAGTCTCAATATCATTTCCTGTTGCCATTGAAGTCGATAAGTCAACATATTCACGTGGTGCATCAATCCCATAAAGGCCATCATAAGAAAACACTTTGGCTATTGTGTCTAAGGAGGCTGCAAGTGGTTTGGGAAGATCTTTTCCTGGATGTTTGATCTGCACGATTAAATTTAAGAAACCTGAAAATCAAACTTAAAACACAAATCCAGACACCCCAGTACGAAAAGGAGATCAAAGGAATGTACCTTAAACAAAATTGCAGCTAATAACCTTTCTCTCAAACAACAAATCTGAGCAGCATCAAGAGCCGTTGACTCAAATGAAAGCCATCTGTCAGCAGTAACTGTGACCACATTATCAGAATTAGACATAACTTTGTCTTTACATCTTTCGTTATTACCTTCATCATAAATCTTCTCATTATCATCTTCTTCACCGCCTTCAAAATCAATTGGAGCGACAGCAATATCAGTTGCTAGCAATAATACAGGAAGTGGGCCGATAATACTGCAACTCTTAATACTCAAACCCCTATCACCACGTGTTACCTCATCATGAATTACCAAAGAAGAAATATCGCTTTTCTCAAAGTGTAACCTAGAAATAACTGACTGAGGTTGCAACCGAACCTTATCATCATTAGCATTCTCTATAAAGAACGGTTTCCCCCTTGTAATAGGTGGAAGTAGTATTCCCACCCTAGGATACAATCCCGCAACAAGAACCGCTTGAATTATACCAATATCATGAGAATTTTCACTAAAAGCAGATGAATCTTCGTCTGGAATAAATCTGTTGATATAAAGTTCATGTTTAAGTCGCTTACGCATCCTAAATAACATGGCCATGACACCACGAGCCACAAAATATTGAGAACAAAACTTGGTTTCTTCATTCCGTAATCTAGTGTTTTTCCAGCATTCAAAAGCTGCTATTATAGCCAGTTGGTCACCATGGCTGCCGTATAATGATGCCAGCTGAGATCTAGCAGCAGCTGCTTTCTTTTTATCTTCAGGTGATGTTGGGAGAGTGAAAGGGTCTCTATAGCCACTTGCGCAAGCTAAAGTCAAAGCTGGGTCAAGGCAGTTCATTGATATAGCAAAGAGAAGCATCTTGCTTGTTAATGGGTGAACAGGGATTGAACCGAGCCTCTCCCCAAGCTCAGTGAGCTCTTCATTAGGTGACAAGGCTCCAATATCTTGAAGAACAGTAATTGCATTATGAATGGCTATAGAAACAGGGGGATCTAATGTTTTGTTCAAGACATCTTCTATTTTGCAATTTGGGTCAAGAAGCTTCACCTATACGAGTACTAAATAAATTAGTTCAGGGTAATAGAACAATTGGGATTGATCATCAAATTTAGAAATGAGCATCTTTTACTGAGTACTGGTACCAAACCAATACCGACCGAACACCATTGGTACCAGTATTAGTATTCGTTTTTCATGTTTTCAGTTTCGGCATTTTCAATAGTGCCAGTGCCAATTAATGCCGAACTGGCAGAATTGGTACAATATTCAGTTTATACTTTTTACTCATCCCTAACCATATTCCATTATCATGATTGGTTAGCCTACAAAAATGGAATAGGTTGTTATACATTATGTTAAGTTGTTAAAATTTTCATGCATAATCAAAATTAAATCAAATAAAAGCTCATCGAAGCCTCAAATAAAACTGAATAAGTAATCTCAATAATTTTTAAGAAACTAAAAGAAATAGACTAATTTA
Organism: Flaveria robusta; assembly: GCA_025506415.1. Taxonomy (NCBI): domain Eukaryota; kingdom Viridiplantae; phylum Streptophyta; class Magnoliopsida; order Asterales; family Asteraceae; genus Flaveria; species Flaveria robusta. The sequence continues at coordinate 2,766,638 of CM046466.1, read as the reverse complement.
ACTTTTAAGAAAAGATTATTAAATATTACAAAAACAAAATGGGTTGCATTATGATCTCTTAAAATCCATTTGACAACAAACAGCTTTTTTTCTTTCATTCTAAAGAATGGACCATCCCATTCCTTCCATGATTCCATCATACAAAAAGGCAAACACTACCTCGTTTTAAATATATTCCTATCTCATCACTTTTTGTATTGATAATGAACTTATTCATCATGAACAGCTGGCAATGTTACAAATGATGGTTACCTGCAAGCATATTTCTTCAAGAGGTGTTCTCTTAATCTCGGGCACTTGAAACTCTAATAGTGAAGCTGCCCGGAGTTTCGAATAAAGATGATAACATATTCCAGGCTGGCACCGCCCTGCCCGTCCTTCGCGTTGCTTTGCATTTGCTTTTGAAATCCAAGTAGATTGTAATGTTGAGATTTGATTGTACGGGTCGTAGCTTTTTTCTTTCATTCTTCCACTGTCTATTACAAAAACAACATCATCAATAGTGACAGATGTTTCTGCTATATTTGTTGAAAGAACAATTTTCCTGCAACCACGAGGTGGTCTTTGAAAAACTTTCTTTTGCTCTATAGAGGAGACCATAGAATGAAGAGCCAATATCAAAAACTTGGAAGAATCTTCAAAAAAAGTACTAGAACTTAATTTAGTGTGTAATTTATTTATATCATCCCACCCTGGAAGAAAAACAAGTATAGCACCTTCTTTGGATTCTGTACATATTTTTCTCAGTAACTGTTCTATGAGGATAACATCAACTAATTCGGGATCAACATCTTGCAGGTATCTATCAAGTAAAAGCTTTTCTTCTTTTGGATCTAGTGTGGTTGCATTTAAATGTTTTCTTAAAATCTCAGAAGCTTCTTTTTGATTCGCATGTTCGGCCCATGAAAGTGAGGTTTTTCCTTCATTATCTTGTAAATGACAATTGGCACCAAACGAAAGAAGCAAGCAGATATCACCTACTCTTCCTTTTCTAGCAAAGACCATTAATGGTGTGACACCTGTCACAGAATGCTGATAATTATAAACACCTAATCCTCCACCTGTTGAGACAATATCTAATAAAGAATCCAGCTCATCACTTGACCAGGCTAGATTAATAGCCTCATCAAGGGCATGTTTGTAATCTTCGGTTAATTCAGAAATCTCTGTGATGTTTGTTTTCGAAGTGTAGTCAAGATGACGAGCTTTTGTTGAGTTTGACTTCACAAGCATAAGTACATCCTCTAGATAGAGCTTTTTCACCTAAAACACGAATGCAACAAACTTCCCAATAGAAACTTGGATACAAAATAAATAAATTCACCAGTAAAGAAAATAAACTTACATCATAAGTGAATCCCGGGACACGTATAATTGGGCAGCCTCCAAAGTACTGAGAAAATCGTTCAGCATCAAGTGTAGCACTCATCAATACCTTTCAACATATAATTCCAGTCAATTATTCCTATCTATTTTATTCCAGTGAACCAAAAAGTGCATAAATACAATCCTATCCTATTGTTTCCAGTGAATCAGAATGTTAATAAATACTAAATGAACAGTGAAAGATATAAGTACTAACCACACGTAGATGAGGATACAAGGGAAGCATATCTCTGCCAATAAAAAGAGTCATTAGAAAAAAGGTATATGACTGATTGACTTTAGCTAAAGTTAAGCTTTTAAAGTAAAAAGACACCTCATGATTGTTAGCATTAAATCAGAAAATCTGTCCCTTTCATGAATTTCATCCTGCAAAAATTCATATAGCCCCGTCAAATATAAGCATGATATAGGAAAAGTGAAATAAAGTTCATTTATAGTTGGAGAATGATATGTATTTGTTCAATAGATACGATTCTTTAATATAGTCTCAAAGCGATTATAGTGATTAGATATATAGTTGATTCAAAAAAATGAAAGTAATCAAAGTATTATGAATGATATACTTGGAGAATGATATGTATTTGTTCAATAGATACGATTCTTTAATATAGTCTCAAAGCAATTGTAGTGATTGGATAAAGAGTTGATTCAGGTCCCGTTGCAATACATACTTTTCAAAAAAAATTAAGCCTTAAGACGTTCAATAAACAACGAATAATATTTCAACAGCTATATTAAAGTTATACCACAATGATGTGAGTGATGTCAGGAAATGCATCTTTGACCATATTTGCTGACTTTTCTTTTCCAACTGTACTGTTACCAGTTTTTACAAAAATCCTCAACAAGACTCCAGTTGTGCAAAACACAATGGATGAACATCTTCCACCTTTCTTCTCCAGCCTTATCTATGGTTTTTCACCATAAGAGAGGAGTATAATAATCATTAATAAATATATAAGAATACTAGAAAAACAATCCATTAATAATGCAAGCTGAGGTGCAACAGTAGAAGCAACAAATACCTTGTATCCAACACTTTCTCCAATAGGTTCACCTCTTTCAACAGATATTCTTTCAGCAACTATGAAAAACATAAAATTAAATAAAAAAACTAAAACAAGAAAGATATTCTATAAGGTTACTAGTACAGATGAAGTCCCAGAACTTCATTTACAGATACCTGAAATAGCAGAAATTCTTCGTGGCTGGGTGCAGACTAGTTTACATGCTTCACCTTTACTCCACATATAATCCAACAAATATTGAGGCACCTAACCAATAGTTATATATAAGAATTCAATTAATTGAAGAAAAAAAGGTCAGGTACTTAATAATTTTACACATAGTCTAACTGTGTGAACAGGATGCCCACCTGTGTTGTCTTTCCACAACCAGTTTCGCCAGATATGAGAATTACCTGGAGCAAGGGAGATTAAAAAACGGTGGTTTTCACTTTTATATCCAGAAAGCATAAATATAATGTATATAATACAGAAAGTAGATTGTGAAACCTGATTGGATTCTAATGTTGATGTAATAACGTCCTTAAAAGATGCAATTGGAAGTTTGGACCTACCTACAGTAATCTGCAAAGTGAAAACATAATATGAGAACCATGTTGCTGACCGGAATTTTAAAAAAAAAGCATTTTGAAAGTGTCATTGAAAAACCTGTTTCAATTTGTGGTCTGATTGCATCTTTGCAACAACTGATTCAAGCTTCTCTGTAATTTGAGCCTTATTCATTGCAGGTTTGAGGAAAATATCATCAGTTTTCATCCGTTTGGTATAAGGATTTCTACTAGATGTGACATTAATGTTTCCAGATTCTTCGTGATCGCCAGGTGGATAAAGAGAAAAATAGTTATTTAAAACTGTTTTCCCTTCTTCTGAAAAAGTAAAAGATGTGATATGGCTTATTGCTGTGGTATTGTTTGACTCCGTCTTGGTCTTGGTCTTGGTCTTGGTCTGGGTCTGGGTCTGGGTCTGGGTCTGGGTCTTAATTTTGTTCTTGGTCGTGTTCGTGGTCTTGGTCTTGGTCTTGTTCTTGGTATTGGTCTTGGTCTTAGTTTCGGTTTCGGTCTCGGCATTTTCCTTCTTTCTGGGCTCGACCTTCGTCTTGTAAACTGATATACGCCTACAAGCCCCTGCTCTAAACACGATCAGGTTCATTAGATACTTGCCTTGAATAAACAACCATTCAAGACAATTATTATGCAAAAATTTATGTTTCTGTATACTAAAAAAAAACTTGAAAAGGATTTTTAATACTTTTTTTTATTTACGAAGCTAACAATACTCACCCAGAACTCAATGACTTCATACCCATTGCTCTCCATAACTTGTGCACCTCAGCACGTTCAAACCTTGAAAGGTTGGCCTCAAACGTGTACACTGAAATCATTGAGCATAGAATCAGCATGAATTTCATTCCTGTAGTAAGCAGCATAAACTGCAAATATGCTGTTCAGATGAAAACACCATAGAAAAGTAGACATTTGCATCCCAAAGCAAAATGTAAAGCCATAATAAGAAATAACAGAAAACGCAAAACCATACATACATCACTTATCACTTAAAAACAAATTAATCACTGAACCGTTAAGAAAATGGGGCGCATACATGTGCTGAATATGTAAAATCTACCAAAAACCATTAAATTGGTCTAATGAATGCTAATAAGTAATAACATCATCCAAAACTACATTCTAAATCCTAATTAGACTTGGTTTAAGACTCTTAACTAATGAACAGGCCAACACAAAACGCAACACTAGACAGCAGTCAAGCACAAACTTCTATGTGGTGTTTGACAAGCCTGAATGAGGTCAACAATCCTTAACATGAATCATTAGCATCCAAATAATTAACTAAACAATTAGCATTAATTCAGATGAACAAACACATAATCACGATGAAAAAGTATGAACGCACAGGTATGAGCCTTTCAGTTGTTCAATTAGAGGCAAACAACACATTTACATCCTTATCGTAGAGTATAAACTTTTAGCTCACCGTCGTCATTGGATTTCATAAACTGTTCAAGTGTTTGTCGAAAGTGAGCACGAGTGGCGTCTGATATCCTACGGGCTTCTTTCATTTGCTTTTTTCGGGCTTTGTAGTCTTCCGTCGTCATGCGATAAGGTCGTTTTTGGCCAGACTGCGGCAATGAAGAAGAAGAAGATGTCATGTTTGCAGTGAAATCTGATTGAAAATCGTGATTTGTTCGTTTGAAACCCTAATCTGCTCAAACGCAAATACTATGATGAATATATGAACGGAAATAATGTATTTTCCCACAGTTCCACTAAACCCTAAACGGCTCGCAGCTATAATAACTATGATATATCAGTTTTAACTCAATATTTTATTATAAGAACCGTTTTACCTACAAACTCTTTTTCCATCATACTTAAGGAAGCGTTCGGTTCACGGAATTTATAGGAATTCATAAGAATTGGAATTGGTATTGAAATTGTGTGTTTTGTCAATCAAAATTGTATGATTTGTCAATCAAAATTATGCTTAGGTGAACATTGAGAATGAATGTTTTACCTCAAAATTCCTTTGGTTGTAGGATTTAAAATCCTTCTCTAGGTGAAAGGAATATTGAAATCCCACAATCAAAGGAATTTGAGGTAAAACATCTCTCTTATTGTTCACCCAAACACATTTTTGGTTGACGAATCATACAATTTCAATACCAATTCCAATTCCTTTGAATTCCGTGAACCGAACGCCCCCTAAAATCATCATATCGGGATTCTATCGACTTGAGTTTGTAACTATTTGCTAAAGTGTAAGACGTTATATTAAAACTCATGTGCGAATTAAATAAATAAAAAGTTAAATTGATAGTAATGAATATTTAAAAATTATAAAATATTTAAAATGATCTACTCCAGTATATATTAGATTATTAATAAATTTGATCAAGTTTTCTAATAAAATTATTCATTTTTTAAAACTCTAATCAACTTTTGATTTTTGATAGAAGAAACAAATAATATTTTATATTTGTCAATAAACACAAAATCATTATAGATTCATTCGATCTGGTTAAACAGTTCGAACGACGTGATTGTTTAACTATAATCGATATTTCTATTTCCGCAACCCGCACGCTAGGATCCGAACAGTGTAAGCTTAGTGTAGCGGGTTGGCTCTAATCAAAGAATTGTGTTTTGTTAGACATTAGATGGCGGGAATGTCCGAACGGCATGACATTTAGTATCGATACAAATCGTTTATATAAACGGTAATTGCATCATAATCATTAACGATCGGATCAAGTCAAGAAATAACCGTTGTGTTAAAACTATTTTATAAAATTTGATTTTTCTTCATATTTTATAAGTTTTGATAGTTTTTCATCATAAAAACAAACAAAATTATTTTTCTTGACGAAACCTTAACACCGCAGGATTTCATTTGCAATTTTGACATGGTCGTGTCAACGTGCTGGAATTTTATAATTTTTTAGTTTTTTTCTTCTTATTAAAACCCCCCGTTTTACATTTCGTAACAAATGTACTTGTATTAAATCTATTGGTATAAACTCAGATTAATTTGTACCACTGAGGACACAAAACCTACTTTCACTTTTACTATTTTTAGTACGTGTATGGTAGGTTCACATTTCATATATTATTTGTTGAATTCGACATCCAATGCCTTCACTTTAAATAAGTGTCGTGTAATGATGTTTCGAGTTTCAAATTGTAGCTTGAATTTGAATTTCCTCTGCCCTCTCTACTTATTTTTTCTAATTTAACTTTCGTATTACAGTTATATAAAGAAAAAAAATGTTAAATGATAAGTTTTGATTTAAAATTATGATATTGTGTTTTGAAGAACTAAACAGTGTTAATAACAATAAAAAAAATATTAAAAACAAAAACTAATGATTTTTTAAGAAAGTAGTTATGTATGTGTCATGTAACCATATAGGTTTAACTTATTTAACGAGAAATGATTCGGGGCAATCAGGCTGATTATGTGGGCCACTCCTTGCAAATTATTACTTATTACTTATAGTTTAGGCAAACGGGATAGAAGTGAAAAAAACCGGGCCGGAAACAAACTTTATTTAAAAACCACCCTAAATTGATTGTGAAACTTAGTTAATATACCTGCTTGGACTCGAACCGAACCCTAATGCTATAATGGGTTTGTAACCCCAATTGAAACCGTCTAAGACGAAACAAGAGTAGAAAAAACATACTTTCAAACCCCAACTTGATTCATACCAAACCAATTTTTTCCCCTCAAAAGCCAAGTTGAAACCCAAACCAATTTTTACCAATAATAGTATTTGAGTTTGACCCAATCTGACTCGGTTTCATTGGCCAAAAAACCAATTGTACACATCTAACTCGGGACACTTTAACTAGGTGAGAACATTTTTAGTAATTTTGATTGAATTTAAATTTCAGGGCATTATTTTCCTATTTAGTTTTGTCCAGAAAATAGTAAAAATATATACTTGTTCTTTGTTGTGTGGTGAATAAATTGCCAAAGTCGGGGCATATTGTAGTATATATTAATCCCGGATGTTGGTGGGTGCAGTAAAGTTTCATAACTTTATAAATTAGCCATTGCAATTTGATATTTTACCAAAACTCCCTATCACATGATTGGCTGATTTGGGCGGCACAGCAGTTGCATACATCGCTTCCTTGACCAGCGAGAGCTCTCAAGCGACCTCTACCGCCTCCACCTGCTTCTTCACAAGGAAGTCAAATCTTACTGGTAATTTGTTTCTAGGTTCTGAATACATTATTCCGATTAAGTTTTATTCAATATGAATAGAGAAAACTTTTACGGAGCTGAACCGTCCGATGAGTGAAACTAAGTTGCAGGAGGATCGAAGACAAAAATGTAGAAAACAAAGAGATAAATAGAGGAGATTGGACCAGGTTTTAGCTTCTTTTGTCAAAAAGTTTGTATCCCGACAAGCCTCAACAAGCTTGAAGCTTTGTTCTCCAGCAACATGTTTAAACCGATATACGCTCTCAAACTTCGAGCTGTAAATAAAATAGATTGGAACCGGTCCGGCGGAAGTGTGAGTTAAAGAAACATGCTACCTGATAATAAGAATAAACCTTCAGTCCTTCACTAGGTTTGCCCCGTAAATAAAGAACCGAGATATGAATCTTGATTTTTAATTGAAGAAGAGTAACTTATATTCATTTCAAAATATCAAAATTAACCCAAATTTAACCAAAACCCGACGGTCACCTATTTTTTCCCTTCCGGTGTGGGAGTTACGATATCGGCTCTAGAGATTTGAGTGTTGATTAGAGATGAGAGAGAGATTAGAAGATTCCGGGTATAATGCATTTATTTTTTATATAATTTCAATTTAAAATTTTTTTAGTTAAGTCTACCAATTTATAAACCCAAGGTTTACACCTTTACATTTTATTGCGGTGAATTTTCCGAACGGTTAGTTTCGACTTTTTAGATATAAAATAGAAGAAACCTTTAAATAACTCGCATATGTGTTTTTTTAACTTTACATTTCCGAACGGCCAGTTTTGACTTTTTAGATATTAAATAAAAAAAAACCTTTAAATAACTCGCATAAGTTTTTTTTAACTTTACATTTTATTATATTTATGTATTTTAAGTTTATGTATAACATTATTCGCTTCTTAATTCTAGTATAAATTGATATTACTGGTCCAACTAGCGGAACGATAATATGACTTATTCTTTTTTCGGTCCAGTTTTAAAACATTGGTTAAAAGTTTATAGCACTCAAAAATGTCATGAACTTTATCGCATAACGAAGTTTAAATAATTTTTTGTTAAAGCTTATCACATAACGAAGTTTAAATAATTACTTTTTTGTATTTTGTATATAATTATATATTAAAGCTTTAAATGTAATTTTTTTTTTTATTTTCGAATTTTATTTGGAAGTTAGACCTTTGACATTTAAAATAAATAAACTACAAATCTTACTTATTTGTTAAAAATGGAAAATAGATTATATAAAACGAGCTTTAGTAAACCCGTGTATCACACGGATTGAATAAATATATAAAATTAAAATTTGTTAATAATAAAATGATATTTAATATTAGATATAATTAAAATCTTTCTTATTATAAATAGAATAAAATATTTTGTTTTAAATATAATATTTTAACAAATATCATTTATAGAACTTTTTTATTATTACTCCTAATTTTAATTATTTATAAAAATTTTACTTTTTAAAAAACACCAATTTTAAATATTTCATATTTGAAAAAATGTTTATTTTTTAAAAAGATTTATTATTTTATAAAAAATTATTTTTTTAGAAATAACATTAATAAAAAGATCTTTTTCTTAATTTATTACAAATTATTTTAATATAAAAAATTAAATAATATTAATAATTAATAGGATTATTTAATAGGATAGATACACTGGAAAAATTGGTAGGATGAATGTGTTGATTATATGTGTCCTCTCTATTTACCATTTTATTAAAGTATGAAAATAAAGATTAACATTATATAAATTTAGATGCTTTTATTATCATTATCAACTAACAACATATATTTGAGGAATGTTTTTAAAAATATAAGAGTACAAATTATATAACGTCATTTCTTAATAATCCTTTAAAAAATCATTTAAAGTATTTTTATATGTGTTTATAAAGGATTTCGTCCGAGACCCTTTACTCTTTCGCTATTTAACATAGTCTTTTTTACTCGTAGCAATGCGCGAATCACAATCTAGTAAAAAAACCAAACCCAAAAAAGACCCGCAGCAACGCGCGGGACTTAATTTCTAGTTACAAATTAAACCTGTGTTGCTAAATAAGAAGAAAAGAAATTGATTGTTGTACAAATATTATGAAATGATAGTAAAAAAGTACCAAAAATATCATTTACATGGTTTTTAAATAACAATTATTGATATAGCATAATAATATAATTTATATAGAACAGTTAAAGACTACTAATTAGACAATAATAATACAAATTAAACAAGAAACACACATATATGTGCAGCTAGATTGGGTTACAATAAACCTTAAAGTTCACTCAAAATCAACTGAGCCCCAAATTGAGGCTGCAAAGTGATAATGATATGTGGAGCATGTGAGTATGATGGTGAAAGCTCAAAGGAGAAACGTCTTAGAATCATAACGAGTGCGAGTTTTGCTTCTAACATAGCAAAATTCTGTCCAACACATATACGTGGGCCCCCTCCAAACGGGAAATATGAAGCTTGTCCCTTAGTTGCCTTTAAAATGCCTTCAGCAAATCTTTCCGGGTTGAACTCGTTCACATCATCACCCCATGCACCAGCATCGTGTTGTAAAAGCATCATGTGCAGCATAAGGTGTGAACCAGATGGTAAAGTTAAGTCTCCTATTGTAGTTTCCTCATAAATCATCCGTCCTAGTGCTGCACCGGGTGGGTATAACCTAAGAACCTCGTGTAATATCATATTTATCTGCAAACCAAGAGATATATTTTATTTATGTGTTTGTTATTTGTTAGGTAATTGATAAACGACTTCGCTTTTTAAGTACGAATATAAACACTCATTTATGCATACAAGACAAAGGAGGACATGATAGACTTACAATCTTTAAATGACTTAACCCGTCGATATCTGGTTTTTTGTCTCCAAACACATTTAAAACTTCATCTCTAGCGCGATCTTGCCAATTTATGTGTTGACCCAACAAAATCATCGTCCAAACAAGTAAATTTGCGGTAGTTTCTTGCCCTGCAAAGTAGAAGAGCTTGCACTCTTCAATGACTTCATCAACGCTAAGCCCAAAGTTAGTATTCCCTTCTTGTTTGATTTCTTTCTCATTTGAATCCAATAATAAGCCCAACAAGTCTTCTTTAGCACTTTCCCCTGCTTCCTTTGCTTTTACACGCTTATTAATAATTTTTTTTATTGAACTCTTCACTTCTCGGTCAATCTCTTTCATCCTTCTGTTTCTTTTTGTTGGCAAAAATCTACAAAAGCATACATGTGTCGAATAATGTTACTCCATTTGAACTATGACTATTCTACATGAAATTGGTTGACTTTAGTAAAATAAAAGTATTTGCTTAATTTAGCTTTTCTAAAACTACACATCGTGTTAAAGTTGGACCAAACGTCTAAAACGACCCATTTCAAGCGAATCAATTTTGGTCAAAGCTCATTAAGCTGAATCAAATTGATACCTTTATAAAATGACGCGCTCTAACCCTAACAAGATCTAACATGTTACCTAGCTCAGCCCATCTGTTTTTCTAGGCTTAACTACGACTTTTAGATGAGTCTTATTTATTGAAAAGTAAATGGTGCCACATAATAAAGACGGCTCATGGGAAGAATACTCACTGCGATCCTGGAATATACATGGATTGTGCAACTTCTATAACTAGCTTTGCTTGTTCGACTTGAAGTTCAAATATCCTTCTTCCTTCCTCATAGCTGCTACCAAAAGCTGTACGCGAAATAACATCACTTGTCATTGTTTGTAAATAAGGATAAACATCAACTTCACATGATTTTCCCTTTGTTATTCCTTCCCATTTGCTGATCATCTCGCTGCAACTAATGTGAAATGCTGGTAACATATGCTACAAAAACAAACATCCAAATCAAAGGCGAGTTTGTTCGACCCATTTATTTTAAATAGAAACACAAGGTCAAACCTTTAGTTTCTCAACATGAAATGCAGGGTTGATGATCTTTCTATGTTTGACCCATTGATCTCCATCAGCATCTACAACTCCTTTTGCTAACATCTTTGCTAATGGATTCCCTCCTCTTGGCTTTTGAAATTGATTATAATTAGCTAATATTTGTCGTATTAATGGAGGGTCTCTTATGTGCACCATAGGTCGTGGGCCAATCCATGTAAAAAATATGCTACCTACATTATAAATAACAACAAATATTGTCGCTCCATAAGTTTTTTACTTTCTTATAATGATTATGTATAATAATATCTTTACTAATATATAAAATAAAACCTTGGGACAAATCAATAATTTTCTTTTTTATTTTAAGACATCATATGAAAAATCACAATGTATTTTTACTTCTCTATCTAGATTTTTTCATATTTGCTCCTTTTTTGATAAGAGTTTTTATTTTAAACATATTTATTTTAATTGATAAGAGTTTTTACTTTTAAAATATTTGTTTTAATTGATAAAAGTTTTACTTTTAACACATTTGTTTTAATTGATATGCGTGCCCTATCAAATCTATAGCATCTAGTAAAAGAAGGTATTTTTGGCCACTTGTCATTCTCTTAAACCATATTTTTGACAATTGTCATTCTTTTAAACACTCTCACTTCATTTTCTCTCCAAAAGGTTATTATATTAATTTAAACACTCAAACTAATTTCTCTCTCTTAATAAAAATCAATTTTATTAATTGATATATTTTTTTTCTCTCATCTAGATTTTTTTAAAATCAAGCTATGTTTTTAAAATTGAATTTTATTAAGAAAATAAAAAATCACATATTTTTATTAACATAGAAATCATAAAAAAACAAAATTTTTATATAATATGAAATTTTCTAAAACATTAAACCTTTGAATTTTTTTTAAATCGATCCTTTTTTTAAAATTTTATAAAAAATATGAAACCTGAGATGTTAATAAACAAGATTTTTAAAAATAATAAATTTTTATAAAAATAATCTTAACACGAATGTTTAAAAATAAAACTATTTAGATAAGAGAGTTAAAAATAGTATAATTATTTTATTTATTTAACTATTACGTATATATAATTTTAATCATATCTTATATTAAAATATCGTACTATAACTATTCGTGTTTATTACTAACTATAATCCGTTTAATAAATAGGTTTCTAGGCTATCTATTTATCTGTATATCTATCTATCTATCTATAACAAAAAAAAAAAATTTTAAAATAAGACTTGACACAATTGTAAGTTTTATCATACTAACTTTCTCATTTCTCTTTATTATTATTAATAATATTAAATACTAATAATATTACTCATACCATTTTCAAATTAAAATTATATAATTCAATAAATTAAAACCTATTTTTTTATTAAAAAGACACTTTTTAAAAAGAAAAGTTTTATAAAATACAGAATACAACAAACTTTTTTTAAAATAAATTCATTTTTCTTAAAATAAAATATTTAAAAGCCATATTTTTTTATAAAAATAAAATGTTAAGAAAAATACATTATTGTTTATTTACTTAAATTAGCTGTTGATATGCAATTATAATCATATTTTATCTTCAAATATGATTTTGTAATTTATAAATTTTTATTGCTCATTATTTTGTATTTTATTTATTTAAGCCGTGTAATACACGAGGTACTAACCTAGTACCATATATTTAGTAAGAGTATCATAACGATGTATACGAATCGACAAAGCATATGTAGATATTAACTATCATTATGACATTCTCGTATACGTTCAATACCAAACCACGACAAAACACGGGTCTAATCCACTAGTATTATCATACAAGCTAGTACATATATCATATTATATTATTATATTTTACAAAAATCATTACATTTATACATAAGTTTGGTTAGACTACAAGTTGAGTCAAAGTCTATAAATCGGCTCTTAGTATAAGTTATTATATAATATCTAAGCTTAAGCTCGTTTAAGTGTAACCTAATTTAAAATTTTAACAAAAAACAATAAAATTTCTAGCAACTCAACTTTAACTTTAACCCAATTTTAAATTTTAACAAATAATTTCTAGCTACTCAGCCTTGTACTTATACCCAGATGTTTATTATTCAAAAAAATTTTTTACGAGTATAACAATGTTTATCTAATCGTCTGAAAAGAGTAAAATAAAAATATTTATGTTACGTACCATGAGCGGTTGCATATTTATAGAAAAAGGGCATGACACGTGGGACAATACTATCAGTTAGTTTGATTGGTTTGAGTTTGGCTTGATTTTTCATATGCACCATCTCCTTCAAGTCGCCGAACAAAAATTTGTACGGGTTTCCGGTCAATCCTTGATCTCTCAGGATCTTTTCCATGCGTTTTGGTTGTAACCACACCCAGTTAAAAAGCTTCCACCCGTAAACCGCCACCGTCATCACTGCCACCACCGCTGCAACAGCGCCACATACTGCGGTCATACTCGCGCTCACTTCCATCTCGATTAGATATTGATTTTGAACACTCGAGGTGACCAAATGGAACTAAAACTCCTGCTGGTGCTGGTGTTATTTATTGATGAATAATTTCCACTAAAGTCCCTAGTCTTGGGGGTTATTATAGTTTTGGTCCCTAAATTGTGACTTGTGAATAGGACCATCCATATAGCTCGCGGCTCGTAGCTCGCTTGAAAAAATCTCGCTCGAAATGGCTCGGTTTTAAACTGAATCGAACTGAGCCGGCTCGGTATAAAAACGAGCTAATCTCGGCTCGGATTTGTGACGAGCCGAGCCGGCTCGGTTTAGCTCGTTTGTTAGCTCGGCTCGGTACGGCTCGGATGATTTTACATGTAATATATATTATTTTTGTGTATATAACATTTATCATTGTATTTTTTTTCAATTTTTAAGAATATAATATATATATATATATATAGCTATTTTTATGTCAAAATATTAAACTATAACGTTTGTATCAAATAATTTTATGTGATATTTCTATAATTTTATATACTATAATTAATTATTCCATTGATTTCAATTCATTTGATTTAGATAATGATAAAGTTATTTATATTTTGTTTAATTTGAATTTAGTTTCTTTAAATTAATTTATATTTTGTGAAACTTTATATAAATCGATTATAAGTTATGTAGTATGTTGATTTTATTTTGTATTGGATTTTTTTAATCATGTTTATGAAATAAAACCGAGTCAAAACGAACCGAGCCGAGCATGAGCCCAGATTTTCAACTCCGTTTTAAAACCGAACTGAGCTGAGCTGAGCTGGTTCGGTTTAAATCCGAACCGAGTTCGAGCTTGCCCTGGCTCTGCTCGGTTCGGCTCGTGAACAACCCTACTTGTGAGGTTCTCAATTGGCTACGAATATCATTTCGTAATTTGTATTATGAGTGTTGTAGTAGTCTTATGGTAGGAAAACATGTTGTTTTTCTTTCAAGTGGTTTAGATTCAAGCAATGTTTTCAGAACCGGATCGAACGTCGAACCGGACGTCTTACTGGTTTGGTGGTCGGACCGGTCGGATCGGATTTAAGAATCGGATGACGTCATAATTATATATATAGTATATTATATATATAGTTATACATATATATCTATATTAATAAAAGAAAGTTTTTGTATATCACTTGTCACAATTCTAGAGCTCCTAAATTTTATTTTCTCGCTTTTCTCTCCTAATAAATGTCACATTAAAAACAAATGATATTATTTAATTCTTTTCATATTGAAAATATTTTTTATTAAATTAAAAAATAGATCTTTCTACAAATGCAATTTGTAAAGAAATAATTTTTTTATAAAATGAGAAATTTTTTCAAAAAAAATATCAAACTTTTAAAAAACGCAATTTATTTTAAAACATGTGGATTTTAAAAAATAAAATTCTTATGAAACGAAAATAATTAAATTTTATAGTTATAATAAAGAAATTATTAAAAATAACACTTTTTTAAAAACGGTTTGTTTTGAAAGAATTTGTTTAAAAATCAACGTTTTTTTGAAAAAAACAAATAAAAATTAAACAAAAGTTCAAAAAATGATATCGCTCTTTTATCACTCGTACGTAATGTCAATCATACCTTTTATTTAAAGATCATTTTATAATTTTATAATTTTTATTAATAACTATTTAATATTTTATTTATTCAATCCGTGTTATACACGGGGTACTAATCTAGTAATTAAATATAAGTAATTTATATATGTATTTTATAGCTATATATAAAAGTTAACTATATTTTGATATCCAACACACTAATTTATGATTCAACACCCTGTTTTACCCATTAAAATAAAAAAAAAGTAAAAATCCGGTCCGACCACCAGTCCGGTTCCCGGTCCGACCACCAGTTCGGTCCGGGACGAACCGGCCGGTCCAACCACTCAAAAACAAACTACTCTCAACCGGTTCGGCTAAGGCACCGATTCCGGGTTGGACCGGTTCGACCGGCCGATCCGATCCGGTCTCGAAAACAGTGGATTCAAGTCTTACGTCAAATAAAATTATAGATTCAAAATATATGATTTGAATATGTGTAAGTTGTTTTAAAAAAATATGGTAATTTGTGAATAAGTAGACATTTTTGTAGTAGATGAACTGTAAACGTCTTTTTTTTATTTCTTTAAAACCATACGAAATGTTCATTTTCTAAATTTCATTTCAAAAGAGGATTGTACCATTAGTCATCAAACGCATGTCTAGTGGACATTTTCGAAGTGTCTTTATTTGAACCAATAGTTATACGTAGTATACTTATTAATAGGTACTAGAGCTTCATATTTTGAAGGCTTAACTTTACAAATCCATACAAAAAATAAAAGTAGTTTCATATTTTATATCAAACTAGTTATGTATGCTTATACGTAATTATAATTTGAAGTTTATTACTTCAACTTGTTTATGACCAGTGAATCAATAAGACGGTTTAACATCCAAGCCCATTACAAATCTAGATTGTTTAAAAAATAAAAAATGTGATTTTGGACAGTAAAGCAAATACAATCATAAACAACATATGCAATAGATAATATCCAAGGAAAATAGTTGTGATCCACTCTTAAACAAAAAATCAAACAAATAGAAACAAGATAATATGGCATAAATGTTAATTTCCAAGGGTGACCTACCATGAAGACGTCTAGAACAGCGACTTGAATGAATGTGATTGTATTTGACTTGTATGAACATGATTGTATTTTTTTAGATGTCGAATACTTTTATACATTACCAAAGTTGTTATATACCGCAGTAGACGCCACCGCCACCAATTATAAACGTTTAAAAAAATATTTTTTTAGCAAACTTTTTGCTACAAATTGATATCAACCATTGATCAAGAAGATGGATGGTTGAGATTACTTATTACACTTTTTAGTTTTATAATCCTTTGTATTTGAACGTTTCTCTTATTATTATTATTGTTATTATTATTATTTTTAATAATAATAATAATAATAATAATAATATTAATAATAATAATAATAATAATAATAATAATAATAATATTATTATTATTATTATTAATTATTAATTATTATATATATTAAAAAGCATCGACTCTGCTACAATAACTTTTCCATAATTACACTTTGGCCCCTTTTAAATGAGCATCGAGTCTGCTGCAGTACCTTTTCCATAATTACACCTTGGCCCCTTTTAAATGAAGAACTTTCATTAGTTTAGTAGGTGAGGTTTTGAGTTTTCCAAATTGACCACAAAAGTTGTTAGCGTTTTGAACACCTTGGCTGCAATAGTTAATTTCGAGCACCTTAGTGCGGAAGAAAAACGACTAAACTCCCATAGCGTGATTCAGGTGAATAACTTTCGTTTGTTTTTTTTTTTAATATATATTAAAAAACAACTTCACTGCTACAGTGAAGTTTGCTTTCTAATATATTGGCCACACAATTATGTAAAATGCATTTAGAAGTTTGTGTTTTTATATATTGATAACATATTTTTATAAAATGTATTTAAAACCCAAATTCTAATTAGGATTAACAATAAAGTTTTATATTTTTGCTTTTTGACACAAAAGTTTACTTTTTTTGTTTTTCGGTTCAAACATTAGAATCGGTATTCGATATTATCGGAACCGGTATCGGGATACGCTTTTGTGGTTTCCGATAAGCCAACCCGACAACGAAGAAAGTCACGGTAGCGTAAGACAAAGGAAAACAACCAAACTTCCGTACGCGTAACGCAGGTGAAGTTTGCTTTTTGACCACAAACGTTTACTTTTTTGTGTTTTTGACGTCAAACATTAGTATTGGTATTCGGTATTTAATCGAAATGGTATCGGTATACGCTTTTGTGGTTTCCGATAAGCCAACCCGACAACGAAGAAAGTCACGGTCGCGTAAGACAGAGAAAAACAACCAAACTCCCGCGCGCGTAGCGCGGGTTAAAACATTAGTTTTTATAAATAACTATATATGTACTTGGAGGTTAAGGTTTGGAAAAGTCGTCGGTTGACACGAAGTCATAAACCTTAAGTTACGTGGTTGAATTTTAGCCATGGTATGAAATGGATGTGACAAATAGGTCCCTCTAGATGTGTGCTCATCAATGGATGGATGGATCTGTGTTAGATTACAAAATTGGAATAACTTTATTAAATATTTATTGATATAATATCTTTTCTTTTTCTGGTATTATATTTTTCGTAACAAAAAATTAAAGTTATTCTATAGTTTAAAACACAACGCAATGAATAGCAGTACTTTCTACCATGGGTTGTACGATTGTAAATTTACGATTATGGGTTTATTAGGTTTTGGGGGTTTAAAGAGTACCTAACTTTCACCATGGATATGCCCAAGAGCAGAGGTTGGGTTTGTAGATGAAAAAGATGAGGACTTTGGATTAAATTCAATCGATTATATCTTCAAATTAGTTAAGATACTTTGTTTGTGGTGGCAGCGGCTTGATGCAAGTTAAATTTTGATGTATGGTATCAAAATTCAAGATTTGTGTTCTTATTTTGTCATTTGATTGTTGTTGATGCTATTATTATAATATATAAAGATAACAAGTAAGCTTAAAAAATTAACTGTATCCGTGAGCTTATTATAATAAAACTTTAATAATATATTCTAATAGATGCAATTTTTTAGCTTGGATGTATCAACAATGCCACTGTCGTCCGCCGAAGTCGGAACCACCGAAGGCGGCGGCTGCGGGTCGCGAGGCCGAGGCGAGGGGGCGGCGGCCTGCGGGTCGCAGGCGCGAGTCAGCCGGTCAGCTTATTTTGTTTCTAGGTTTGGGTCAGCAATGGAGACCCGGTCAGCTAGCCCCGAAGCCGAAATCAAACAGGCTGACCCGCTGACCGAGTCAGCCGGTCAGCCGGGTCAGCCCGGTCAGCCGAAAACAAACAGCCCCTTAGATGTTTCAAAAATTTGATCGTCTTTGGTCGATTGTTATGGCATGACTATAGTGTTTAGGCCTACTTTAAGCTAGATAATTTTTATGCATAACTATTTCTTCTCAAGTTAAAAGACATGTTTAGAACAAAAACTTGATAACAATTGAACCTGTTGATTCACAATTATCGTTGATTCGCAAGAATACCGATAATCAAGAATATTCACACACTTATGATAGAGAGAAAAATGATTTTTATAAATTTCAAAAACTAAACAACTTCTCAAGTTTTCAGAAACATAAAATGCAAGATAAAATCCGAGTGAGTCTCAAAATATAAAGGTCGAAAACTAGTCCATAAACAAAGTTCAACAAAAACTAAAAATACTTTAAAAGTAAAAATATTCATAGAATAAGACGATTTTGGGCTGAAATGGAGCTTCCTAGTTCAAGTTACAGCCATTTCAGTGAATCTTATTTGGACACACGATATTGTGCCTTCAAATACAGAATAACCCGCTCCTAAACACTTGGACCCGCACCATGTACATACACAATAAATCACAAAAAAAAATGGTACAGTTGATTCCTTAATTGGTGTGATACAACACAAAATTTACCTAAAGAAGAGAAGTAGCTTATGACTTAATGCAAAGTATAAACATGATTCAATAGTTAGTGGCTGTCATAACAGATCAGCTGGACGGAAACAAAATGCATTCACAATAGAAATTCTTGCAATTAAAAACATATTAAGTGATTGTTGTTGATTTAATGATTTTGATCATCATCACTTGATGTGCACAAAATAATTGCATTATATGTGATGGGTGCAAGACCACAAGGGATACGTTGAACACATTTACATTTTCTTCTATATTATTTTTATTTTTATTTGTCTCATAGTTTGTTTATGGATTCTTAGGAAGCGCATCAAGAGACAAGATGTTGATAATAACCACATGGATGATATTGTTGCAATGGCTGAATCTTTATAGGATAATTTAACATTTTAAGATCATTAGAGATAGTGAAATGGTTGATAGAGGCAGTTTGTTAACATATTCATGGGTGAGGTTGGAGCAAGCCATGAGCCCTTTCTTTCATCATTGATCATTAATAAAAACTTATGCACTAAATATGGTTACAAATTATATTTAACTCAATGAAAATATAACTTCTACTGAATCAAAAGATTTTGGGAGTATATAATCTCAAGTAACTTTTAGATGTCATTTTTAGAACAACCCTATGCAACCATGCCGCACTCATTGTTAAATTTATTAGAACCACCGAAGGAGTTTGGCAAAATCCGATGTTTACCGACAACCCTGTGCAACCATGGCGCATTCATTGATTTTGGAACCTTGAGCCTAATTGCCTTTCCAAAGCATATGCTTGTGAAGTTAATGTTGATTTCATTGGTTAGTATTATGCTTTGACTATTGATATGTGCGAAGATTAAATCTTAATATGTTTGGAGAATTATTTGCTGTGCATCATACTTTCTTTACGAGTAAGTTTTTGTTACATAGGAATGTTGGCGGCTATGATGATGAAAAAGGGTTCAAGTGTAAAATATTATCATCATTAGACTACGTGTGTTATCTAGGCTTTGGTTTAACCCGTTCATCTTGCACGCATCGCGCGTGAGGAAATAGCACTAGTATATTTTATGATTCAATTTCTTGACTTTCTTTATGACGGCAAAATAAAAACAGTTTAGTGAAATAAATATTATTCTCACAAAATTCCATTTTTCGAATAGTTTATTTCTTTAAAAATATGTTTGTTTTGAAAAGTTTAAAAGAGAAAATCTAGTTCTAAGTTTATTTAGATAGCAATGCATATATACCTTTATACAAATGCGTGAACAAATGTTTCATTATATCCTTATAATCGTTTTAACAGAAAATAATATGTACTGTAGACGTAGACTACTACTCGAAAACGGATCCAAAAGATTATTTTTATTTACTTATAAATTTCATATTAATAATACTTTAAAAACCAAAATGAGCACAATCTATGCTTATGGTATAAGTTTTTATGCAATGGTAGTTTAGCAATTTGCTCAAACTTTTAGGCTATCTTCAAATTAAAGTTTCAATTATTATTTCTTTTACCCCACAAGTTTAGCTATAGTACACTTTCTACCCCATACTTATATATTTGTCTTTTTAACACACTCATGTTTTCTATCCCTAATAACTTTTATAAAATATATCATTACGATTTGCTTATTTTATTTACGTTCTGATTTAAATTCCATATAGGACGCAGTTGCTTATCATAATATACAACTCATTAAAACGTAAACGTACAAATTGCTAAAAGTTATTCAACCTTTTGATTTTCTATAGTTTTTGTTTATTTTTTTTCCCTACAACTCTTAAAATATAATGTTTCATACAATTGTAGATGCTTATTTTTGTCGACGATTTTTTTCCCGTTGTGACACGTTATTTTATCAATATTTTAACGCTAATTTTTAATATGTTTTTTACGCAAAGTTCAAACTATTGTCAGCGGCCTTGACGTAACGCACAAGTTTGTGATAGATTTGTATCCACTTCACCATGTCAGTGTCGTCTCAAACTTTTATAAACTTTCGAGGGCGTTAGTTATTTTTGCGCTGCAACGCGCGCGGATGTTTTACTAGTTTACATCTAAAAGAAATGGGTTGGCACAGATAAACAAGTAAACAATCACAAGAATGTTGCTTATTGGGTTTCACTTTAGCTAGAAAAACAAGTATAAACTAACATCATCAGAGATACACCCAATGTGAGCAAAAAAGCAGATTTAAGGGAAGAAGAGGAAGGAACTTTGGTCGTTGGTGGTGGTGAGTGTGGTAAATGTGAGCAACAAAGGCACATGAGATCTGGTAAATCCCATTATAATCGTTGCGACAAAAATAGCTCCAAGTTCACTCGCGAGTTCATACCATACTAAGTAGATAGGTTTCATTGCATATACCCTTTAAATTTTGCAGCTTTAGCTTTCTCCTGTATATGATATCAATATTATCAGAATAGATAGATTATATGTATGAAATCGGTATTTCTTAGAACAAAATAATTGAATTGATTTGTGTTTTCAAGTTTTTTTATGACGTTTGGAACTACCCTAAATACTCAAGTGAGCCAACCTGAGACGAGATGTCAATCCTCTATGCTGATTTTTACGCACTAGGTCTGACTCATGAAGGACTTGTCACTTGGAAAAACTCTTACGAGTCAGGTTTAAACCCGAGATCTTAAAAATCACAAGCTCAAACCATCACCTCATGCCATGGCCATGGGCATCTGTCTCATTTAAATATTCAATCATATCACGAGATTCTACAAAGAACACTTAGAATTAAGATTTAAGTTCAAATCATTGCAATTATCCATAACAAACTTATATTTGTTGCAATTTTTGTCTACAAAGTAATAAGAAATAAGAATAACAACAAGGGTTTTGATATCAAAATTAAACTACAAACAAACAATTGAAGGGTAGCTTATCATAAGAGAAACGTGAAAGAGGATTAGATAGAACAACATAAGCTTCATTGAGAACGATTGCCATGTAAGTTCTTACAACTCATCACGAAGCAAACCCTATTTTAAACCACACTAAACCAATTAAGTTGGGTTTATAGATACCAGCTTGAACCTGAACCGAACTTATTGTTAAAATCTGTTTGTAACCCAAGTTAAAACCGCTTAAAATCAAACCAAACAAGATAATTTTATACCAAACCAATTATTTCTAATTAAAAGATGGGTTGGTACCATAACTCATTTTTATCAATAACGTGTTTGAGTTTGACCCAATTTTGACTCGGTTGCACAGGTTGGGGCCAAAAACATGATTTGCGCACATCTAAATTGATACACTTTAATCGGGTGAGAACACTTTTTAGTTTATTTGATCTGTTTGTTTCGTGTGGTAAACAGATCAAAAAATTAAGCGTTAATCACCAATATAACCCGTTTTGTCAAATAAAGAGAAGAGAACCTGAGCGTTATATAATTTTATGAAATAAAAAAATAAAAAAAGACTAAAAAAGTATCATTTTCATAGTTAATATAATAATTATTTGATATAACATAGTAATATAAGTTATATAAAGCTAAATTAAATACTACTAATAAACCTAATAGACATTAATACAAATTAAACAAGAAACACACAGATATATGCAACAAATTTGGGCCACAATAACCATTAAAGTTCACTCAAAATCAATTGAGCTCCAAACTGAGGTTGCAAAGTGATAATGGAATTTGGGGCATGCGAGTACGACGGTGAAAGCTCGAAGGAGAAGTGTCTTAGAATCATAACGAGTGCGAGTTTTGCTTCTAACATAGCAAAATTTTGTCCAACACATATACGTGGGCCCCCACCAAAGGGGAAATATGAAGCTTGTCCCTTGGTAGCCTTTGAAACGCCATCAACAAATCTTCCCGGGTTGAACTCGGTCACATCATCACCCCATATGCTAGCGTCGTGATGTAAAAGCATCAAATGCAACATGAGGTGTGACCCGGATGGCAATGTTAAGTTTCCTATTGTAGCTTCTTCATGAATCATCCGTCCTAGTGCTATAGCAGGAGGGTATAACCTCAGTACCTCGTGTAATATCATATTAATCTGTAAACCAATAGATTTAGCTTGGTATCAAAGCCAATGTATTCATATGTTCATGTTTAGCAAAGGATGACATAAGAAACTCACTATTTTTAATTGACTTAACCCGCCAATATCTGGTTTTGTGTTTCCAAAAACCTTTAAAACTTCATCTCTAGCGCTATCTTGCCATTTTATGTTTTGACCCAACATAATCATCGTCCAAACGAGCAAATTTGCAGTGGTTTCTTGTCCTGCAAAGTAGAAGAGCTTGCACTCTTCAATGACTTCATCAATGCTAAGTCCAAAATTGGTATTCCCCTGCTGCTTGATTTCTTTCTCATTTGAATCCAACAACAAGCCCAATAAATCTTCTTTATTACCCTCCCCAGCTTCCTTGGCTTTAACGCGTTTATTAATTATTTTCTTTACTGTACTCTTCACTTCTCGGTCAATCTCCTTCATCCTTCTGTTTCTTTTTGTTGGCAAAAATCTATAGAATCGTACATACGTGTAATCAAATACCATTACTACACCTTGATTGTAACCCATTCTTCAAGATTTTTGTTGGTTTTGGTAAAGGAATTGCTAAAAATACACATCGGATCAATTTTGGACCACCCCTAAATGACTCATTTCAAGGTGGACTCATTTCAACCCATTTTTATTAGAACCTGTTCGAACCCCAAAACAATCTGACACCTCTTTAACGACCCTTTTTGACCTTAAAACAATTTAACTTGTTACCTGACCCATCCCGTCTGTTTTTGCACCGTAACAAAAACTACTAATGGAAAGGATACTTACCGAGATCCTGGAATATATATTGATCGGGCGGCTTCAAGGACTAGCTTTGCCTGTTCAACTTGAAGTTCAAATATCCTTCTTCCTTCCTCATAACTGCTACCAAACGCTGTACGTGAAATAACATCACTTGCCATTGTTTGCAGATGAGGATAAACATCAAGTTCACATGTTTTTCCTTTTGTTATCCCTTTCCATTTGCTTATCATCTCACTACAACTAATGTGAAATGCTGGTAACATATGCTACAAAAACAAACATTCAAATCAAAAGTCATTTCTTATCATCCATTGAATCAAATGTATAAACACGAGATAGAACCTTTAGTTTCTCAACATGGAATGCAGGATTGATGATCTTTCTGTGTTTGACCCATTGATCTGCATCAGCATCTGCAAGTCCTTTTGCTAGCATCTTTGTTAATGGATTCCCTCCTCTTGGCTTTTGAAATAAGTTATAGTTAGCGAATATTTGTCTTATTAATAGAGGGTCTGTAATGTGCACCATAGGTCGTGGCCCAACCCATGTAAAGAATATGCTACCTGTATAAATATTGTATATATTGACAAATATTAAAGTTGCATAAATTATGATTTATTCACACTGTACTATATTCATATATTCATGTATGTATGTAATAGATATACTAAACTACTCAACAACATCTAACGTTTGCAAATCATACTTTAATACAACTACAATTGTTTATAGAATACTTTATCTTTATGGCCGGCAGAATTTCAATAATGCATCCGATGTTGTTATGATCTATAAGATTTATGAAATAAAGTAGTTAAAGCAAATATAACATAGTCTCTTTTTAAAATTTAGTTACTGAACGATATTTCTAACGGCAATCCTAATGTTTTTTATCATACCTGCACCATACAGGAGCTACAACTTACAACTCCAACCTTTTAATTGTCACGTATATCATTTAACCACTAGAATATTCTCGTGATCACTTAACTTAGAGGTCTATATGAATATGAACTCAACTAACCTTAAATCTGATCATTTAATTTAAGAACTCTGCTTATTTCAAGCTCTATTATATTATACATAAATTATTATACTTATGCATAGGTTCGGTCAACCTTACAAGTTCAAGCAAACCCAGTTTATAAATCATGTCCCGTAAACTCGGTGTGGTTCGTTAATAACACCTAAGCTAGTTCAAGTTGTTTACCTTCAACCAAATCCAAAATTCTAACAAATATTTCAAAGCAGCTTGACTTCACTCGTGTACACCCCTCTTGTTTATTATATATTTTCCTTTTACGATATAAAGATGTTTATCTAATCTTTTAAAAAAAAGAAAACACTTAAGTTGCATACCATGAGTGTTTGCAGATGTATAGTAAAAAGGCATGACACGTGGAACGATATTATCGGTTAGTTTGATTGGTTTGAGTTTCGCTTGATTTGCCATATGCACCATCTCCTTCAAGTCTCCGAACAACAACCTGTACGGATTTCCGGTCAACCCTTGCTTTCTTAGGCTCTTCTCTATGCGTTTTGGGCGTAACCACACCCAATTCATAAACCGCCACCCGTAAACCACCACCACCATCACCGCGACACCGAGACACGCTGTGAACATACTCATGTTCACTTCCATATCGGATCTAAATCTTGACTGTAAACACTTGGTCGGTAAGAGTTGACCAAATGGAACATAAAACTTATAGGGGAGGTGGGGTGCTATTTATTGATGAGTAGTTTGCACTGAAGTCCTTTGTGTTTGGAGGTATTGTGGTTTTGCCTATAGGGTTGTGAGTTTTTCAATTTGGCTACGCTAAATTGCTAATAAAAAAATAACAAGTTAACAACAATTATAATTTAGTGATTCGTGAAGCTAGAGGTTTTAAACGTTGAAATCAATATAGACGTCCAGACCGAAGTACGTAACTTTACAGGTTTGGATTTAATTGTTTGATTGATTTTGGTGGTAAGTTGGTTCGATCTAGTTTGAAACTTGAAACTGACGGAAACCAAACTGGTGTTTATTTTGTCAATATTTAGTTATTTATATGTATACATGATTTATTGTTTTTAAACTTTAATGCAGGCCAATGATTTATAAAAACAAAGCAAAAAAATCGGTTCAACTCGTGAATATACTAGAACTGAACCGTTAAACAATAAAACCATTAAGAGTGACGGGGCAAGCCAACAGACAACCTAAAACCGTAGCTTTTTAGATTTAAAATCTGGACTTTACAAGGATCCATACGAGAAAGACTCAAAAGTGTGTATTTTTGATCGAAAAGAAAATATAATGATAAACTATATATGCAAGCGATAATATTTCCAACCACAGAAGTTGTAATTTACCCTTGATCAACTAAAAATTAAATATATAAAAACAAATAATACGACGTAAATGCTAATTTCAAGGGATGACCTACCATGAAGACTTCTAGGAATGATGACTTGCATGATTATATTTTTTTATCATGTTTAAAAATATAAAGTCCTTTTTAGACATCGAATAGGTTAAACATTTACTAATATATATCAAACTATACATTCATATATTACAGACAATGCAAATATATTATTGCATATTTGGTGATGATGTACTGGTTTTAATGGTATATATTATTAAGTTTTATGAATAACTAAAGATGAAAGGACCGATAAGGTTTGAAAAACTCGTCGGTTGACCTCAATCTTAAATTTTGTGATTGAGATCTAGCCATTGTATGAATAGAAATGGACAAAGAATTTCTCTAGATGTGTGTTGATGTATGTATTTGTTGGTTGCTGTTCAGAAAAGAAAATTGTATTTTGTTGGTTATAAAATTAAAATAATCTTATAAATATTTCATTTTATATTTCCCT
Organism: Flaveria robusta; assembly: GCA_025506415.1. NCBI lineage: Eukaryota > Viridiplantae > Streptophyta > Magnoliopsida > Asterales > Asteraceae > Flaveria > Flaveria robusta. The sequence continues at coordinate 2,739,938 of CM046466.1, read as the reverse complement.
TTTGTTTTCTAGTATTCTATATCCGTAATAAAAAAATGAAATTTTTTTACAATTCATTTCCTTGTCTTTTTATGATGACACTTAAAATAGTTTAGTGAAACAAGTTTTGTTCACAAAACTCCCTTTTCGTATTTGTTTATTGTTTATATATGTTAAGGTAAGAAATAGTGTTTTAACAATATATGCTATACATTCATGCAATAAGGGTACTGAAATGTTTAAGAGTAGATGGAGATTGTTTATATATGTTAAAAGATGAAGGTAAGTAATAGTGTTTTACAATATATGCTATGCATTCATGCAGGATGGCACAGAAATATTCAAGAGCAGAAGAAGGCATAGGTAAATAATAAAGTAAAAAAAGAAAAAAAAAGAAATTAAATGTATGGGCGGTTACCGATGGATTCTACTTAAAGTGTTTGAGGTTTTCAAGACTTGTATTCAACTGTAAAAATAAATCATTAACTCTAAGGCCTCGTTTGGTTCACGGAATTCTCAGGAATTGAAATTGAAATTGAAAAATTTTTCATTCAAAATCATGTTTGGTTGGTCAATTGATGGAATTGGAATTGGAAATGGAAAATTTTCCTTCATTCATTGGAATTTACATTCCATCCACTTACCCATGAAATGTTTAACAATCCAATGGAATGTTCAAAATTAACATTTTAATTTCACTTAAAATTGACCAACCAAACACGTTATCAATTTTAACAAGATTCCAATTTCAATTCCTTTGCAAAACATTCTGCGAACCAAACGTCCCCTAAGGGAACGTTTGTTTCACAGAATTCTTAGGAATTGTAATTGGAATTGGAAAATTTTTCATCCAAAATCATGTTTGGTTAGTCAACGGATAGAATTGAAATTAAAAAATTTTCCCTCATTTATTGAAATTCACATTCCTTCCACCGAACTATAAAATGTTTAACAATCCAATGAATGTTGAAAACTAAAATTCTAATTTCACTCAAAATTGACCAACCAAACACGTTGTCAACTTCAACAACATTCTAATTCCAATTCCAATTCCATTTCCAATTGCAATTCTTCTGCAAAATATTTTGCGAACCAAACGCGAACCAAACGACCCCTAACTTTACAAAAATAAAAACATACAATGGTAAAAGAAATCTTATCTTATCTTATCTTATTTACTACTCTAATAACAAGGTAAATAGAGAGGACACATAGCACCACCACATTTATCCACATCAAGTTTTTTTCGTTTCTATCTTTTATTAAATATCATATTAATTACTAATATTATTTAATTTTTATATTAAAATAATTCTTAATAAATTAAGAAAAAGATCTTTTTATTAATGTTGTTTCTAAAGAATATAAATTTTTATAAAATAAGAAAATTTTTTAAAACATCAAACTTTTTTTAAAATATAAAATATTTAATATTGGTGTTTTTTAAAAGTAAATTTTTTATAAAATAATTAAAATTAAGAGTTATAATAAGAATAAAATTTTAAATGACATTTTTTAAAATATTCATTTTAAAACAAAATATTTTATTCTCTTTATAATAAGAAAGATTCCAATCATATCTTATATTAAAATATTATATTATTATTAGAAAATTTTAATTCTATTTAATATTTTATTTATTCGACTCGTATAATACACGGGTTTACTAAAACTAGTAATGTAAATATTATTCGTAGACTCCAACTTTACAAAAATAAAAAACATATTAATTAACATTGCAAAAACTAAAGAAATAAAAGAAGCAAATTAATTTTTTTTGAACGGTTAAAGAATCACTGGCGAGGCACTGGTCCACCCGACCATCTCCATTAATCGAGTACGAAACCGAAATCACTACCAAAAGAAAGCTCATAAAATTTTTTGGCCTAACCTGAAACCTTTTTTTGGTTACAAGTGGAACATAAACCAAGATCTCCTCCTATTTTATAAATCTTAAAATATATCAATTCAACCATTTAAACTGTGTATCATTGGTTAAAAAGTAAATTAAACGTGCCCAAATATTAAACAGCTCACATCTTTCATGCTTTCACCACTCACCCCCTATAAAATCCCCGCTGCTTGTCTCTCTAAAATCCCTCAAATTTTAAAACTTTGGTTTCTTGTAACAATTGTACGCATTAGTGGGTTGTACACGTTTCACTACAGCAACTCACAATAAAAAAAATGGAGAATTTTCAATATTAAGTTACCAATGCATCATACTCAACTTAATGTTTTTTAAATGTTAACTTTACTTAGTGGTATGATTTTTTAAGTGTTAATTAGACACTTATAAGAGATATTTATATTAGATTTTATTTAATTACATGACCATGAACATTGGTTTAAAACCATTTTATGCATCAATTGTACTAGTCGTTTGTGCGTAAGTAGCCCTTCCTCGTTATGTCTAGACGACGTGTTAACTGTTTTTCAAAAAAAAAAACTTCACCAAAACCCTCTATCTCATCTTTTTCTTCTTTCAGATTCCTATTGCTAACGATTCCACTGTCCTGATGATACTCCAACCCCTCTTCTTTAGTTTGTTTGACTTTCATCTTCATGTTGACATCTAATAAGATTTTATTCTTAACCATTTCCTTTTTTTACAACTTTTTTAATTTTTATATGCCACCTAACCTTTTAGGAATAATAATTTAAGCTAGAACCATATTTATAAAGACATATTATAATAGACAACCATTAATGTTATTACATCAAATTACCAATAGGTTACAAGGGGAAAATTATCAAAATAACCATTTGACCAACTCAAATTACCAAAATAACCGATCAAAATCAAGTTTATCAAAAAAATCAACCAATCGTATCCCGCCACGTGTCTCGTCCTCGCCCACGTGGCGAGGATTACCCATGATCCCTCGCCCAGGAAACGTGCCGACGAGGGAAAACCATGATCCCTCGCCCACGTGTCTTCTTCCTCGCCCACGTGTCAAGTTTTGGTGCATCCCTCGCTGACTCAGCGAGGGATTATGAGAATCCCTCGCCCATATTTACGAAAATGCCCCCCCTCGCCAAAAAAAAAATTTAATTAATTAATTTTGAATCAAAAAAATCCGAGTTTTTTAATTATTTATTGTTATTTAAATAATAAAAAATTTTAAATTAAATTTTTTTCCCTATATAACACCATGTTTACCCATATATTTTACATCCTTCTCAACATCTTTCATAAAATTCTCTAAAACTTTATAAAATGTCAATGAATTTCATACTATGTAGTGGTGGTAAATGGCATTTTGTAAACGGAGTTGAAGAATATCTACCATTAAAAGGTAAATGTGTTAGACATGTTCTTAGTTTATCTACTAATATAACGTTTGATGAATTAAGAAATATTATTTCTTCAAAACTGAGAATTCAAAGTTATATACGGTTATCATATAAAATGTCTACCTATACTCATTTTATTGATATATATGATGATAAAGATTTACTATATTTTATGAATGCTGTTCTTAAAGATCAACACGAAATTTTTACGTTATTCGTCAGTGAAGAATCCGGTGTTGGTAGTAGCTCTGTTGTCCACGAAAAAAATTTAAATTTTACAAACGTCACTGAAAAGTTTATTTATGATTTAAACGATATTCCTGTGGATGACGAGAGTTATAGTGATGTTAAGCAAGAATATGATTATGAAAACGAAAAAAATAAGGATTTTTATGAAAAAGAGCATCCGCCTCCCTATCAAATCGAGTATAAAGTTCATGAAGATATATTTTTTTCACAACCGGAGTCATTAGCCGATCCTACAAATAATCCACTCAAAAATACCAGCTCTGGGTTGTCAACGTTTTCTGAAGGTGATTGTTTCAACAACAAAGAAGAATTACAACTGAAATTGGGTATGATGTGTCTTACCGAATGTTTTGAGTATAAAGTGGTTAAATCATCAAAAAGTAGATTTGAGGCGTCGTGTCGTAACGATGGTTGCGATTGGTGTATCCGTGCGCATTGTTTTAAAAATACAAGTATATTTCAAGTTAGATATTTTAAATCACTACATACTTGTTCAAGAACACAAACTTATCCCAATATTCGTCAAGCAAACAAAAAAGTTTTGGGTCATATCATTAAAGACCAATTAAAAGATAGCTGTCGAATTTACAGGGGTAAAGAAATTATGAATGATATTAAAGAGAGATTTAAAGTTAACATATCGTACGCTCAAGCTTGGCGTGGGAAGGCTTACGCGCTCGAACTATTAAAAGGATCCCCAGAAGAATCGTTTTCACATCTTCCTATTTACTGCTACAACTTGAAGAAAGCAAACCCGGGTACGGTCACTGACATTGCTGTAGATGAAATGGGACGTTTTGAAATGTTATTTGTCGCGATCGGTGCAGCGGTAAGTAAATATCACAGTATGATTTTTAATAATATTTTAATAATACTAACATTATTTATTTATTTAGATTCGAAGTTTTGTGCAATTTTTAAGGCCTTTAATTGTGATTGATGGAGCACATTTAAAGGGTAAGTTTTTAGGCACCATGTTTTTAGCGGTAGGTATGGATGGAAACAATCAGAATTTACCAGTTGCATACGGTGTTGGTAAAACAGAGAGCGGAGAGTCGTGGAAATGGTTTTTATCAAAACTTAAAAATTGTATTGGTGATAATCCAAATTTGGCCATTATATCTGATAGAGCTGCCTCAATTGATATAGCAATCAAAACTGTGTTTCCACATGCATATCACGGGTTATGTTGTCGTCATTTGATGGTAAATCTGCGATTAAAGTCAATGAAAGGAAAAAAATATGAGTCATTGTGGTGGTAGACCTGTAAAGCTTATAGAGTTTCTGATTTTGAAGAGAGATTTTATAGACTCACCGCTGTACTTCCACGCGTTCAAAATACTTTAGTCAATATCGGGTTTGAAAAATAGGCAAGAGCACACTGTTCAGGAAGTCGTTATAATATCATGACGTTTAATAGCGCTGAGTCTATCAATGCGTTGTCACGACATGCTAGAAAATTACCAATTATTGGGCTTGTTGAATTTTTCCGAGAATATCTATAGAAATGGTATTTTAATCGTAGACAGATTGCAGGTAATATTTTTATATAAAAGTACCATATAATATTTTATGTTTTTTGTTAAAAATATTAACATATTAAATATTGTAGGTGAACTGTCGCATAGTCTTACAAAATGGGCAGAAAATAAAATAACAAGAAGAATTGCAAAAAGTGCAACATGGACAGTGACCGGAATCGATGATCACACATTTGAGGTTGCAGACGGAGGCAAAAAAGGGTTGGTTGATTTATGGAGCAGAACATGTAGTTGTAGACAATGGGAACTCTCTGGTTTACCTTGTGGTCATGCTATTGCGGTTTCAAGGTTTCTAAATATAACAGATTGTAGTCACTGGGCTTTAAACTGGTTTACTAAAGATTTATATAAGGCTACATATGACGAGTCAATAAATCCTTTACCAGCACAATCTGAGTGGGAGATACCTTCTGATTTTGTGCCTGTTCAGCCACCGCTGATGAATAAAAGACAAGCTGGCAGACCGCGAGAAAATAAACGCATACCGTCACGTGGGGAGGTAGTAAAAGAAGTTGTATGTAGTAGATGTTGTACACAGGGTCATAACCGCGACCAATGCAGAGCCCCACTACCATCACAGGTTTCGTCAAAATCAAGAGCAGATGGAAGCAGTATTCCATATCAACCAACAGCATATGTCAACCCAGAAGATTTTCGTGAATATGTCTTTGACGCAACTAGCCAACCATCAAAAATATGGGATTTTGATTTGAATGAACCTTAATGATAAAATAATTTTGATTTTATTAAATACCTATTTGTATTAAGGTTTTATTTTGAGAATATTATTTAAATGAAAAAATCTTCATTCTCTCCTACCAGTATAAATAGGGTAGTGTAGTGCACCAAATATGAAACCACCAAACTTATCTTCATTCTCTCATTATCTATCATTCCAAATATGCATTTCATCTTTCACATACGTCCTCCTCCAAAACCTTCCTACAGTTCGCAATTACGATATCACTTTATCTACATAATACCGATCAAAAAGATTCTACTGTCTTGTTCTTATTTCTTTTATCTACATAATACTGATCACGAGATATGAGAATTTAGAACGGACAGTAAGAACTTCCGCATTGAAGTGGCTAAGCTGGGTACTACAACTCTATTCTTGCTTGGCCCAATAAAGTCGGCAAGCTCTGATTATAGCTTGCATACTCTATTATGTGTTTACAGCAAAAATTGAAGATATATGATGTGTTTACAGCAAATATTGAAGATATACTATGTGTTTACAGCAAATATTGAAGATATATTATGTGTTTACAACAAATATTGAAGATAATATAAAGTTATACGATAAAATTCTAATTTGAACGAGGTAAGCTGCGCCAGAAATACAATTGATCAGCCATGAATCGCCTATACAACTTACAATTCTCCTTAAAATTTGCACCACAATCTATCGGCTTGGACGTAACGAAATGTTCCATCAACTTGCAGACGTAAACTCCTTCGTTCCCTCTTAAATTTTGGGGTATGGTAACATAATCTTCATTTAATTCAACAGCAAATGGTTTTTCTGCTTGTCCGGTCTTTTTCCAAAAACGAAGGTTTACTAATAAAGCACTGAAATAAACTGATAGTTTCATCAACACCGGGTGAACAAATCGACCAAATTTATCTTCACCTATTTCTTCCCTGCAAAAAAGTTCTAATTTGATTGTTCGCAAATTAACACGAACAAGTACCCATTTTTCACTCTGTATACAAAAAGGAAAATACACATAATCAACATCTAAAAAAGAGGGATAAGGGTTGTACTTCCCATCAGCAAACGAAATAGCACGCTTGCTACATGAATCCATTAAGAAGTCAAAAAATTGTGGAGGTAGTATACTCCAACGCATATTTGACAGTCCATCTTTGTATAGCTCTCTGTGTCTCCAATTCATCATTCTTAAAACCCAACCTTCAACATGCTGTATAAATATACATTTATTAATATAAGTAAAAAAATGCATATATTAATAATATATATAAAAGTTTACCACTGAGGTTAATTGACCGTTACGTCGGTAACCAAGTAAAATACCCCAAAAATTCTTGTCAAGTTTTACAGGTGTTAAAAATATAGCAGAATAACAAAACGGGGCGTCCCCCTTATTATAAAACTCCATAACATCTGTTGACCAATTATCTGATTCATCATCTGGAATGGCCCATCTACGTACAGTAGGTCGATTGGAGGGTTGTAATGGTACGTTTATAGGAGGGTTTTCTTCCGTGTTTTGAACATTAGAAGTTGAAGATTCTGATTGATTTTTTGGACGCCTCCATTTACTTATGATCCAAGATGACGGTTTAGGTGCGGGTTGAGAAGAGTATTGTTGTTTATCCATAGATTTATGAGATGAGAAATGTAGAGTGTGGTTGCTAGTGAGTGAAGTATAAACTATGTGTCTATTTATAGATATCATATTATGAATTTAAATATAAAATTAAATGTAATATGCTAATATCGTATTTAATCTTTCGCTTAGTAAAATATTGTTAACAGCTAATATCGTATTTTCAACTAATCAAATATATACAATTTAATGAACTTATAATCTATTAGTTAAATTTTCATACAATAATACTGCTAATTTCTCTCTAAACTTTTGAGCTGTAACTCGTACATCTTCAACAGGACATAACTCATCTCCGTTAATAAATTATTACCTGTTATAAACTGTAACAGTCCATTGTAGCAAATTTATTCGTATCAAAATCCAATGTTCCAACGCAATGTTCATTGGAAAATATAACTGTAAAAAACAACAAGTTAAAATGATTTAAATAAATAATAAAAATATTTAATTTATAATTACCTCATCAACATCTTTAATTGGTGGATAAAATGGCTCCGAACCATTTGCGTATGTAGATAATTTTTTCATTTCAAACAAAAAAATGGTAAACCACGAAGGAAAAACTACCCAACGTGCATTTGATGGTCGGGACCGTAACAGATATGTCACATACGCCCATATATGCTGCTCAAAATAAATCATTAAATTAATTAATACGAAATATAAAAAATTTAATATACATAAATAAATATTTAAATTGAATGCTTACGTCTGCCTCAAGCCAACCATTTGTATTTCCAATTTGAAGTAAATCACCTAAAAATGATGATGTGTGTTCACGACCCACAGTAAGCGAAGTAGTGAATCGATCACCACTGGTGAACAACTCCAACACATTTTTTTGAGGGTTATTTTTATTTTTTTCTTTTTTAAAAACAAAAAAAGGTGAACTAACGGCTGCCGATGGCTTAATTTCACGTTTCTCTTTTCGTAACGCGATCGGAACCGTCTGTTAGTTAAAACAATAAGATAAAGTAATAAGAACAATTATTAATTTAAATAATATTTAATAAATATGTAAGAATAATTAAATAATACCTTCTCTATACTACGTGTCTTTAAATCAGAAGATAATACAATCTAAAGTAAAAAAAAATTATAAAACGTTATTAAATATAAGTTACATAATAATTATAATAATTAAATTGAAATTAAATTTGGTAATACCTTCTCTGTACTAGGACCAGGAATAGGAGATGAAAACGTCTGAGGTGGAGTATTTACAAATTGATTTGTATTAAACTAAACCATAAGAATTTATAAAATGTTAGGGTTTATTAAATATTAGTATTATAAAATAATTATTAAACTAAATCATAAGAATTGATTTGTATTAAACTAAAACATAAGAATTCATTATACTTACTTCTTCTGCTTCTGCTTCTGTATTGCCTTCAAACATATTTTTCGCGCTATAAGTTTCTGTTTTTTCTTTTTTGAAGTAGTTATCCTTTAAAATAAAAACATTAAATCAGTGAATTCATTATAATATATGTATTAAGGTTAATTATAATTGAAGAATAAAATAATTACAAGTAATCTGTGATCAATTTCTTCTATACTTTTCGGATCACAGCAGTGAACATTTTTTTGCTTTTGTTTTTCATGTGATTCTTCATTATTGTGTTTTTGCGTACTAAAGCAATTATCAAACTGCGGTACGTTATTGCCGTCAGGGTCGTTATTTTCAAATTTTATTTCTTCCTCCTCGACGGGAATTTCACCCCAGTGAAGACAACTTATTCTGTAGTATTGTTGGTACTACTCAAAAGTTGCTGAAATAATATTTGATGGTAGATAATGACCCTGAAATTATTTGAAAAATTAAATTTAGTACTAACAAATATTTATTCATGTAATTTATTTCAACTTAATAGCTTACCTCTTTTGAATTGTTTATAATAGATAAAGCTTGTTCCCAAGTAATTAAACTCATGCGTGGCCAGTCAATACCTCTTGGCACATACCCACGACGTTTTCCAAAAGTATGCATTATTGGAAAAATTTCGTAAATCCAAATCTATAAAAAACAAAATAGATTGGTTGAATAAATAATAATAAATAATCAATATAATTAGAATTATTAAATTCAAAACTTACCTTAAATGTCCAAACAAATCCTTTAATGCTGTATCTCAGCTTTTTCTTTCGTTTTTCTCTTTCATTTTTATAAAGAGCATTATATATATGAGGGTAAGTATGATTCCAAAGATATGTACCCCACGGAAAATTATTCCATGCCCCTAAATCATTTATTAAATCTAATAGTTGACTGTTTAAAATTTTTTTTTCTTCTAATCCCATAAAACCTTGTTGAACAAGTAATAATAAACAAACTTTTATTACAGTTACATCATCTAACATGTGTAATCTGTTATCAAAAACTTCTCTTAAATCATCTAAAGTAGGTTTAATTATTCCATTTTTATGAAAAACCATATCGACAAAATTTGTTTTCGTAGGAATAATTTGGCGCGTCATATCACCAAATTTAAACCCGGTAATAATACAAAATTCCTTACGGCCAAATTGGAGATTTTGTCCATTAATTGAAAAGTTGATACCGTTCTCCGGATTGTCGGTATGAACTTGCGTTTGTAATATTAAATGAATAAGTGATGCATCATTAGTAATGGATTCACATAATAGCCATTTTACAAAACATGTGCTATTAAACATAACAAGTTGATCAGGATTGTCTTTTAATTTAATATAAATTTGTTTTGCAACTTTTACATTACATCTAATAGTAATACTATTGGATGCATAAAAATCCTGCATAAAAATAATAAATAAGTTCAATATAATAAAAGGAATAAAAAATAAAAATAATAGTAAAAGTCAAAATAAATAAACAAAAACTAACCTCGTGCTCCATCAACAAGATTTTCTCAAACAAATTTTTAGAAGCTTTTATAAAGCTCTTCTCGAATTTTTTAAAAAAATCGGGGTCTCAAATGGTCCCCCATGTCCCCCCATCGAGCCTATATATACTTCTCGCCACCTTTAACCATTACCTCGCCTGAATCCGCGTGCGACGAGACCTCGATTTGACCCGGCGAGGGGGATGTCACATCCCTCGCCTAGATAAGTGTACCCCTCGCCTAGTTTATTGCACCTCTCGCCTCGTTTAGCGTTCCCTCGCCTCGTTTAGTGTACCCCTCGCCTCGTAAATCGAACCCCTCGCTGACATGGAGGTGACGTGGGCGAGGGGGATGTCACATCCCTCGCCTAGGGTGACGTGCCCTCGCTGACTTGGCGAGGGGGAAGTCCAATCTCTCGCCTAGGGAGTTGCACCCCTCGCCTAACAATTTTTTTTTTTTTAAATTCGTTTTTCCACGTGGGCGAGATTAATACATGTGGGCGAGGGGAAAATATACCACGTGGGCGAGGGTTTAGGAGGTTTCCTCGCTACGGGCGAGGGTCAAAGTCAAAGGTCTTTTTTTTTTTTTAACTGGTCAATGGTTGTTTTGGTAATCTAAGTTGGTCAACTGGTTATTTTAGTAATTTTCCCGGGTTATAAGCCATGGGCTCTTAACCATTTACTAATGTTTAATTTCATAGATGTGAAAACATGAATAGTATATCCCACTTGCAGGTGACGTGATTATTATTATTATCATTATAGTTTTTTTAAATAATGAGCATCTTAATTATTCACATTCATTGAACTGGTAAAATTAATGTTCATTCAAGTAAAGGATGATCGGTAGTACTATTTGACAAACACTTGAGACCGTCGATTTAATTTCTCATAGTTTAAGGTTACTAGCAATCGTCTTATTTTTCATATTTTTTCCTGGGTGATGCATCAGTAGCATGTTATATTTTCCCATTTTTCTTGAGTTCTCCTGTCTGAAACTGTAATAATGAGGGTGGTGTGGAGTTTCATGATGTCTTGGAATTTTCAACCAGGTCAGGGGTTTTTAGGGTTATCGGGTTTTGGGGTGGTGTTTCCATCCAGGTCCAGGTTTTTCCCACACTCCCCCATTGTTGACTATGTGTCCCAAAAGACTATAGATGTAATATAAATACAGGGACTCTTTTCAAAACAAAATCAAAAGATAAAACTATAATAGTTATATAAAAAAAATTCATTTCTCACCTAGATTCAAGTTAGCCTACCACTTCTTTTTCTTAAAATTAAACCATTAATTTTGCAATCAAAGAAACAAAAATAACATGTTTACATTTTAAGAACAATGATTATTACGTTGCAAAATCTATTTATACTCGGATAAAAAAATATAGCTATTACGATTATTAAAAAATAAACATAAAATTAAGGTGGTGGTCCTTTATATTTTATCACAAACTACCTAGGTTGTACCTTATTTCTTTCTAGTTATCAATTATAAATAATCATTTCAAATAGACCTACTTTCATATAATAAACTGAAATGATCACAACTAAAATTTAAAACTATCATTTCGTATTTTTAACCCTTTTAATTGAGCATATGATTCCATTTTCAAGAATTTGTCATTAATCAAATGATGGATTGGCCTTTCCTTTAATCGTCTATAATAATAATAATGATAAATATATGACCTAACACAACTTAATCTATACATATTACATACTTGTGCTATATATGTATGCAGTGTATGCATGTTATCATGTATGTATATATCAATCATTCTCTATCGTGTGATTTTATCTTAAGGGCTGCTACGAGTTCAACTGCAAATATACCAATGAGATACCAAGTAACACCGGCTAGAATAACTTGCAACCACGAGCTGTTAACGACATCCACCAACATAGAACCACCAACATGTGTTTCAATTCCACCACCACCACTGTTTCCAAGTTGCAACCGAACTATAATCGCTGCGACAACAGCCATCGCAACAGGAACACCCTCTTCATAAGGATTACTACGTCGTATCTTGTTTGGAACCTCAAATTTCTCATCGTATGAATCCTTGTTTGGTTTCTTGAAAGTGGTACTGGGTGATGATTTATGGTTGGATTTGCTGTTGGGTGATTCTGGGAGGATAAACTGTGTGGGAGTCCAGTACTCGGATGAAGTGCTTGGTTTTGGTTGTCTAGTCGTTTGTGTTTGTTGTCGGGCAGCTACAGCTTCTTTAAGTTTGTTGATGCTTGGTGAGTTTGATTGGGTGGAATTCTCGGCTATTTGTAACAGTTTTTTGCTAGTTTGAGTCGCGGGCATTCCTGGAATCGGTGGTTGCCAATATAGCCAGTTTGTGATTGATCTAATTGCTTGAATGGCTGACATTCGTGTTTGCCATTGGCGGTCTTGGTCCTGATCCACAGTTTATAGAGCTTGAATTAGGTGACTAAGTAACCAGACAAATGTAGGGGACGCCCTGAGAACCCATTTTGACCCGAACCAAATTTAAAACGTTCTTTTTAATAGTATGTTTTGACCAAACTCATTTTTTTGAAAACCATTTTAAGGCATTACCCAACCCAACCTGACCCAAAATTTGGCAGACTTAGTTATAACTTATAGGCACCTTTGAGCGTTTGGAAGATCCTTTTTCCATGGCTGCTAGAAAACTATCTTGGAATTTATCCACATCGACGAAGATATTTGAAACACGAGTACCCACAGTGTTGCCTGCACCGATTCTAACATTACCACGCGGTTGCTTTGACATGAGGAACTCTAATGCTGCCAGTTTAGACCTCTCCACCATCCTAGACAAACACATAAATCAATATTTCGGAAAAAAAACAGGAAAAGCATGAAAAATGTAACTTATTTGTAAGAAGTGGCAAGATTCATAAGCTTACGAGATGCAATTAACAGGGCATGCTTCTATGGCCTCATGAATCTTACTTTCAGGATCAGCCCATTGAGCAATAACCCGAGCTCTACCATATACAGATTCAATTGCGAAGGTCTTTTCGGCCATTAAGGCACATTTTAAGCAGCCAACACATTTAATTTCATCAACAAAAACAGCCCTCTTCTCACTCTCAGATCCATACCATACCGAGTAGATAGGTTTCCCTGTATATCCTTTGAAATCTGCGACTTTAGCTTGCTCCTGTGAATAGAATCAATAATTATCAGAATATGAACAGATTATACGTATGAAATCAGTTATTCTTAGATCAGAATTATTGAACTGTTCATATTATCAGAAGATGAACAGAATATACGCATGAAATCGGTATTTCTTAGAACAGAATTATTAAATTGACTCATGATTTCAAGTAATCTGATAATCACGATAGAAATCAAAGCCATCGCCATCTGTTTCATTCAAATATTCAATCATATCACGAGGTTCAACAAAAAACAGTTCGAATTTAATATTCAAGCTCAAATCATTGCGGTTAATCTAAAACAAACTGATACCTGTATAAATTTCTGTATACGAAGTGATAACAAATAAGAATAACATCGCAGAAAACTACATAATCAATCATCTAGGGTTTCGACATCAAAATCAAACTACAAACAAGCAACTGAATCATACCTTATCATAAGAAAAACGCGAAAGCGGATCAGATAGAACAGCATAAGCTTCATTGAGAACAATCGCCATATCGTGTCCCGCCACTCCGGCGATATCCGGATGGCATTTCTTTTGCAGCGATCGGTACGCCTGTTTGATCGCCGAGTGGTCCGAAGAACTATCTACGCCGAGGAGATCATAGAGATCGAAATCTGTTATTGAATACGATGAAGATTGTGAAGATTTACATAGCAGAGGCGAGTGATCGGAGCATCTCTTTGTTGTTGATGTGGTGATGAATGTTTTGGATTTGAGAGGTGTTAGTGGAGTGATTGATGATATTGATGGCGTTGTGGTGTATGATGAAAAGGTTATTGAATGCATGGTGCACTCCGGTGGGATGGGAGTGCTGGAGATGGAGAGTGGGGGAGATATTTTGTAGACGCGGGAGAGTTGCAGATATTTTGTTTATTTCTTTTTCTTTCTTTTTCCTCTGCCACTGACCCCATTTATCCTGATTAAAATCAGTTTTTAAGAATATTTGAAAATAGTGTAGTTCTTTAAAGGTTTGGCAAAACATACCCCTCTACTTATAGGGTAAGCGGAATGGGTTCGGGGTTGGGTCAGTGCCGTCGCTACCATCCTCTTGGGTTACTCGAAAGATGGGAATTACGGGTTATGCAACCTGAAGCAATGCTGAGAGTTGTGTGTGTGTTAACTTAATTTAATATAAAAAGGGTTAGAAATGGTAAAAGAAACATTACGGTCTTTTAGAGAAGTATATGTGACGTCTACGTGGAGGAGAGATATGAAAGATGAGAAAAAAAAGGCAGTCCCCACCTTAAGAGTGATATGGTGGTGATCAGAATAGGTGTAATCATCCTTGGATTAACTATTGAGATGGAAGTGGCCTAGAAAATGTTAAAATGGACCGATTATGCAACAAACAACCACAGGTAGTTCCGTAGTTTGCATCAAGACCGAGTAGCTTGCTTCGCTGTCATACCTGAATTTCAAAATCTAAAGCCTTGATTTTGTACTTAGTGGTTTTCCTTAGTTTTAATAATTTAAATTTATTTCATTCAAAGTATAAAGATAGTTAAATTCTTGTTTGAGTATTTTATACATTTATTTATATAGATTTAATTATTATACGATTAATATTAATTAACTCAACCTAACAAGCTTAGATTTAACTATAGGAAGAGCTTGATTTGATTCTCTAATCATTTAATATGAAACCAATTTTTATCAGTGTAGTTATGTTGTTCGACGTCGTTCCGCAAGCTATGTTAGGTTTATTCTTTCATGAAATCGTAGTTATAGGTTTTGATAAAAAAGAATAGTCACCGCAAACACCCGAAGCCCAAATAACAACTAGTACAAAAGGTGAGCACGTATGCTGGTAGTTTTTTCATAATATGTACCAGTTTGAACGAGTTACAACAACATGAGCCTCCACCATTGGCTATAATGGAATAAAACCAACAACCTTCACCTAACGTACAAATATTCTTGCAGGTTCTGCACCAATTGTCAAATTACAAAAAATGAAGTTTAAAGATTAACAACTAAAATAAAAAAGATCTTTTTTTGAAGAAACTAAACCATAGCATCGTCAATGACATATATGTAAAGAAATTTGCACTCAGGTTTTAGAAAGACAGAAAATGCCTGTTTTGTTGGGTTCGGTTCAACTCAACCTTTGATAATTGAGTTTAATCTGAATTCAAACACGTGTAAGTTTTTCCAACTTTGAATTTGCAAAAACAATGCCGTAACACTTTGGCTTTTCATAGAAGAAACAAAAACAATCGTTAAGATACTCAAGAATCACGTAAACTCGCTTGGGTGGGTGTTTATTGGGAACTGGAAATGGGTTCTTGATACATGAGAAGCAGAAGATGAATCATCACACAAGACCCCTTTGTTTAAACACCTCAAACATTGCAGATCCAATCTTTGCTGGTGATTCCACTACTGTCACACCAGCTTCCTTTAGGGTCTTGATTTTGTCTTGTGCTGTACCTTTTCCACCTGATACTATCGCTGCAAGTTCAAAGAGACCACTTAAGCTAAAACCAACAAAGATAATAGAATCATCATGAACATTGAAAATTTGTGAATAATTCTAGGTGGTCAGGCTCAGGGAACAAATAGTGAGCCTGTCGCCTAGGCGCGGGCGCTTAGAAGCGCATGCTCAAGACAAGCAAGGGGCGCAGGCGTGTGCATTCCAGTCCCTTCGTAGCTGTTTTAGGCTGGTTCCAAAACATTTTAAGCTGTTTCAGAGAAGCTCAGGCACGCCTTTGCACCTTGCTGCATTCAAGGCTGTTTGACTGACCTCACTCGCCACATGGGCGCTTAGGTGAGCAAAAACTGAACCGTTAACCGAAACGCTAAACGACGAAACTGAACCAAAATTAACCGAAAACCGACAAAATCAACAAAACCGCACTAACCGAAAACTGAATTAACCGAAAAACGGTTTCAGTTTTGTACCCAAGGTTAACCGAATTAACCGAAACCGAACCGAACCGAACCATTCATATTTTCATGTTTTTCCTAACGATATTCATGTTTTTTTAGCTTTTATACTTCAAATATAAAATAGGTTGAAGAAGATTGTATGTGAATGGGAGATAGAGAATGTCGAAAGTTAACATGAAAATTGCACCTTATTCTAGTGTTAAGTTTTAAACTTTTCATAATTCAAGAAACCAACTTTGAAACCTTAAAACATTGCTTTACTACACTCTCTGCATGCTATTTTGACAACAAAAGTTTAAACCTTTAACACACGATTACTTTCCAACATTTAGAAATAAGGAGCACGAACCAAGTAGCAAAAAAAGTATTATGTTGGATAATTAACCAAATCTAACCGAAATCGAACCGAAAACCAAACCGAAGCTCGGTTATGGTTTTTTCATTAACTGAAGGTCGGTTATCGGTTCAATGGGGGGCTAAAAGCTGAACCGAACAGTGCACACCCGTAGCGTGCATCTTAGAGTACAGAGGGATATTTTTGAGAGAAAGTAAAGGTTTGAATTATTTTTAGTTACCAAGCCACCCATGATCTACACCAACTAATTTTACATGCAAAGGGTATAATTGTAACATTATGAAAAATAAATACCTCCAGCATGTCCCATACGTCGACCAGGTGGAGCAGTAAGTCCTGCGATAAAGCCAACAATGGGCTTTTCTGTCCCACTTTCCTGTTTTCATATAAAGAAACTTGAATAATAAGAAACTCACACCAGAAATTTCAGCAATTAAACCTTATCATAAGCAGAACTATGTATCGCCATTATGCAAGTATTTTAATATGATAATGCCATAGGACCTTCTCTAGCCAAAATCAGCACAAATAAATAAAACATCCTAGCATCTGCAATTGGTTATTGATTATTTGCTCAATATCACTAGATGTTTATTAAAAAAGACCTCAACAAGCTTTAATCTTCATTATCACAATTAACAAGAGATGTCGTCATTATAATATCAATTCACTTGATTCTATCTATACAAGTGTAGCATTAGCATATCTGACCTTTATGAGGGCAGCTGCATCTTCTTCTGCAGTACCGCCTATCTCACCAATCAGAACAATGCCTGAATATCAAAAGGCAATAAGTTTCAAAATATGGACAATAAATTAAATAACAATTTGACTGAAATATATAATGACAGAAGAGAAAATTGCAAAAATAGTCCCTATGGTTTGATCATATTGCAAGTTTGGTCCCCAGATTTTAAAAATTGCAAATTTAGTCCAAACATTTGAAAGTTTGTTGCAAATTTAGTCCCCACCGTTAGTGTCTGTTAGTTTTTAACGATCTGGGGACTAGATATGCAATATGATCAAACCATAGGGACTAATTGTGCAATTTGTTCTAAAAATTAAAAAAAAAGTAAAAAACTAAAAAAATCATATAAAAATTAAAATTTAAAAATTAAAAATTAAAAGATTCAAATAAACGTTAATAAAGAAACCCAATCATCGTTAAAAAATAGAATAATGGTTAAAAAATTCTTATGTTTGATTTTAATTTCTTTTAAATTTTATTTGATTTTCAAATTGTTTTAATTTTTAGAGCAAATTGCACAATTAGTCCTTATGGTTTGATCATATTGCATATCTAGTCCCCAGATCGTTAAAAACTAACGGACACTAATGGTGGGGACTAAATTTGCAACAAACTTCCAAATGTTTGGACTAAGTTTGCAATTATTAAAATCTGGGGACCAAACTTACAATATGATCAAACCATAGGGACTATTTTTGCAATTTTCTCATGACAGAACAACAGAAGTACTTAAAGCCAAAGGTGATTGCTTGAGATACAACTACAGCTAGATACTACTCAGGTCACAGAAAAAAAAAAAAAAAAACTATTTGCTTCAAGCTCTTGAAAACAGAACCCAACACCATATAATAACTACCACATATCATTTCATTTCAAGCTTAACTTACCTTCTGTCTGAGGATCAGCGATGAATTTCTTCATGCAGTCAACAAAGTTGGTCCCATTGAAAGGATCCCCACCAATGCCTACACAGGTGGATTGGCCTAGGCCGACAACTGTGGTTTGGTAAACCTGCAACAAAGTGAGACATGTCATTCAGATAATTTCACAGAATGTTTTCTATGATTCAAAAAAGGAATAACAATTAATTAAACTAATTACTCGTAAGGCATAAGCTTAGGGTCATCTCATGTGTCTTTATGACATCCTCAAGTCCTCAACATATGAACAACGACTTAGTAAGTGTCATGAAAAGCAATCATTAGTTGAAACTAACAACCAAAAACCTATGGCAGCCTACCTTGACTGATACTTCCCACGAGTTTAGATTTTAATGTAAAGTTCTTTTATTACAAATATTGTCCTTTGTTATTGACAAAACTATATCTTATCAAATTTAAAACTGGAAGTAGCCTATTTGACATTCAAAATTAACGTAGGAGGTAATCTCGAATGAAGGGAGCACACTATAAGACTTTGTGGTATTTAGAACTAGAAGAAAACTTTAATAAGTAGGAAGGTATATAGATGGTGCTCGAGATCCTATGGCCTATCAAACCTCAAAATAAGATTTCGCAAGGTAATAAATTAGAAAGTTTGGTGTGTGAGAGGTTCCTTCTAACAACCAAAGATAAATAAGAAACCATCCGTTAATGGTTATCACCCATGACGTTTAGTTCTCACTTCATATAAGTTTGCAAATCACTACCAAAGTCTTCAAAAACATGATATCAAAAAGATACAAACATACTTTTTGACCAAAGTCTTCATATAAGTTTGACTAATGCTATTTACGTAAATGTTCTACACGAAGAAAACGTAAAACATTCTACACGAAGAAGTAGAAGAAAGTCAAGAAACTACTCAATAGAATGAGAAAACCACCTAAAGAATTTTCAAGCATATACAGCATCATGAGAATAAAAAATCATAAGTTAATGGAGTAATAACAGCTCAAAAATATCTCACCGCTTCATATGTTAGCGTGCCGGACCGAGATACAATACCAATGCGCCCTGGTTTGTGAATGTAACCAGGCATAATTCCAATCTTGCATTCTCCAGGCTTAATGATACCAGGGCAGTTGGGACCAATTAACCGAGTTTTTGACTGCTGAAGAAGAGCAGCCTTTACCTTAACCTGTACGCATTTAGTTACAAAGGAAAAAACAGTTACTTGTATCCTAAATGAAGCACAAGTAAATACGTACACGGTACATCAGAGTTTAACTGGTCAGTAGAATGTACAAAATTAGATATATTAGCTACAAGAAATGCAAATTAGTAAATTACCATGTCATGTTGCGGTATTCCTTCTGTAATGCAAACGATTAAATCCAGTTCAGCCTCCAATGCCTCCATGATGGCTGCTGCAGCAAATGGTGGAGGTACGTAAATCACAGACGCATTAGCCTTGGTTTCAGCTTTTGCATCTGCAACCGTGTTGAAAACAGGGAGCCCCAAATGCTCTGTCCCACCCTTCTTCGGGGTAACTCCACCAACCTATGCAAGAACAAAATTTCAAAATAACACAGTTCAGTTCTTGCAAATCCCATATCAAGACAATGTCACCATAACATACAACAACGACAACCTACAAAAGAACAAAACTAGCTGCAAGAAATAAAACCAACCAATAAAGAATTATAGTAGGAGACACTTGCAATATCAACCGAGACTTAAAGATACCTATTCAGGAGATATATACAAATGCATCATAACTTTAAAAGCACTATAGCTAGCACTCTTGCAGTGAACACAGAGTAAAACCTTAAGATGTTACTAACCGCTTTAAAAAACTATACATCCTTTGACAGATCATACTTGCCCCATTCCAAAATGCTTCAACTTAATGTCATCTCCACAATTAACAAAATACAAAATCTAACAATCATATCACAGATCACCAAACAATCTAAACCCTAGATCCAACAACACACACGAAACACAATCACGTGGCTATCAAAAACGTCAACGTATGGTAAATCAAATCAGGTGGTTTATATACCATCTTAGTGCCGTATTCAATGGCTTGTTCGGTGTGGAAGGTGCCGTTTTTGCCTGTGATTCCTTGGCATATGACGCGGGTGTTCTTGTCGACGAAAACGGCCGGTGGCGGAGGAGCTGTGGCGAACGAACGCGACCGAGAGATCGAATTAGAAGAGGATGATGATGATGGTACAGGAGATGTGCGAGATGTGAGCTTTGATGAGAGATTGACGATGAATCTAGTTGCTTGTCGAGACAT
Source organism: Flaveria robusta (assembly GCA_025506415.1). Taxonomy (NCBI): domain Eukaryota; kingdom Viridiplantae; phylum Streptophyta; class Magnoliopsida; order Asterales; family Asteraceae; genus Flaveria; species Flaveria robusta. The sequence goes on along the minus strand of CM046466.1, from coordinate 2,719,301 downwards.
ATTGGCTGCTGCTGCTGCTGCTGCTGCTTCGAATCTCTATTCGGTGAAAGACCTCGAGGAGAGACGACAATTATTTGAAGGAAGTAGGGAAGACGCTGCAGGAAGGGCACTAATATGGATACGGGTCGGGGTGGGTCACCGGGTCAGGTCAGTATTTAAAGGTCTTGGGTTTTTTAATTTTATATTTTTTTTTACCGAACAAATTTTTTTTCTTTTAAAATGGTGTCTTTAAAAAGCTAGTTGCTGATTTGACCGTAATTGAAGTTTTAAAGCTACTATAACCTAGTTAAATGGGAGTTTCAAACCCATTTTTATTCAAACCCTTAACAGACGTTAAATTCATTTTTTTCTTCATTTTTAACAACTTTTAACCAAAAAAGACTTTAAACCCACTACGCTTGATTTAAAATAATTTTAATAAATTCATACATGTCTATATAGCATATTAACTAAATAAATCACTACACAATCTAACAACGAATCTATACTGGTTATAAATTACATTGTAAACTAATTATGTGTTTAAATTTGAGTTTGCTTTAAATAGGTTTTACGTTATCCTACTGGCTTACAACTCAAATGACACAACTCATAATTTGTTTTTATTACTAATAAGTTTTTACCTTCTCGTGTTTAAAGCACTTGCCTTTTTAATAGATCAGAGACACCAGAGGTGTACAATTTCGGATATCCAAATTTTGAATTCACGTTCAGATACCAACAAACATCTGATTTCTAGAAAGAATATTTAAAACTTGGTGATTTAATTAAAATATTTTTACAATTTTATTACTATTTTATGATAATTTTATAATCAAAAAATTTAAAATCTAAAAATTTTCATATATCAAATTTTTTTTTTATATTTTGGGTTTAGAATTTCGGATAATTGTAGTTCCGGTGCAATCATTAAAGATTTAAAGCTTCATGCTAACATCGAATTGTGTCTCACCATCTGTTCGCTGTTTACTGTTTACAGTCAGAAAACCAGAAACTCGATTGTGTTCTTGTTCGATCAATAAAAAGCAAGCACTTTTCAAGAAATTGTAGTTCCTGAGCTAACCTACTTATCCAATTGACAACGGGATACACTGTTAAAAATCTAAAAGATTCAAACCCTAGAAAAATGGGGGTTTCCCCTTACGTTGGGATCGCCATTACCATCGCTCTGATTTCTCTATTATTCGCTTTATACCCACTCACCTATCGTCTTCCTGCATCGCCATCACCGTCATCCCTTGTATGTATAACTTCAATTTTGTGATTTAAGTCTCATTCATATGTTTATTTACTATATTTCTAGTTATTAATTCTGTTTATTTGACAATTGCGTTCAATTCGAACCACAAGGCGCTTTGATTTTGATTCACAATAATCTCACTTTGTGGTTATTGCGGAAGACTTGATCAGATTTGTTAAACAGTGGCTTGAATCTATTGTTTATAACACAAGTTTGATTGTCACAACTTATATGTTACTGTAAGCGATATAGATGTTTGAGACTGATTTTTTAATATTGAAAGGAGATAATTTATGTGCATTTACTGCTAATATCTGCATTTACTCACCACCTTAATGTTATTACAAATTTCTCTGCCAGAAATTGTTTACAGTAGAAGATCTGGCTATATACAATGGGACTGATGATGGCTTGCCAATCTTGTTAGGAATTCTTGGGTACTTGCTTTTTCACATTTTCTTTGCTTTTGATCGATGTATACAGTAGAAGATCTGGCTATATAAATGTCTAACTAAACTTGATCAGATTAACTTCAGTGGATAATATATTATTACCAATGATTGAAAAACATATTAACAATGATTTATGAGCATGGGAACTTGTTTAAATGCCAAATTTGAAACTAGACATGCACGGACAACTGTATATCTATTATCATTTCTTTCAAATTACTTTTTGGTATGTGGTATTGAATACCAGGTATTCAGATACTATTAGTTACATTCTATATCTTATATGCAATAATTTTACTTACAATTATTAATGTTTGCCTACAACAAATCCAGAATGCACATCATTTTTACTGAATATGCATGCTGGTGGATTTGCCATTGGACATCCATCAGCTCTGTTTCAAACTTGTTGGTTTTCCTCAAAATTTGAACTTTAACCCTTATTCATTGAAGGAAGGAATTCCTGTTTTCTCTCTCTTTTTTTTTTCAAACTACTATCAAACAACAATGTTTTTGTATTGAAATAGTTAATTTTCCTGTAATTTTGTAGTCAGACTAAATAGAAGTAAGGAGTATCAGTATCGTGACAGATTATTAACTTTTAAATGCCAGCTAACTGAACCAGTATCATGAATTCATGATGATTATTACTTGTCATTTTATCTTCTTACTTTTTTTTTTCTTTCTGGGAAATTGGTAATTAGGTCTATGGAATGTATGCATAGAGCTTAGCATTGGTGATTTGGGTTTTAATTTGTTCCTTTTGTTTCATGTCTGGAACCTCAGGTCAGTGTTTGATGTGACAAAAGGGAAATCTCATTATGGGAAGGGAGGTGGCTACAATCACTTTGCCGGAAGGTTTTTATACTTTTTCCTTATTGTTTTCAAACGCATTATCTTCTAAGAAAGTACGTTACTGATTGGATAAAACTGTAGTAATCTTATATCTTATTGTCTCATAGAAGGTGTAAAATTTTCATCAATGTATGTCAATAAGGGTATGCAAGCTAAACTAGATTGACTGTACTAGAGAGTTCTATTGATTATAAACTCAATTGCTTGTTATTTTCTTTATGAGTTTGAGTAATCAACTAGTTTTAGATTTTAAGTTTGTTGTTTTTACTTTTTATGATACCTGACTTCCATCCTTTTTGTTTAATATTAATTTCTATTCCTTCTTTCTCTTCTATTCCAGAGATGCTTCCAGGGCATTTATTTCTGGAAACTTCACAGGTACATTTGTCAAATCTTGTCAAATAATGCACTATTTTGGGTGGGTGATTTGCATATAATGGTAAAATAAGATGAATTTTGCATATATAAGTAACAAGTGCTAGAAGAATTTATAGTTGTGAACTTACATATATTATCTTTTGTGTTTATCATTTAATGGATTCAGGAGATGGACTTACTGACTCTTTGGTTGGTTTATCCAGCACCGAGGTAATTAATGTCTAGTTTTCCTAATCAACTTCTAATGATTTATTTGATGATTGTGATAACTCATAATGAACCACATTTGGATAATAATAAAAAGTTTAACATTCTATATTCATTTTATAGGTGAAGAGTGTAGTTGAATGGAGAGACTTCTATATCAGAACATACATGTTAGTTTATGCTCTTTTCTGATTAACATTTTCTATCAGAAATTTTTAATAATTGTTGGATTCTTGAATAACTTGCATTTGTATTATGTCACCCCATGTATGATGCCTTTATATTGGCTAATCAACAGACCCGTCGGCAAGTTAGTTGGTAGATATTATGACAGTGAGGGGAAACCCACAAAATATCTTAAAGGAGTAGAAGCAAAGGCAGCAAGAGGTGCACAGTTAATCGAAAAGCAAAAGCAGGAAGAAGCTAAAGTACCCGGCTGCAATTCCAAATGGAGCCAGGATGAAGGTTCTGAGGTATGCTTCCAATGCATATGTGGTTAAAAATGTATTTAGAATACAAAGTCGATATTATTATGGGAAATTCAAAGTTTTTTTGTTTAATTCCAAAAGTCAGAAGTCCCAAAAGTGGTAACTTTGTATCTTGGTGTGTGGCAGGTGTGGTGTGACCATGGATACCCACGTCTCGTTCAAAGACCACTGGAGATAGCATTGACGGGAAAGATGAGCAAACGTTGTGCCTGTTATAACGAAACAGATTTGGACCAGCCGGGTTTAGAAGTTTATGAAGGATGTGATTTCTTATCTAAAGCTTGTCGTCTTTAATGGTCATGAAACGAGTATCAACGATAGGTCAAGTGTCAGTTTATATCCTGCAAGTTTTGATTATCTGTCACTATAGGAATTTTATTTGTCTGAAATTACTTAATTGGTATTTTGCCAATATTGGAAGACCACATTTTACGTTTCTTAATAGTCAAACATATATATTGACAGAACCATGTGAGTTTTATGGCTTTTAACCTGTTTTTTTGGTGGTGTTGATTTGGTGTTTGTTAACATCTAAAGCACTTCTGGTCTTTATGTGAAGCAAACACTTGAAACTTGAAAGTAAACACTTTGCTTTCAACCATAGGTCTCCGGCATATCAATGTGTGTCAGGTCTAGCGGTACCAAGGTGTGTCATGAAGATGTTTTTTTCGATGTGGTTGAGGTTTAAAATCTCATGATGTACAGGATTATTAGTGGGTGATGAGATAGTTGTTACTAAGAATATATGAATAAACATATATAACTATCACTAATTATCAATGAACTTATTTGTCAATCTTTGTAATGATATGAATATGACTTAGTTGTGATAAAATATTACACTGAATTGTAAATAGAAGTAAACTAGCAATTATATGAGTGTAAATTGATCGCTACTTTGTAAAATAAACAGCATATCAAAATTAGTTAATTTTTCCTTAATCTAGTATTGCTTAATCTATATAAATAAAAGGGTTATTGGATTTTAATAATCCAAACTTTTATTTATTGGACAGGATTAATCCCATTAAAGAAATGTTTACGTACACTCTCAACTTTAAACTTATTTTCCTCCAATAATCTCTTACTAATTGAGAGTTAACATTGTTAGTTTTTTGATGACGTAAACTACTTATTTGCCTAAAACACTAAACAGAATATTGAAATCTACCATCAGGTCCGTCAATCTAAAACTTACGCATCCTGAAATCCGTCAATTTTTACGTCCTAATTTGAACCACTTGACTCGTTGAAGGTAGATTTCAAGTGACGATGGAGGCTAGATACTGAAAAACGGACCTGATAGAAGTTGGGCGATGGCGGAGTTGAATAATGGCTCAAAGTTTGCCCCATTTCGTAAAAAAAACTAACGGTGATTAACTCTCAGTTAGTAAAGGATCATTGAAGGAAAATAAGTTTAAAGTTGGGAGTATATGTAAACATTTTCTGAGTTGGGATTAATCGTCGCCAATAAATAAAAGCTGGGATAATTAAAATCCAATAACCCTAAATAAAAAATAAAAAAATATATAGTGTAGAAAAATGTTCTTTTAGTGTTAATGTAAAAAAACTTAGCATTTCTTACTTACTAAACTACATGAAAAAAAGTTAAAGGAAACATAAACTAAACTACAATATAAAAACTACATCAGAAAAATGTCGCCATTAGGAACCCTTCATTTGGTATTTATATAAGTTGGCCAACATCAACTTAGTCTAGTTCATTTGATTGAGACTTTTGTTTAATTTAAATGTATTTGATAGAACCCGAAAATCGTAAGCTAAGATTCAATAAAAACAGATTAGAAGAAGAGCCACATTCGAGATGACAAATCTCCAATACAATAACACTAACACACAAAATTAACTAGACTCCCTTCTAAAATGCAGGTACACTCCTATTTAAACTAAACATTGGCGGAACGGTTAACTCCACTCCTTAATTTGCTGAATTTTCAATTGTTTTCCCGCTCCCGGTTTCCCTCCGACCCATTTTCTTTAGCAGCCGGGTCGGACCCTCCTTGGGTTCGTATCAGTATTAGAGCAGGTGGATTTGACGTTAAAATATATATATATATATATAAGTTGCCAAGTAACAGAGCAAACCATTACTGAACACAACCAATGTTGAATGCTGCATTCTTATGCAAAAATGGTAATCTAATCACCCTGCTCGAAAACTGCAAATCACTATGCGACTTCAAACAAATGCATTCCATCATGATCACATTTGGGATTCCTCTGATCCAAGAAGATGCATTCGTATCAAGATTCCTCTCATTTGCAGCCACTTCCCCCAATAACATGGATTACGCTTACGCCATTTTTCTTCAGCTTCCCAACCCAACAATCTTCAATTGGAACACCATCATCAGGGGTTACTCTAAAAGCAGAAACCCAAACAAATCAATATCTGTTTTCGTTGATATGTTGCGAATGGGTGTATCCCCAGATCATCTAACTTATCCGTTTGTAACGAAGGCTGCGTCACATTTACAGGAGGTTCGGCTCGGGTTATCGGTTCACGGACGTGTTGTGCGAGATGGGTTTGAGTCTGATAGGTTTGTTAAGAATTCTTTGATTCATTTGGGTGGTTCTTTTAAGGATGTGGTGTATGCACGCAAGGTGTTTGATGAAATGTTTAAGAAGAATTTGGTTTCTTGGAACTCGATGTTGGATTGTTATGTTAAGTGTAGGGAGGTGGTGTTGGCTCGGGAGGTGTTTGATTTAATGCCGGAGCGTGATGTTGTGTCGTGGAGCTCGATGATTGATGGGTATGTCAAGAGTGGTGAGTATTATGAGGCGTTAGATGTTTTCCGAAAGATGTGTGGATCGGGTGTTGATGCGAATGAGGTGACTATGGTGAGTGTGTTGAGTGCTTGTGCTCATTTGGGTGCGCTTGAGCAAGGGATCATGATGCATTGTTACATTATGGACAAAAGGATAACTTTAACTTTGGTGTTGAGAACTTCACTTGTGGATATGTATGCTAAATGTGGGGCGATAGATAAGGCATTAACTGTGTTTCGTGGAGCTTCCGTGAAGCAAACTGATGTTTTGATTTGGAATGCAGTGATTGGTGGGCTTGCTACACATGGGTTTGTTCGTGAATCACTTAGTATGTTTACAGAGATGCAGAATGCGAGTATTGTTCCTGATGAGATTACATACTTATGCATACTAAGTGCTTGTGCTCATGGCGGTTTAGTGAATGAAGCTTGGTACTATTTCAATTGTCTTACTCAAAACGGTATGAACCCAAAAACCGAACATTACGCTTGCATGATGGATGCATTGGCACGGGCAGGACAACTCACAGAAGCATATGCATTTTTAACTCAAATGCCTATGGAACCAACAGCTTCCATGTTAGGAGCCCTTTTCAATGGCTGCATTAACCATAGGAATCTTGATCTTGCTGAATTAGTGGGAAAGAAGCTTCTTGAACTAGAACCTGATCACGATGGGAGATATGTTGGTTTATCAAATGCTTATGCAGTGATTAAGAGGTGGGATAAAGCCAGAACGTTGAGAGAAGCGATGGAGAAGAGAGGTGTGAAGAAATCACCAGGATGGAGCTTTGTGGAGATTCTTGGATCTACTCACAGGTTCATAGCTCATGATAAAACTCATCCTCAATCTGAACAAATATATGACATAATGAATTTTATAGCGAAACAATTGACCGATGCAGATTTTGAAATGTCACAACATGATTGCATCTTTAATTTTGTAGATATGTAACTGGATATGGTTGTGATTTGATAGAAAAACATTTAACTTATATATTAGCACTGAACTATACATTGCAAGGTAAATTACACTTCATGCTGCACATGGAGTAATCCCTAGAAAACTAGTTATTTTTTTTACATACGCGAAATCAACAATGGTACAGAGGCAAGGGTGTCTTCACCCATTACGGGCTGGAAAAGATCCGACTGCCCATAACGCTCAAGAACCCGCATTCTGCAGTCCTCTGCAGCCATTAATCCAGTTGAGTAGGCCCCGTGTACTGACCCTGGGTAGTCAGCACTTGTTGCTTCCCCTGCAAAAAATATATTATCCACAGGGGTCCTTAGCTTGTCATATAGCTCATGAGGTTTTCCTACTGTATCATAGCTATATGAACCTAGTGAATTTACGTCACTGCCCCAGCGAGAAACCAGATGCTGAATCTGCATAAAATAAGACACCAAGAAAGAAAAAAGTCAAGGGTCCAGCCATTTGAAAGTGTCTTTAGTCGTTTTGAAATTCAAATATATTGCAAAATGATTATCTAAAGCTGATTATTTGACCGATGATCAGAAGCAAAGTTTGTTTATTCAAACTTTTAACTGATCATCACAATTTCAGCCAAATAATCAGTTCAAAAATGCAATTCCAAAAAATGTGAATGAAGGTCGATTCTTAAATGCATCGTAACTGGGTCAGAAGCACCAGGAAGAATCTTTTTAAGCTGTGTGAAAGCAAAACTAGCTGCAGCCTCATCTGTCATTTTCTCAATATCTTTAGCCAGCTGCCCTGCAGGCATGTAAATAAGCACCGGATGACCCGTAGCCTTGTGAAGATTAAGAAAGTAACTACATCCATACGATGTTTCAGCAACCACTCCTAAGAACTCTACATTTGGCCAAAACACGCTCTCAAAATGCAACGCTATCTTGTTCTCAATTCCAATACCAAGGTCAGCAATGGCTTCTTCCTTCCATTCAGGTAGTCTTGGCTCAAAACTGACGGTCTTCGACTTTAAAACACCAAGCGGGACCGCCACTATGGCTGCATCCGCAAAGAATGTTTTACCATTTTCGACAGTGACCTTCACACCGTTAGTGCGCCTGTTTATCTTCTTTACCCTTTAAAAACAAACCTTGTAAGATGAATGGCCTCAGAACCATATAATGATGCATCAACCTTTATCTTTACCTGTGACCCAAGCGAATATCAAGGCCTTTCGCAAGTGTATTTATAACCGGTTGGTAACCCCGGACCATAAGCCCATGCCCGCCTGGAAGCAACACTTCCTGTACATCAGATAACACAAATAAGACGTTAGATGACACTTTAAACCACCTAAAAAAAGCAAAAAGAAAATGGCTAAGCAAAAACAAGCCTTATCCCAGCATTTAAGAGATATAGTATCAGCATCAGCAGCAAACCAGCCTTCCATTCTACACAAGTACCACTGCAACACTTTATGAGCAAGCCCCTGCAGCCTGTAAAAATGAGAACTGTACATTAGTTATGATTCTTTATCTGATAAAGATCATCATGGTAGTTTAATAAACCTTAGGTTTGGGTTTCTTTCAAACACAATTGACATCGCGTGTCTAATAGACGAGTCTTCACTTAACTCTTCTCTAACTTTATTTGTCTGCACAAAATTGACTAAACGGGTCAAACAAAAGACACTACTAGTTATAGATATCACGCGCAGAAAGCATAGGAAGAAAACAAACATACCTCTTCTAATATTCTTTCGAATGTTTCCCCGATCTGTGACACCAGTTCTTGAGGAACTTGATTCCCATCCGTGTCAAATAATGCATAACTAAAGAAAATATACATCTATGACTATAAATCTTGTATAAACTTATTCCGCGGGTTACAATTGTCTCAACCTTAACTTTGGACGACTTACCTCTCCAAGTCATGGTCATACAACACCGAGTTATCACCACTGGTACGGTATAAAGGTAATCCAAGTCTTCCAATGAGGGGAGCCAAGGGATTCTCTTTGCAAACGCCATGTAACCTGCAACATCAACATTATTCGGAATCAACTTACAGTAAGCATATAATTAGTCACAGGTATATGTAAATGAATCAGTAATCTGCAATACTACTTCTATGATCTCACCATGATGCTCCTAAATCTATAGGAAAACCAAATGAGTAATCTGTACAAACTCGACCGCCAATTCTTTCACGAGACTCAAGTAAAACAACCTGAATATGCAAATGAATCAGTTCATCTTTTTTACTAAACTAAACTATCAGTTCAAAATCATAGAAGCAGGTATGTTTTCTTTAGAGTACCCGAAACGAAGCATCATGGAGAGCACGAGCAGCAGCTATGCCCGCAAAGCCACCGCCAATTACAATTACAGACGGTGAGGACGAACTCCTTGTCTTCATGTTTATATCAGTGTGCTGAATTTGAAACATAAAACACAGGTAAATTGTTAAAGAAAACAAACGCGATACTCGTGTGATGATACAGAGGATAATTATCTATAACATGTTCTTGATTCACCTACTCTTGCCACCCAGAATCCCATTAGAACACTGACCCAAAACAGAGCATTAAAAAACGCATTTTGCTCAAAGATTCTTTACCAGTTCACCCCTGTTTAAAATTGAACGATATAGATCAAGAAAACAGAGTATGATGGCTATAAACCTTGTTTCAATTGGGTTTTACTCTTTACTTGTGATGAATCTACTGCGTTCTGATGGATGACGATTGATTGAAATCGAAATGAGAAATACAAGTGTATGAAGACTATATGAAGAAATTAAACTAGAATGGAACAGGGGTGTTGCAGAATTGAAGGGTTTATCAAATTGAAATCAGCAAATTGGTAGTAATAATAATGGAGGAGATGGATGGAGAATGACAGAATGCAGGTGATGAAGTGGTTGGAATTTGAACAGTTAAAAGCCAGTTAAAGTTGAAGAGAATGAATGAAGAAGATGAATGTGTGGTTGATTTTATAGAGGAAAAGGAGGAGGTTATTTCAACACATGAATTGCGTGGTTCCGTTTGATCGGGAATTGTTTTTATTTATCTGAAAGTGTTCGGTCAAAGTCAAATGAACTCAAAAGTAAAATTATTAATTTCTACTTAAATAGTGATATAATGATATCTCAAACTCAAAATTCTTAATGTGCTAGTCCATAAATTCTTTTTTGTATTTTTAACAGTAATTTGTAACTCACTTTTTAACGATAAATTATACATTACTGCTACTAAATTACTTTAAAGAATCTCTCATCTAAAGCAAAAGTCTCTATTCACCAGTCTCATATTTGATAATTTTTACACTTAAATACAACATATCTTGTAGTTGTAAAATTTAAACTAACTTAAATCATGAGAATTATATTTTTGGTAACGGATAATTATTATTACTAAAGGAGGTGAAATGAGTGGTAGCTTTAATATTATAATACTAGCTTTAATAAACTCGTGTATTACACGAGTTGAATAAAAAATATTAAAAACAATGAAAAATTATTAATTATAAATCTATATTTTAAAATAAGATAGATTGAAATCTTTATTATTATAAATAAAATAAAAATTTTGTTTTAAAACAAACGCTTTTAAAAATTGTCTTTTTAAAAGTTTTTGTTATTATAAATCCCAATCCCAATTCTAATTATTTTTTGTTTATAAAAAGTTTACTTTTTATAAACATCAATTTTAAAATATTTTGAACTTTCAAAAAAGTTTGATGTTTTAGGAAATTTTTTTATTTTATAAAAGTTTATTTATTTAGAAATAACATTAATAGAAAGATATCCTTCTTAATTTATTAAAATCTATTTTAATTTAAAAAATAATTATTAAATAATATTATTAGTAATTAATATGATTATTTAATATGAGAGAGATGCGAGAAAAATTCGGTGAGAATGAATGTGATGTTATCACATGTAACTCCTAATTACGCTTTTATTAAAGTAGAAAGATTAACTTTGGTCGTCATTGACTTAGCTTGTCGAAAACCATTAAAACGACTACCTAAACCGGTTACCATAGTAACAATACAAACAACGATGTTTTTCGCTCATAATCAATTAGTTTTGTCACAATACTGCAATGATTACCGTACCAAAAATAATACTTAACTCCGAATACATATCCTTCTCGAGAAAAAAATCATATCAAAATGTTGAACAAGAACTTAAGGATTTATCGTTATTCACTCCCTATGAAAAGCACGTACATGCGTTGAGGAGATATTGCCTCATATATTTCATTTGGCTTTCTTGTAATACTCTAGCTTGCCTTCTTAATGACATATGCTCTATACTTACATTCTTTCGTATCTACTTATGGTATTCCTATGTACACAATACTTAGGGAGCGTTCAGTTCACGAAATTCAAATGAATTTATGGGAATTGAAATTGGTATTGAAATTGTGTGATTTATCAATCAAAATTTTGCTTGGGTAAACAATGAGAGGGAATGTTTTCCCTCAAAATTTCTTTGGTTGTAGGATTTAAAATCCTTCTCTAGGTGGAAGGAATATTGAAATCTCACAATCAAAAGAATTTGAGGTAAAACATTCCCTCTCATTGGTCACCAATTCATATTAATTCTGTGAACCGAACGCCCCCTTAGTTTGATCATAGGTGACTCACTTGATTGTTAGAAGGTCTACGAGGCTTCGACTTCATAGACCTTTTAACAAGGATGTTTATGACGTTTATTTTTCTCACTTTACTTACATTATTGTAGAGATGTAAGCATAACCACGTGAATTTTTAAAGCAATATTAATGGTTAAAATACATCGCTACCGATTCAATAATGCATATGCGTATTTAAAACATCTTCAATCTTTTTATTATAAGAAAGATAAGGCATTTGTAGGTTGAAATCAAAGATTTTGATTTAAAAATGTTTAGCTTAATAGCTTATGGACGCGTGAAGTGTACATTTATCGTCTATTGTTTAATAGGATAAAACTCACACGCTTTTAAAACATGATGATGATTTTATAGTGTGTTTATTATAATGCTTATAATTAGCATCGTCAGTAAACGTGTCTATACAACAAATCATGTGTTATTATTTTAATTTCACCTTTTTGTTATATAAAATCACTAAACGTCAATTTTGATGCGAACTTTTGAGGATGTTAAAGACAAATAAGAATTGTTAACCTCAAAAAATGTTATAGCTTATCATTTTCTTTTTAATGTTTAGATTTAATAATAATATTATTGTGCACGTACAAGACGAGGATTAAAATTAAAGTTGCATTGTGCTTGATGTACATATATTTACATTTTACAAGTTAAAAAATCATAATCATGATCCAATCAAACCATACCCATTCCACCCACATAAATAGTGATATCCGTTATTACGTGGCTCGTTAACACTGAGACGTTAAATATTGGGTTTTTTTTTTTTTTTTTTTTTTTTTTTTTTTTTTTTTTTTTTTTTGCCTAAAGTTGTTGATAGAAATTCGATTATCTCGTTGTTATGGATGATATCCCCTATCACCCTATATGCATAGTTGGTTTGATCATTGATCGAACTCAAGATTCTGAATATGTAATAGTTTAAAATAACTTAAGTAAAATGTTTTGATACCAATTAAAGGTAATCATAAGGAGGGGATAGGTTGGATATGTTGTTTTGGCTTATATTTGATATTTGTATGCTTTTATAGATATGTAGGACAAGTAAATAAAAGTAAAGATAAAAAAAATATGATCGTATGTATATTTGATAGGTTGATTTTAACAATTTCATCGTAGGTTTACTCATTGGTCTTCATCAAAGAGTTTTTCACTTCTTCTTCAATATATTTATCTTTATAAAATGGTATATATCACCAATCAAGGTCTCTCATGCTCTAAGATGGTAGAGATCAAATTTCTCATATCTCTATTATGCTAGCGATGATCCATCCACACTCACCTACCTAAAAGACTGTAAAGACAATCGCTGACAATGTCTCTCATGATCATATGAGTCACTAAATTCAATTTAGTGTATGAACGTTTAATGCGGTGATAAAATTGGTAACGTTTGTGTCTCAATTGTTAGAAGAGTTATACTAAGTAATTGAAATTATATTATATATTAAAAAGCAACTTCACTGCTACAGTGAAGTTTGCTTTTTAATATTTTAGCCACACAAATTTACAAAATGTATATATAAGTTTGTGTTTTTATATATGGACTACATATTTTTACAAAATGTATTTAAAACCTAAATTCTAATTAGGATTAACAACAAAGTTTTATATTTTTGTTTTTTGACACAAATTTTTTTTTTTTTGTTTTTGGGTTCAAACATTAGTAACGGTATTCGATATTATCGGAACCGGTATCGGTATACGCTTTTGTGGTTTCCGATAAGCCGACCCGACAACGAAGTAAGTCACGGTAGCGTAAGAAAAAGGAAAACAACCAAACTTCGTTACGCGTAACACAGGTGAAGTTTGCTTTTTGACCACAAACGTTTATTTTTTTGTGTTTTTGACGTCAAACATTAGTATCGGTATTCGGTATTTAATCAAACTGGTATCGGTATACGCTTTTGTGGTTTCCGATGAGCCAACCCGACAACGAAGAAAGTCACGGTCGCGTAAGACAGGGAAAAACAACCAAACTCCAGCGCGAATAGCGCGGGTTAAAACACTAGTTTAACCAAAAGATTGAACCTTTTTTTATTTTGATGAAGGCACAAAACATTTTAAAAGAGTCATAGAGAATATTCTTCCAAACTAATCATTTTTTTACTTTCTAAGTTTATTTTATAACCTTTATCCCCTTTAGTTTGATTTATAAAATTACTGAGGATTCAATTTGATAATTAAAAAAATTGAATAATAACCTTTTGATTATATAAAACATGTTTACTATCACTAATATTTTCTCTAAACTGTTTGCAAAGTCTTCAATTTGTATGAATCTTGAACTCTTGCTTATTATACAATCATTGGTTTTCAGTTTTCACTTTAGTTTGCAAATTTTAAACTAGAAAGATGGTGAAATTTGGTTCAACAAAGTTGTAATGATCCTTGAGACATTACCATTTATGGAATGATATAAGTATTAAAGTAAACTGGTGGATATATGATGTAATGAATCACAAATAACCGTATAATGATAAGTTTTGGTATCTAATAGAACAAGGTTACCAACCACTAGAGTTTATGCAAAATTAAGTGGGCACCAAATTGTGGTTGAAGAGTGATGATAGTGTATGGAGCATGCGAATACGAAGGGGAGAGCTCAAACGAGAAGCGTAGAAGAATCATAGCAAGCGACATTTTGGCTTCCAACATGGCGAAGTTTTGTCCAACGCATATGCGTGGACCCCCTCCAAATGGGATAAACGCGGTTCGTCCCTTGGTTGCCTTAGACACACCTTGTGAAAATCTTTCAGGTTTGAACTCCTTTACATCATCACCCCATATGCTAGGATCATAATGCGAAAGCATTGTGTGCAACTGCAAGAGTGTTCCAGCTGGTAGAATTATGTTTCCTAATTTTGTTTCTTTATGAATCATTCGTGGCATTCCTACCACAGGAGGGTATAACCTAAGAACCTCGAGGAAGATCATATTGATCTGTAAATAAAAATAATAACATATTAAGGGAAGAAAAATAACATGAGAATGTTTAGTTTTTTTTATACTAGTAACGAAATGACATTTGCAACCATTTTAACAGTTGCAAATGATCGCGTTTGTAGTAGTGAGTAGGAAAACTTACAATTCTCAATTGGTTTAATCCCTCAATATCTGGTTTTTTATCTCCAAAAACCTTTAAAACTTCATCCCTGGCTTGTTCTTGCCAACTTACGTGATGGCCTAACAAAATCATAGTCCAAACAAGCAAATTTGCTGTAGTTTCTTGACCTGCAAAGTAGAAGAGCTTACATTCCTCAATAACATCATCAATACTAAGTCCATATTTGTTATTTCCATGTTGCTTTATTTCTTTATAATTGGAGTCCAAAAGTATGCCGAGGAGGTCGTCATTACTATCTTTCCCTTCTTTCATTTCCGCCACTCGTTTATCAATTATACCCTTTACCAAACCTTTTACTTCTTGGGCAATCGCTTTCATCCTCTTGTTGCTTTTCGTTGGTAGAAATCTACATATTCAAAAAAAGAAGAAGAAGAAAGAATCATAATCTTTAAAGTGAATTATGTTTTATAACCTTAAAAAAACATTGTTGGAAAGATGTATGCTACTCACCGTGATCCTGGAATGTAGATAGATCTAGAAGCGGTTATAATTAGCTCGGCTTGTTCTCGTTGAAGTTCAAATATCTTTCTTCCTTCGACATAGCTACTACCAAACGATGTGCGTGAAATTACATCCGCGGTCATGGTTTGTAGATGAGGCCACACATCCATTTCACACGAGCTTTTACCCTTTAACGTTTCTTTCCATTTGTTTATCATCTCATCACAACTCACATAAAAAGCAGGTACCATATGCTAGAAAGAAACATTAAGGTAATTGTAATGTATTTGAAGCTAAAACATCAAAAGTAATGACCATTAACTTTAAGATGGTCAAATTTTGGTCGGGTTCTTTTAGAACTGTCAGTTTTATATATTGCTTTTGATTTAAATATTATACATAAAATAGTTATATATATAACAACTTGTCCACTCTCTTTCTCTCTCTATCTCTCTCTTTCTCATTATATAGAAGTGTATTATTTGATACCTACGTTTTTCTACTACTATTAATTTCATCATAAGCGTGCCTTATTTTTTCACAGAGAACATGCATATGATTAGGAAAAATATATTAAAACAAACTTTATTAAATAAAAGCATATATTTTTCAGAAAATAAACTCACAAATATCATGAATCCTTCTCAAGTGAAACTTAACCATCAACTACTTAATTAAAAGGTAGCTTGCATTTGGATAACATATTGCTTGTATGTGAAAAAAAGCTAACAAGAGTTTGGTCAAATTTTATTGATTGTACGCATATGAATATCCAAGTAAAATTATTTATAAGTAAACGGATTGAAATTTTTATTTCAAAGCTGGACATATCAAGCAATCTACTGATGAAATAAGTTGCAAAACCTTAAACTTTTCGACATGAAAGGCGGGATTGATGATCTTTCTGTGTTTCACCCACTGATCACCCTCGACGTCCACTAGCCCTCGCGCTAGCAATCTGGTTAACGGGTTTCCTCCTCTTTGCTTTTGAAATTCTTCATAGTTTCCAAAAATCTCTTTTATCATTGTTGGATCCGTTATGTGCAATAGAGGTCTTGGCCCCATCCATGTAAAGCAATTCTTACCTATTGATCAACCATCATGAGATCGGTTAATTGGTTAACATGAAAGAATCTCAACTAAACCGACAAATCAATATGAACTAGCTCTACAACTAAAGTATAAGAATGAAAGCACACATACATACCATGAGTGTTAACAACACTATGAACGAATGACAAAACCCGCGGCACAATATCATCATTCAAGTTTATGGGTTTGCGATATGCTTCCGTTATCATTTTCACCATCTCCTTAATATCTCCATATAGCAACTTGTAGGGTGTTCCCTTAAGTCCTTGGTCTCTTAGACACTTCTCCATCTTTTTTGGTTTCAACCAAACCAAATCGAAAAACCACCATGCAAATACCACCGCCGCCGCCGCCATTGCAACCGCCGCCGCCATCCCTACACCACCAAACACTCCAAACAGGCTTATGCGTAGATCCATATTGAATAAGATTTTGTTGTATTGATGAAGAATGGAATGATAGTATGATACTCTTTATTGATGGATTATTTTCACTTTAAGTCCCTAAGGTTTGAGTAATTAACCTTTCTCCGTATATTTAGGTGTTTTAAAGATTTTGTTTTTTGTTTTTTTATAGCATATACAACATCATTTGTTCTCTAACTAAAGAGGGACATCTGCAATCAAAGATTCCAAGCCGGCCTCCGCTTAATCTCCTTAATAGATCACTAAATAAGTTGGTAACCACCTTTTCATTTATAAGAAAATGTTTTTTTTATCAAACCTAATCTAAATTATATAGTTTAACTTAACCATCGCGTAAACTGATATGTTTTAACTAGTGTTTTTAAAACCATAACGAATTCACAGTTTGACTAGAAACTTTTGGTGGTTCTAAACATCTATTTTAACGAAAAAGACAAAACTAATCAAACACCATATATTTTTATCTCCTTTTGTTGGTAAATGATTTTAAACCAAACCAACCCGTTAAACCGATTAACCTTCGAAGCTAGCATTCAACAGCTCATTAATTTTCAATACTCGGTTTTAACAATTAAAAGCTTCAACTAAGAAAGCGGCAGCTAGCAAATAAACTACAAAAAGAAGGCAACGATTAATACAAAGCTAATAATATATACGGCGGAGAAAACTTCGCTCATCATAGACTACCTACAAGATGAATATCAGAATATACATGATGTGCACACACGGATATGCATAATATACACACTGGTCAATTTATTACTCCAATTAAAAGATATATTAATGTGCTATAACTTAATTACCTAAAATAAATCACTTAACTTATAACAGTAAAATGAGTATTACATTTTCTTGTCATTCTTTAACCGCAAACTTATCTCGCTACTAATCCTAAATTACTTAAAATTAATTAGGTTTGAACCCAAAATCTTCTATTTAAAAGACACGGTTTATATCAAATGCACTAGCCCAAAATTAATATTTTTTCCTTTATCATTTGTTCAATTTTGTTTCCTAATACTTGCTCAATCATTAATTTTAAGACCCAAAACAAAGCAAAAATATGGGCACGTGAATCGTCATAGGCAATTATCAAACAATAACTATCTAGGAATTTTTTTATGGAAAGAATCCTTAAAATATCTCTTTTGTCTTCTTTTTCCTCAAAATGTCTCTCATATTTTCTTTTAAAAAATGTCCCATGTTAACAGGGCCCGGACACCCACGTAGCCACTCTCTTAAAACCTAACACGTGGCCAGCATGGTCGCCTTCTGCGAAATATAGCGGACGACTCCAAATATGGTTGGCCGCCCAATATGCCAAATGTGATATGAATTGATTAGAATTTAATATTATTATAGTTAATTTTACTAATATTTTGTTTTTTTCTTATAACTTTTAAAATATAATGTTCTATAAAGTTTCAAATATACTATTGAGACGTGTTTATTTTATTTACGTACCGATGTAAATTTTATTCAAGTGGATTCGGGTCAATTTTACATCTAACATTGGATATAAAATTTGACTCAATTGGTTTTGAATAAAATTTACATCAACACATAGATGAAAATCAGCATGCCGCAATGGTATATTTAAAATTTTATAAAATGTTATATTTTAAAAGCTATAAAAAAATAAAATATGAGTATAATTATATAAATATTAAATTCAAGGATAAAACTGATTGAAAGTTTGCATGGATGTGGGTGGACCTACAACCACCTCTTCTTTGGAGTCAGATGGCTCCATTTTGCGGGCGAACAACTCTAATTTATGTGTGATAACGCTTATGTTAACTGCGTGTTAGATTTTAGTGGGCCCAGGCATCGACGCCTATCTTTAGAGGCGTCGATGCCTTTGTTCAAAAGATTCATTTTGAGAAAAAATTGTTGGATGGGACATTTTAAAATAAAGGGTTCAAATGATTTGCGTCTCTAAGCCTAAGCCTAAAATTCCACAACGTAAAGCCGTTAATTTTAGCCATTACCATATAATTGAAATAAATCTGTTTATTACTTAACATAAATCATTTGTAAGTTTACAATTAAAAAGGTTAACATTACCATGCTGATTTTTTTGTTCCTTAGCCCTTATGTCTTATATCTTCCATAGTTTACAATAAATCTAAAAGGTATTCTATTATTCTTTCACAAAATTTTTACATTGTTGTACGAAGATGACAATGAAAATGAGAGTGATTGATTGATGACCATCAACAAAAATGCCAAATTGTTTTTCTTATTTTTGATCACCTTCGATGGCAGAAAATTACAAGGCTTGTTGACCATGAGAGATGATGAGTCAATACAAATTAATTTGATGTTCAAGAATGAAATGTGGAGAACAAGCACCAATAAATCTCAATTAAAATGCTTCTCCAACTTGTACATCAACGATGTGTAACACGTTAAGCGCGTGCAAATAAAAAATTAGTAACAAAGTTTATGTTTTGTAATGTATTATCAGCAAAAAGAAGTTAATTTTATCAAGTCTTGAGGGCGTGTGACTCGTGTATGTGACGGTGTTAGTTTCGTCATGTCAGATAGAGACTCAAATTTTGTGAAGGCTAAAATTTACAATCCATATATGCCTACACAAATGCATGGGATACATGATTGGGCATTGACACTCATGTAACATCATAAACAATATTATCGGTGATAGTTAAGTGACTATAATTCACTATCAACGTGATCATGACTTGCACATGATTCATTTTGATCGTGTACCGGTATTTGTAGTGACAAAAACATTTATAGAAAGGCACAAACCATATAATTAGTTTTGCCATTTTAAACCTCGTATGGATTAAAATCGCGCACATTGTAAAATATTGTGATGTGTGAGGAGTTTGTTAAAGAACTTGCTACTTCAAAATATCAACATGAAAACCAATTTATTAATATCAAAGGCCTTTTAGATAACAAGATAAATCATTACACATAATTATCTATTAAAATAATATTTCGGTATAAGAATAATGGATTGAATTTCGTACATAATAATACTACGACATGACACTTTTGAAATAACAAGTTTCTAGTCCAACGATATTGTATAACTTGTATATATACATCCCATCTTTAGTAATCAAATAATTTTTACATCACATCTCCAAAAACTCATAGGCAAAAATGCATATTTTATATGTATATAGATACATTTGATGTGTGTAGGCTCACATGAAGCCTTATATTGCTTTCAAATATCCTTGACAAAACATATCACATGTATCTTTTGTCACTCTCTTGTCCTTTAAATGCCCCATACACACCTTTAACTTAAAATTGTCACGACAAACACAAATTCAAAATCTCCATAAAAGACAAACTCAAAACCTAAAACAACCTTGTAACCGAGTCATTTGCAATTCCTAGTCACTCTTATAGTTTGTGTGTGTGTTTATATATATATATGGCCTTTACCATTTTCGGTGTCACAGAAAACAAACATTTTATAAAATAATAAAAAATTATGTTAATACAAAGAGAAAAGAACAAAGCGTATGTTTTTGACGACACTAATGCGTGTAATATATGTGTTATTCTCAATATTTTTCTTTTAAAATAACGACTCACACAATGATCTATTTTTACTTTAAGTTACATCAACTTCTAATTTATTCATGTCAGAATTTAAAGTTTTGTCCTATTTAAATAGTCTTTTATCTACCCGAGTGACATTTAAGTGATTGACGATTCAAAGTCTTATGATAAATAAATTTGATGATAAGATAGAAATAATTTTTTATTAAATCCAGGTAAATAGACGCAACTATATGATACTACAAGGGAGTGAAACGAAACTTCAGCAGGAATCATTGATATGAAAGAGGCGCCGGAAGCATCTAGGGCAAACTTGTGCAACCACAATCCTCCGATCGACGGTGAAAACAGTCAAAACACCACAGTTAGTATGCAATCTACACACTCTATCTTCTAACTCTAACACTTAATCAACCTTATTCATCCTCGTATTATGCCATCTATGGCTACTGAAAGCTCAAACGTTTCATTGGCCGAAGAGATCAAACAACAAGCTAATGAAGCCTTTAAAGGTAATCTACTGATCGATAACACTTTAAGTTCTGTTTTCTGTAATCGATTTATGCTTGTGCTTACATGTGGAGTCATTCAACATGCGTGATGGATTTTGACAGCTAATAAGTTTCATCAAGCGATTGATTTGTATACGAAAGCGATTGAATTGAACGGTCAGAATGCTGTGTATTGGGCGAATCGTGCTTTTTCGCATACTAAGTTGGAGGAATATGGTAGCGCGATACAGGATGCGTCAAAGGCTATTGAGATTGATCCTAAGTATTCAAAGGCATGTTGGTTTGTTTTTGTTTTTATTTAGCAAGTTTAAGAGTTGTCTATTTTGAGTTTTTTGGTGAGGTTTCGGTGATTTCAGGGTTATTATCGGCGTGGTGCTGCGTATCTTGCAATGGGAAAGTTTAAAGAAGCACTTAAGGATTTTCAACAGGTTTGTGCTGCTTATCAATCGTTTGATTAAGATTGAGAATGGTGTAAGTAGGTATATATGAACTTTTACTGCAATGGTGTGTGTGGTTAACACTTCTGTAGAGGATTGGCATTCGGTTTCTTACTTGAAGTGAGATTTTTTTAACTGCTTGATAACTAGTTCAAGTTGATATTATGTCAATCAGCTATTACTATACATACCATGGGGTGATTTTTTTAGTGCATCTGTTATGGAAATCAGTTTTCTGGGAAGGTGGGAGTGTTTTTTCGAAATTTATTACGAGGTTTAAACATCAATATTAATCCTTATTCCATGAAGGCATGAATGCATAAACTCTCAGTACCATGTAGATGAGGTTGGCTCATATTCTTACCCACTTTAGTGAATAGTGGGTTGGTTTTTATAAGCCTGCAGTATGATTTTAGATCTCTGTTATTTTTGTCTGTTAAATCTTTAAGGTTTATTTTGGTGATAAAAATGTATGCGAGTATATTGTACCCATTTATTTTCTGCAGAATTGCAGAAAATATTCTATATTGACAACTAATGAATGTTGCTTTTGTTATACACTAGGTGAAAAGAATATGTCCTAATGATCCAGATGCTTCAAAGAAATTAAAGGAATGTGAAAAGGCTGTTATGAAGCTCAAGTTTGAAGAAGCTATTTCTGTACCTACTTCTAAACAACGCTCAGTGGCTGAGTCCATTGACTTACAGACCATAGGTAACATTTTCTTATAGATCATGTTTATTGTTCGTTTTTGGTGGTTTACAGTTTTCCCATTTTCGTTTGGTGCTTCTTCTATCAAAGTTTTTGTTTTTCCAAATGACTAGTTCCTTTTTACAGTGTAGCAGTCATGGCCATCAGCAGATTCTTCCTGCTAATATTAATGTTTTCATATTTCTGGTGTTTAATAGTTATTGATATGGGTTATATGGTTGTGATCGGATAAATCGTTGTTTGTGACATACTTATATGCAAATGTGGAGTGATTCATTGATGGCTACGAGGGGGTTACTGATTGTTATCAAGTTTATTGATTCTTGCTGATGTTGTATCAGTTTACTCTTTGCGGCTAATTGTTAATTTCCAGGTAATTCACACATGTAGTGTGAATTAGCTCTGAATATTAGGAGTTTAGTGTCTGAATGAGAGTCTATCCTGCCCCTCAGATTGTTATAACTTAAATGAATGTCTGAGTATAAATTAAAAACATTTAACTTGACAATACAATAGTCCATAAGTTCACGAAATCAATTCACAATTGAAAATTTGTCATATAATCGAACATCTAACTCAAAGACAATAATAGGATCTTTACAGTATTATGTGACAAGTGAAATTAAGATAATATACAATCCTTGTGTCAAACGTCAATGCTTATGCATTTTAATAGTACTTTCCCTATTTTTATCGTTTTAGGGACTGGCACAGGCTCATCATATCATTCCCGTCAGGTTACTGCTGCATCAGTGGTAGTGGC
Organism: Flaveria robusta; assembly: GCA_025506415.1. NCBI lineage: Eukaryota > Viridiplantae > Streptophyta > Magnoliopsida > Asterales > Asteraceae > Flaveria > Flaveria robusta. Next base: position 2,696,240 of record CM046466.1, on the reverse strand, counting down.
AGTAGCATTAATGGCTATATTGATGATGGTGGTGCGACCTATTGTAGCCATTATGGTGGCATCTGCAGCACTGACAATGTTTTTGGTGGTCAACAGAACTGGTTGGTTGGCTGGTTACAGTGGTGGTCTCTTAACCAAGAGTCAATACTAAACATAAGTTTGAACTTAGTAAAGACCATAACAAATCACACAACTAATTTAAGTTTGAAGTAGAAGTTACTTGACCATGAAAAAACTACTGATTCTTATAAGTTAAGAAGAAGAAGCAAATGGAAAAGTATATTATTTGTATGTGTTGTGATAAACATGATCTGTTGAGATATGTCTTGCTTTCTTATGTGCGTTTTGGTGCTTCAGCTGAATGTACTACTTATGCTTGCTTTCTCCAAAAGATTTTATATGATTGTATTTTGATGAGGCTTTTTAATTGTTCTTTTTTCAACTACAGAAGTGGAACCACAATATGCTGGTGCAAGAATAGAGGGAGATGTAATAACTTTAGACTTTGTGAAGAAAATGATGGATGACTTCAAGAATCAGAAAATGTTACATAAACGGTATGTGTAACTAAGAAGTGCTTTTATTAATTTCCTAAATTTTATGGTTCCATTAACATTTATTTTTATCACGAATACCCACTTTTCTAACATTGTTCTTCGTGTTGTAGATATGCTTTTGAGATTGTTCTACGAACAAGAGAAATCTTAATGGCCTTACCGTCTCTGGTTGACATAAATGTTCCAGATGGAAAGCACTTCACTGTTTGTGGTGATGTGCATGGTCAGGTAATTCACATTGTGGAACACTTGTCATCATTTTTTTTTAATGTTCATTATTATGTTTGCTTTTTATTAATCGAATCTGTGTTGATGCAGTTCTTTGATCTTTTAAATATATTTGAGCTCAATGGTCTCCCTTCTGAAGAAAATCCTTATTTGTTTAATGGCGACTTTGTTGACCGCGGATCCTTTTCTGTGGAGGTTATTCTTACGTTGTTTGCGTTCAAGTGTATGTCTCCATTAGGTAAAAAGGCTACCATCTGTTCTGTCCTTTAGCTGTTTGTTACATCTTTGCTCTTATTATTACTCAGCTTACTTTATTGGTTTGTGCCAGCGATACATCTTTCTCGTGGAAACCATGAGAGCAAAAGCATGAACAAGATTTATGGTTTTGAGGGTGAGGTCCGATCTAAGTTGAGTGATAAATTTGTGGAGCTATTTGCGGAAGTTTTCTGCTATTTGCCTTTAGCTCATGTTATAAATGAGAAGATATTTGTTGTTCATGGTGGACTATTTAGCACTGATGGGGTTAAACTCTCTGACATCAGAGCAATTGACCGGTTTTGTGAGCCTCCAGAAGAAGGTATCTTGTTCATAAGTTTTCTGGAAGAGTAGTTTTGTCTACTTTGATTTTGTAATTCAGTGAAGGATATTTGAATATTATGGAGTGATCCTCAACCTAATTATTTTAATTATTTTTTTGTTCCAGGGTTGATGTGTGAAATATTATGGAGTGATCCTCAACCTAATCCTGGTAGAGGACCAAGCAAGCGTGGTGTAGGTCTCTCTTTTGGTGGAGATGTAACAAAAAGGTTTTTGAAGGATAATAATCTAGGTAGCATATCTCTTTTGTCAATCCCTTAAAATTGCAGCATCAAAAATCTTACCGATGTTATGTTTTATACATTCTATAGTAGTAAGATGGGTTCTTTAAATTTTTTCTTGAGAAGGATGTGTTGCAACAGATGGGAGACTTTCCAAAATTGTAATTGTGGCAGTTATATGAGATGACGAGAGTAGTTATATTTAATGATATGAATTCATATCCGGGATTCAGCATCGCTGATTTTTTTATATTTGTTTTCCAGATTTGGTTGTGCGATCTCATGAGGTCAAAGATGAAGGATATGAAATTGAACATGATGGTAAACTCATCACTGTTTTTTCTGCTCCAAACTACTGTGACCAGGTAATTGAATATTATTGGTCTTTATGTTTAACCTTTTTTTTTTTAACTTTTGGGATTGATTTCTCATTTATTAATTATCTTATTTTTCTTTTCCTTTTTCCTTTGTTATACAATGAGAATTTTACCGGTTTTGCAGATGGGGAACAAGGGTGCTTTCATCCGGTTTGAAGCCCCTGCTATGGAGCCCAAGATTGTCACATTTTCAGCTGTGGTTAGTCCTTTTTTGCTTTCCTAGACAATTAAAAATCAATCATTCGCTTTGTTCATTTTCCTAGACGCCTTCCAACACATTTTCAGCAGTGGCTAGTCTTAAATAACTATTTTTTGTAAAATGTGCAGCCGCACCCTGATGTGAAGCCAATGGCATATGCCAGCAATTTCCTCCGAATGTTCAACTAGTGTGTTTTTGCTTGACTTGGGTGTTACATTTGCTGAAAATGGCGGAAATGGGTTTTGTTTCTCTAATCTACAACTGCACATATTGCTTGAAACTCCCGAGACGCGTGTGGTAATACTCTTGCAAAAGTTTACTTAATTTTCATGAGTTTATGTAACTGAAACCCAAAAACACACAGTGGCCTAAATTAGGGGTCCCTGTATAATGCATTGTCCTTTTGGTTTAACTATGTATCTACCATTTTCTTAGATAGAAAATTTGCTTTGTATCCTTACTTTTCGAAGTTGAAGACACCAATTGAATTGTGAAGAACAATAAAGAAGCTATGTTAACTTTTCCTTTAAAGGCCAGGTTTAAATACATGGCTATCATTATATTACTGAGCTCACTACTTTTCTGAAAAACATTTGCTTAGATCATCAGCAACGTAGAGGTCAAGAACCTTCTTCATGTCACCCCTGTGGCCCTGTTCGAGGATTAGAGGTGAACAACGAACCGGTTTGCGAACCGAAACCTGTTCCAAACCCGACCTGAATTTGATGTTGATATTAAAATTGGTTTGGGTGAAACTAATTCGGTTTTAAACCAAATTGCTGGTTTAAGACCGGGTTGTAACCGTCTCCATTGAAATATTTTGAAATTTGGTTAAAACATAATTTCAAACAAACTGATTATTTTCTCCTTTAAAAACCGGTTTGAATCTGAATTGGTTTCACCAAGAACTGGTTTTGACAGTCCTTGATTAATACTGAACATGATAGAACCCGCTGAGGTTGGTGAATTAAGGTTAATATTACAAATGAAAATAAATACATGTAACCTATCGGTTACTTTGTGGTATAAATAGATTACATGGTGATCTTGTATGATAACAAGATGACTTGATTAATAAACAACCGAATATAAGACATGAAAGTTGTTAAATACTGAATTCATGTTAAAGTAAGAACTGTGAGAACCGTACAAGTATTTGTAGGTAATGTATAGAGTAATTAGAACTTTGAGAACCATACAAGCATTTGTAGGTAATGTGTAGAGATAATCACATATAATGAGAGATAAAAGAAAAAAGTGTTTTATTATCACATTATAATTATAATATATATTAAAAACCTACTAATGTGCTACAGTAGTTTTTTGGGTTTTAGCATTAACCACCAACTTTGAGAAATTACATATAATCCCTTGCACATTTGTGGTTTTAGTTTTTTGTCACATAAATTTTTTTTTTCTTTGTTTTTGACATTTGTTTATTTGTGAATATGAAATGCCATTTTTATCCTCTTTTTATAATATATGGAACACTTGGTTTTATATAGTTATATAAACCCATTATTTTTAACCCTTTTAGTTATATTATTTTTTAAGTAATATTATCGTGACGAAGTGAACCGATTATGAACGGAAAACATCGTTGTGGCATTGATATTATCTTAACTGGTTTCGGTATTTGCTTTTATGATTTTCGACGAGTTGAGAAGATAACGCGATCAAACTCACGCTACGTGACTCGAGAGAAAATACCAAATTCCCGCCGCGGAGCGCGGAGAAAATAACTAGTTTAAAACAATAGTTATCGTTGTATATTTGATTCTCGTAGTTATTTATTAAAAGTTTACAAATATTTTATGATTATAACATGTCATGTTTCGCTGTACCATTTTCCGTAAAATACAACCATGTGTTTCCTCCGTTGATATATTGCTTCGTCCTTTGTGGTCCAAGATACCACATGAATCATTTAAACACACTAAAAGTAGTGAGACAAGAAAGTTCTATATTTCTAAGTTAAAATTTCCAACTTCAAATCACAATATAATTAATTCTTTCACATTCACTTTAACCATGATAATTAGAGTTAGACTATACACACAATACCTACAAATGATTCTTACACCTTAGACATATCATTCAGACCATATGGTCAGTACGAGAACACATAGAGATATTACAGAAGACCCTATGAGATGTCTGTGATATTATACGAGAACGTATGATATGTAATACTTACATATCATATGAGCCACATGAGAATAACATCAATACATCATAACGTGACAGTGTATACAATTAACAAACTCATACACTATTAACAAGCTCATACAGTCTGTATAAACCATTTAAACAACCCGTATGATATGTAAGGTGATTTAGGTATACTGGTATAATAGCAAGACCTTAAATTATTTGTCATACATCTTTACACAAAAAAACACCTCACTCTCCCCTCTTTTGGTGGGATATAAATATATAATTCCACACAAGAAGCAAACTCCAAGATCTTGAGCCTGAATTTTACAACTTTCACTTAAACCACAACACTCACTCCCAAAACACACAGACTCTCTTCCCATAATGCCCATTTTCCTCCTATTCATCCTTCTATCAAACACCCTGACCCATCATGTCTCCACCACCAACCACACCCACACCCAACACCACCCACAACCACCACTCACCATGGAACCATCTGAACTACAAACCCTCTACACCATCATGGAAACACTATCATCTGACCAACAATGGCGAACCACTTACCCCAACCCATGTAAACCCTCATCTTCATGGGTCGGAATTGAGTGCAAACCATGTGTTACAGACCCTCACCTTCATGTCTCACGCCTTGATTTTGGCTCACCACCAAACCCCAACTGCAAGAACACTGCAACTTTCCCTTCACAGATCTTTCAACTCCCATATCTTCAATCTATCTTCTTCTTTCAATGCTTCACCAACACGAAAACCACGATTTCGATGGCGAAAACCGCAGCTCAACCTTCATCTTTGCAGCAGTTGAGCCTCAGATCAAACCCTAGTCTTGTGGGCTCAATCCCTTCTCAGTTGTTCTCTAGTTTAACTTCGCTTCAGATACTTACAGTATCTCAAAGCAAGATCTCTGGCGCCATCGCGCCAGAGATCGCGAACCTGAGTTCGCTTATACATCTCGACTTGAGCTACAACAAGCTTACTGGAGCCATACCTGAAGAAATGGGCCAACTTAAAAGCTTAGTGGGACTTGACCTGAGCTATAACAAGCTTACGGGTTGGGTCCCGAACACAATCGGGCAAATGGGTATGCTTCAAAAGCTCGACTTGAGCTCGAATTCACTCACAGGAAGAGTCCCGAACAGCATCGGGAGATTAAGTTCATTGGTGTTCATGGCTCTGAGCAACAATGGGTTTAACGGGAAGTTACCGTTGGAATTGAAGAATTTGAAACTGTTGGAGTATTTGATTATGGACAACAACCCCATGTGTATCGATCTCCCGGTGGAGTTCGGTGAGCTGCCGGAGCTGCAAGAGCTCCGGCTGGCGAACTCCGGCTACTCCGGGGAGATTCCGGCGAGTTTTTCTAATCTTTTGAAGTTAACGACATTGTCGCTGCAGAACAACCGATTAAGGGGGAATATTCCGGTGGGTATAGCGAATCTTTCGCACATTTATCATTTGAATTTGAGTAAGAACATGTTGAGTGGTGAGATTCCGTTTGATTCAAGATTCTTGAGGAGATTGGGGAAGAATTTGGATTTGAGTGAGAACAGGGAGTTGTGTATGAATGCAATGGAGGCGTATGAATATGATGGTGCGAAGGTGGGAGTTGGTGTGTGTAATGGAAGCAATACACGTGTGGGTGATGGGAGTTTCAGAGTGAAGCCATTGAAGACATCTGAAGGTCGAGTTGTTGTCATCAGGAGGGTGACTTTATTCATTCTGTTTCTTGTTTTGGGGTTCTTGGAAATTCAATATTGTTAATCAACTCATTATTGTTATTGTTATTGTTATTGTTATTGTTATTGTTATTGATATTGTTATTGTTATTTTTATTATTATTATTATTATTATTATTATTATTTTTATTATTATTATTATTATTATTATTATTTTTATTTTTATTTTTATTTTTATTTTTATTTTTATTTTAAGATGATAGCCTAATTAACTCCTATTAATTAGTTATTTTTGGATTTGAACCCTTCATTTTTTTTAGATGAGAGATATTTTTACTATGAAGATGTTCTTTTTTTCATTTTCTCTTGGTAGATTAGAGATATTTTTACTACGAGGATGTTCTTTTAGTGAAAAACTTATTTTTATTGCATATTACGCCATTAATGTTATATAGTTTTGATTGATGTTTACAGGTGAGTGTTATATAATAAAACGTTAAATTTTTACGAGAACAAAAGGAAGGAACCTTCTATAATTTTCATGTTCCTTATATCTTTTTTGTAAATAAAAACTCTTCAAACTAATGCTATAATTTTTATGTATTTTAAAATTTTAATCTGTTTACATACACATTCATAGGTTATGAGTAGACAATATAACTTATACATGATTTACATATGTGTAAATTATATAAATAAATAAAAAGTTTGGTTGTAACATTTTTAAATTTAAGGAGGGATGGATAAGCATTTCTTTTCTTTTCATTTCTTTACTTTAAACACTTTTAAGATAAAAAAAAAATGAACGATAGATTTTTTTGTCCATGTTTTCGTTATATTCAGTTTTCCGTAAATGACCCCCTCATGTTTTATTTGGTATCCAAGAAAGTTTAATCAACATTGAACTTGAATTTTAATTGCAGGTGTAAATGAAAACAAAAACCAATTCATGACATGCGTAGTGAATACACTGTTTATTAGAGCATTATTAAAACAGTAGTATAATTATAAAATAGTATAATATATCTAGCGTTAACAGTAGATAAAAATAAATTTAAATAATGGCTGTTTTATATTTGAATTGTTTGGGATTTTAGAAAGCGCGTAATGTTAGGAAAGTGGTGAATAATATGACGTGACAAGAGCAGGTTTTGTTTGAGAGTTAGCTTACAACAATGAATACGAGATTCATACTCTCGAGCTTGTCTGATTATTTGATTGGACATCACGACACTTGCAAACATACTATTCTACTTATGTTCATTTTAGTTCCATTCTTAATTAAAATATATTTCTCAAGAATTAACAGCTTATTATCACAAATTGATGTCAAGTAGCAATGATTATTAGTCCAACTGGTTCAGGTGAGTTATTAATGACATGTAAATATTACGAGGTAATGGGTTCAAGTCTCAATCTGAATAAAAAATACTCAGGGTTGACCAAGAGGGTTTTCTCAATAATGGGTTTCCCCTTGAAAGGGTTGGGGGTGCGGTCTTGACTGGGAAACAAATAAATGAGCCCGATTAACATAACACTTATTTTTCGAAGCAGGCCGCACATTTGCCGTTAAAAAAAAAACAAAAAAAAACAAATTGGTGTCAAGTAATAGCATCTCCCATGCTAAGGCCACAACAATTTTCTTTTGAGAACTTTCATAATTTTCATTTTCTATCTAGCGTTATCATTTTCTCATGTCCTTAACTTATAATGTTACACTTATTATAAACGTGCAATCCAGCTTTCATACCTTTCTAAACGATGCATACCCTTTCAATATTAAACATGTTGCTTAGACCTGGCAAAATGGGAGGGTTGGGCTGGGCGGGATAACGGGTCAAAATAGGTTCGGGTCAGGATGGGTGCGGGTCAAAACGGGTAATATCAAATAAAGGGTAATTTTGGATTGGGTCAGAATGGGTTTTGACAAAAATAAAAATGGGTGAGGATGGGTTCAGTTTTAAAGAAGATGAAACTCCCGATTACAAGAGCAGGAAGCGAAAATCAAAATTTGCCCATCGAATCCTTCGAACCCAAAATCAAAACTAACACATGTCTATCAAAAAGAAAAATCTCTCTATCAGTTCATCCATTAGAATTTTAAAAATCAAAAACCAAAATTAAAGTATCATCTAAAATCATGATGAATTCCATTGGATATCTTGCTTAATCAATGTCGACATACTTTTTTTCATTTGACGTATGTTCAATCAACTTTTTTTATGCTAATATGGGTTTCGAAACCGTAATCAATCAATCAAAAACTAGATTTTTTAGAACCATAACACATTAAATCAGTAAAAAAACAGAATTAATGAATTAGAAACAAAACTCAAAAGCAAAAAATTGATGAATCAGACCAAAAACCTTGAATCTAGATCAATTAGATCAATGAAATAAGCGACCATGAAATTGATGAAATCCATCCGGCGGTCTTCTTCATCTAGTGTTCGTCAACCCTCATTTGCGTTCTTCATTCCAGAATCAAAGGATATGTTCGATCCAGATTAAGATTTGGGAGCTTATGTGATGAAAATCCGCATCTTCAAATCGAGTATCATCTCAACAAAGGCAACCATAATGTAAATCGTAATGTCTCCTTTCAAAAACTCATCACTTCGCCACTAATGTAAATCAAAAACTCAAGAAGGAAGAAGAGAGAAGGGATCCGGTGGTTGCAATCATGGAAGACATAGATGATTATAGTTCTAGGGCAAATATTGATTAAGCCCACTCTGACCCGTTCTTTTTTAGTGGCCCAATCTGGCCCGTTATATTATTTTTACTAATTTCAACTTGCCTATCTAGACCCTTATAAAATAACACTTCACCCAAAATAACCCAAACACTTCCATCTAGAGCCCAAAAAAACCCAAAATTAAGTGTGTGGGCAAAGATTGCCAGGCCTAATGTTGCTAATTGTATATCCTTCTTTATTGATAATTAATTATATGTGAGTATCTCTAAACACTAGGTACAAGCATGTGTTATAGGAAAAACGTTTTCTGACAATATGCGAGTGAAAGTGATATTCTTCTTCAATTCTGCTAATGGCGTATCACACAATTTACGCATGTATGGATATAAAGAATGCCTATGCGAGTAAAATGGGCATGACAGAAAATCACATATCACAACGACGGGAATTGAACCCGCGCATGGTGGATTCACAATCCACTGTCTTGATTCACTTGGCTACATCCGCCCCTACCCCCGCATAGATTTCAGTTGTTCTGATCGTTGACTGTAACCTTTTTATTTCCTAGTTTTCAGGGTCAACAACTCGAGGAAGAAAAGCTGAAGCTTCTGCTGTATCACAAGGATAAATTCTTTGAGCCCTCTTTTTTATCTATCAACTATCATCTTTTTCTCCGGACTCTAATGGTGCTCCATGAGGTAAGATATTTATATTTTATCTTTTATATCTATAGTATTAAATAATAACTTCTTGTGAATTTATTTCATTATGTAATTTTTAAAACTATATAATTATTTCCAATGATGCGACAAGAGCTCCAGAATTCAGATGGTACTGGATATGGCTGGACCCACAATTTTGTTTTTTACTTTAGCTTCAGGTTTAAATTTTATTGTTACCTTCACTCCAAGCCAATTTTACCTACACAACACTTGTACACGACTCATGGGAGAGTTTTGTTAATGCAAAATCATTTTATTCTTATAACTTTATAAAGTGTAATTATATTTTATTTGGTTTCATATTTTTCATTTTGTTATAAAGTTAAAACGAGATTGGGTGTAAGGTTTTATTTGATTTAATCACGTAATTATAATTTTTAAAAAGAATATTTTAGAGTAATTTTCTAGTCATGATTTTCAAGGGGGATTATATTTTTAGAATAATTTTCTACTCTTTCTACACAAGAAAACATTCATCTTGATTCAAGATGTAACATTCGGCCTCTAGTACCACCAATATTGTTCGCTTTGCCCACGAGGGAGCTCATGGCTTCGCTTTTGGTTGCCCGGGTGAAAACTTCCTAGGGAGGTTACCCATCCCTGGATTGCTCCCACCTGAGCAAGTTTAACTGTGAAGTTCTCCTCTTATCCACAACCAATACATTCAAAACGCATTGGTGATATTAGAGGCAGGGCATTTCTTATGAATCAGGAATATCTCCTGTCCACGACTGATATGAGATTTGCCTAGGGTGTTACACAAGAACCACTCACACCATCAACAACCATCGCCTTTCACCTATGTCAAGTGTCAACTACCATCTTCACATCTCTGACGACACCATCACCACCACCAATTTACGAGTACTTTGGAGAGCCTCCCGAACAACTTATTTAAAACAGCTTACAATGTTTCCTTCATTGTTGTCACCCCCCCCCCCCCCCCCCCCAAAAAAAAAAATTACGGTGACAAGTTATGACATGACCCATATATGAACACAACATGAAAATATTCATGTTTTGGGTTGTTACGTCTAAGCCGGTTAATAAATTGATCATGTTTGTAGGGATAACAAATATATCAAAACATGACAAGCAAACCCGAAACCTAAAACATTTAGGAAGCGTATTCAGGTATTTGGTTACGAGACTAAGATTCTCATACCCATCCTTGTCATCCCTATATGTTTTGATTGACATGCTTAATTAAATGTGACGTGTTCATGTTGACATATTTAATTAAAAGGGTCATGCTCGGTTGACCCGATTAACCCATTAAATTACACAAACAGTCAACTTGTATAACCCATTGTTACAATAAAATAAACCATTTAACACAATTACAGTTTGATTACAAATCATTATAAGCCACCACCCAGTTAACCCATTTGGCGCGTATCTAGATTAATGAGTTTACTAGTCGTGTTTTCGTTAGTGTGCTCATGTTAGTGTTGATATGTTTAACATGATAGATATATGATTCATATATGAGTTCGACGATTCAACACATCAACCCTCATAACTAAATCCGTCAATCTGACACAATTGACACCATAATCCTTAACATATTGTTCTCTGATTCGTATCATACATGATTTCATCTTTTTTTCTTCCCCAATCAACCTCGATGACTACATAAACACATAATATGTAGAACCCTTTTCCCAGATCGAGTCCAAAACCAACAAGCACTTCACAAGGTTAATCAAAATTGTAAAACAACAAAGAAAACAAACCCATGTGTTGGGACTTTAAAATTTTAGTTATGTTTTTGTTAGAAAAATTCTAGTTATTCTAATTAAAATGTCATCTACTTTTTCCTTTTTAAAACTTTTATTGGTTAAAAAGTTACCTTAAATAGATAAAAAAAGTTTCATATCATATGTCGATAAAAGAAAGTTGAGAATATCAGATTAAAAATTACAAAACCTTACCAAACTTACACCTTTTTGTGTGATTCCCGCGATTAAAAATGAATTAAGAATTGCAAAATTGGAAATAGTTGATTATAGTGTCTAATTGTTACATTTTGCATAACATAACATGCTACTCAAAATTATATTTGTTTTTTAACCTGAAAATATAAGTTTACTACTACACTACAAAAGGAAATATAGTCTAGGTTGCTTGGTTTTCCTCGTGAGATCCATTCAATGCTTTTCTATTTGGTTTGACTTGTACTATTTTTGGTTCATGCGCCATCAAACATAGTTGTTAGAAAGTAAATTCCTCATATATTGAAAAAATAAATAAATAACGTTTTATTATTTTATTTTTTTGTCCAATTTATCGTTATTTAAGACAAAAATAGTTAGTATAAAAACTAATTCTGATGAATATTCTATAAGAATACGTTTTTGTTAATTTTATGATGATAGAAACGTTCATCCACAGCATTATTTACTTTCTGCATCTATACCCTTTTTAATTATCTAGCTTGATCGATTTTCTAATACATTAAAACAATAATATTTTTGATAAAAAATAAAATAATTAAATTAAACTAGTTCTGTTTTGATTTCAAAATACACGTGACCACAATTCACAATAAATTATTATATAAAGTAATAAAGATGCGTGTATGACATTTTTCATGTCTTATAAATTATATTTATGTGAGCACGAAATATACTTGAGATATAGTAGTTCACCACTGGGTTTGTTAGCTAGGTTTGTAAGGATGACAATGGCTCTTAATACAAGAAAAGATCACTGTCTTAAGTTTTATGATCTCAATAAGCAAAACAATCATCATTCATCATTATAAATAGATTTATACCATTAGAAAACGAATGTGAAAAATTAATGCTAGTGGTAAAGTGATGAATAACTAAACTAGTTGTGTTTTGATTTTAATATATAGATGACCAAATTTCACATGAAATTATTATGTAAAGTAAATAAAAGTGTGTGTGACATTTTTCTATGTCTTATAAATTATATTTATGTTCACCATTGGGTTTGTATTAATAGCAATGGCTTAAGATATAGTCTTAAGATTTATGATCTCAATAAGCAAAGAAATTATCATTCATAATTATAAATAGATTAATAACATTTGAAAATGAATGTTAAGAATCTTGTTATTGGTAAAGTGGTGAATTCATTAACCGAAAAAACCCAAATGTGAAGTTAGTTTCGTTTGGTTTCTAATCGTATTCGTATTGTGTATTCGGTTTCAGATCAATTCGGTTAACAATTACACAAAATCTTGTTTATTCGACTCGGTTATCCAAATAATACCGGTTTAATCAATTTAATTGGATAACTATATCATATAAACTGAATAAATAAGTTTCAACAGTTCCAGTTCATTTCGGTTTGGCTCAAAAGAATTTATAACCAAATAAACCATTAGACGTTCTAGAGTAAAAAGAGTGTATTCACCTATAAGAAAAAACTATATCTATTGATGTATAGCAGCCCATCAAAACATTGGGCCAGAGGCCCAAACCTTTCGTCCATCGGGTTGGCGCCTTCCTGCGGTTGCTCCAATTCATGCCCAATAATGCCCATATTTCTCTCAGCACCATCTCTCGTGGGATTCATCTCACACAACACACCCTCTTTTAACGCTATCCATCGATACCTATAAACCCTAATTTTAACATCTATGCGTTTCAAATTACCCTCTGCAATCGCAAATTCTTCACTCTCTCTGTACGTTTTCTCTTCATCCTCTTTTATCTTTCTTTATGAATTTGTCATACATGAATTGTAAGCATGTGTTTATGTGTATAGATGAGTATAATTTCATCAATGGGTCGCTGAATTTTGTGTTCTGATTAAAAAATTTGAAACCCGAAGTCCGAATTGTTCGAATCGGCGGTTTCCCCGATCCGATATCAATAGGGTTTTTAATTAATTAAAAAGCGCTTTACCCGATTGCTTGGGTTGTCTTCGGATCCAGTTCGGGTCGAATCTGGGTTTACATATATGGGTCGGGTATTTCTTCTGCAAATCGCTTTTTGTGAACTGGGTAAGTTGGCATTTGAGGTTATTAGCGTTTGAGATTAATTCTATCATGAATTTGAGTTTTGTGGGATGAAGTATGAGACTTGAGAAAGAATATTATTTTCTTGTGAAGTTCTTGGCTTCTTGAACTTGTTTAGTTTATTAACTGTTAGTGGTCAGTATTCAATTTGAATAACTCTTTAGTTTTTAGCTTCGAATTGGCATTTTTAAGTAGTTTACAGCCTGATGAACTTTAAAGGCAGTTGGTTAGGGTGCTAAAACATTTCTATATCTGTCACTTTTTGTAATTGGGAAAGACTCTTTCTTGTAAGGTTTTTGGTGGTTTTCTTACATTCTTTTAATTTGAGCCATTGATTGGAATTCACACGTTTATTTTTATGGATGCTTTTGTTAAACATTTATATTATGTTGTTATACTTCAGTTTCTTTCTAGTGTTATGTCTTATAGAATGTCAAAATACATGCTTGATATGAGCTTAAGGTTTTTTTTTAGTTATCATAAGAAACACAAAATAGAGCATGTATGCCTTGATGATGAAAGCCATCTTTGTCGACTTTAGACTAGTTAGCGTTAACTTGTTTGATTCACGGTCTAAACCTCAATAATTAACAAAGTGTGGTGCAAATACAAACTTCTGCTAACTAATATCATTTAATCATATTTTTGGCTGTTTGTTGGTGTTCTTTAGTTTTTATGACTATACTTCACTTTACTTTTAAAGTAAATAACATACAAATGTAAAACATATTTGTTTATCTATAGAATGGCTCATGGTGTCCAGAAATACTAGGTTTCAAAATTTTTTTGAACTATGGTTTAATATTTAATAGGAATTATATAAGTGGTTTTACCTATCCGACTATCCACCTGTGTTTTTATTAGTTCTTAAACTTTCACAAGTTCTTCTATTTATGATGTCCATAATAAATGCAACCTTCTCTTTTCGGAAAAAAATCTAGCAAATTTTACACAATTGTCCACTTATAAAAAATCTTGATGGTTATTTTATTTTGGTTGACAATAGTCCTTTGTTTGGTTGAATATGCAGATTCTATGGAGATTTCTGAAGATGGAGTACTAGTAGATTGTAGTAGATTAAAATCAGCAGTGTGGAAAGATTTTGACCGGGTCAAACGAGGTGATACATGCGTTGCTGTTTGTAAGCATTGTAAGAAGAAACTCAGTGGTTCAAGCACAAGTGGCACTTCTCATTTAAGAAATCACTTAATCAGATGCCGAAGAAGAACAAATCATGATGTTTCTCAATTGCTAGCATCAAAAGGAAAGAAAAAAGAAGGAGCTTTGACCCCTGTCAACTTTACTTACGATCATGATCAAACAAAGACCGACACACCCAACCTCGTTAAATATGAACAAACTCCACTAAAAGAGGGACTTGTAACCATAAGTGCTGGTAACTTTGAGTACAAAAGAAGTCGATTCGATCTTGCCAGAATGATTATTTTACATGGTTATCCTCTAGCTATGGTGGAACATGTTGGGTTTAAAATATTTGTTAGAAAACTTCAGCCATTGTTTGAGCTCACTACACTTGACGGATTAGTGGCTGATTGTAAAGAAATTTACCTAAAAGAAAAACAGAAAGTATGTGAAATGTTGGATGATCTTCCTGGGAAAATCAGCCTAAGTGTTGACACGTGGGCTGCAAAAGGTGATGCTAAGTACTTATGTTTGACTGCACATTCAGTTGATGAAACTTGGACTTTAAGAAAGAAGATTTTGAGTTTTATATATGTTGACCCTTTCCAAACAGAAGACATGGTTTCTGAAATTATAATGACAAGGTTAATGGAATGGGATATTGACCGGAAGTTGTTTTCTATGACTTGTGACAGTTGTCCAATCCATGACAATATTGTCCGTAAACTAAGAGAACATTTATCACAAAACAGGTTTTTGCTATGCAATGGCCAGTTATTTGAAGTAAGATGTGCAGCAAATATCATCAAAATCATGGTTGAAGATTGTCTAGAAGCTTTAAGTTCGACAATCGGCAAGATCCGAGAAAGCATACGGTGCATAAAAAGCTCACAATCAACTAATGAAAAGTTCAATGAAATGGTTCAAGAAGTTGGAGCTGACAGTCAGAAATCATTATATCTTGATAATCCCGCTTATTGGAATTCAACTTATACTATGCTTGATGATGCTTTGGAATACCGTGAGGCGTTTTCCCGTCTTCAAGAACACGATTATGCTTACACAATGTGTCCATCGGATGATGAATGGAGTCAAGCTAGTACAATAACGAGTTTCTTGAAATTATTTGTTGAAGTTTCTACGGTTTTTGCAGGAAGCAAGATTCCAACTGCAAATATATACTTTCCTGAGGTTTGTGATATCCATTTACAGTTAATTGATTGGTGTCAGAGCCGGGATAAACTTATAAGCTCATTATCGCTAAAAATGAAAAGTAAATTTGACGATTATTGGAAGAAATGCAGTTTGGTTTTAGCAGTTGCGGCCATTTTAGACCCACGATTTAAGATGAAGTTAGTGGAATATTATTACCCACAAATTTATGGCGGTGATGCCCCAGATTGTGTTGATATTGTTTCAAATTGTATGAGGGCACTTTACAATGGGCACGATGTTTACTCCACATTAGCTTCTAACAGCCAAGTAGCAGGGAGTGATGGTGGGAATGATAGCCGAGACCGGTTGACTGGGTTTGACCGATTCCTTCATGAAACCTCACAAAGTCAAAATGTGAAGTCTGACCTTGACAAGTATCTTGAGGAGCCGTTATTTCCCCGTAATGTTGATTTTAATATATTGAATTGGTGGAAAGTTCATACTCCTAGGTATCCTGTTTTGTCTATGATGGCAAGAAACATTTTGGGAATTCCTATGTCAAAGGTCTCATTGGATTCAGCCTTTGACACTGGAGATAGAGTTCTTGATCAATATAGAAGCTCGTTAAGTGCAGATACTTTGCAAGCGCTTATTTGCACGCAAGATTGGATGAGAAATGGCCTAGAAGGTTTGTGTTTTCTCCTCTGTTTGTACGTGTTTGGTTACTATGCATTTAATGTTGCAAATTGGGTCGGTTGGTTAGGTAACTGGTCAAAAAATATTCATGTCAAAACAGGTGTTTAGGGGCTTTGGTGATGAAATAGCGTTTGCAGAAACCATTTCATTACATTGATTATCTAATTTGTTTAGACAAATTGGTTCAGGAGATTGTGGATACTAAAATGCACTTGGTGGACTTTGATCTTTGGATTTTAACATTTGACTTTGTGAAGTTTAAACATAACCCAAATTGACAGTACTTGAGTTGAAATTTACTATTCTACATTTCTACTTTGTAGTCAAATTGTTTACTAACGGATTTTTGTTTCGTTGCAGATTCAAAATCATCTTCAAGCTCGTCGACTTTAGCAATCTGCTATGATGCAAACTAAAGTGAAATTGTTCATCCATTTATATGCTTTTAGATCTTGTTCTCTATATAGAGCTGCCTAATGGATATACAGGCATGACTAATGCTAGTATTTTAGTTTTTAACATGCATGCTCACATTTATCATCTTGGAGGACACCTAACTTTCGACCCGTTTGCTTTCAAGCAAGTCAATATGGGTTTTCTATTTCATCTCTAACATATTAGTCAAATAAAACAAGTATAGATTAAAAGTAAACGGGTTGTAAGAGTTAAAGACGACCATAATATTTTTTCTATTGCTTGGAACTTTGCCGGAGCGCCTTGGTGGCTGCAAGGCGGTGTGGCTCAGCCTTACCTCACCTAGACTCCTAGACGAGCACCTTTTGAGCTTTTGACAATATAGCTTGCAACTTCATCAAAATGTTCCTATTTAAAAAAAGTCGGCGATTATCTCAAATACAGGTTTCTCTTAATCATATTTAATGTATTAACTTTCCATAGAAGATGCAGCTATCTAACATGTAAGCAACCTAGTGGCGAATAAATTGTTTTGAATTTTCTTGTTTTCTTTAAAAATCTTTATATTTTGTTAGTCTGCCGTCCATGGTGGTTTGATACAAATGTTAACTAATCCGTTTTACATCTGCTTCAATATGAACCGATACTTTGATTTTTCATGTGTACCAAAACAAATATAACATTCATCTCTCCAGCAAAGTATCAATCCAAGTCTAAAAGAAATCCCCTGATGTTGGCATCTGCAGCGAACTTGTCTGCGCCTCTACTGAGGATTAATAAGTTATATGTATTGTCTGTTTTTTATTCTCATTCGGAGAGATTTAATGGTTAAATCTCTCTACATTGTCTATCCAGATGTGGATCTGGATCGTCATAACTTGATCGTGGTCCCATTTCATCTATTCAAAATCCTTTTTAATCAAAATATTAAATATTCATGTAGTTACAAAGCTTCACCTGCTTATAGATTTGTTCTGGAGTTTGATACCAGATCAATCTTCATATTTGCAATATATAATTACATCATGTGGAAAGTGAGTAGGAAGGAAATCTTCTCTTGCATATAGATTTATCCTACACAAATATATATATGTTTATATAAAGAGATCAGAATAAAGCTCTGAAAAGTCGTTAGAAAGCACATGTTCTCTATCGGTCTACAGCCTTCATGGTTACTAACTTACAGTTGTTAACTTGTAATTACCCATCTCGATAAGCAGGCGGTTGCTTGATATGTGATCTGAAGTTCGCAATGCCGTATATGATCGGGCTAGTGGTGTTCGTGTTTGGGAGAAATTTTTATAGGCATGCCTTTAGAAGGAAACGGGAGCGGGTCCATGACTACTAGCTCATCGGGGTATACTAATGACCAATCATATCGTGTCACGATATAATGCATAAACACAAGAATATTAAGCTTTGCCAGTTGATACCCTGCGCAGAGCCGTGGCCCGCCACCGAATGGTATAAAACTGTATGCTTGAACCGGATCCGCAAATCTACTCGGGTTAAAACTCATCGGATCTGGAAAATATTCTTCATTATAATGTGTTCCATATGTAGTCCAAAGCACCTTCCACCCTTCAGGAATAACGAATCCTTCAAATTCAATATCAGTTATCGCTTTTCTGTATGACCCGAATATCGGAGGGCACAATCGCATAGTCTCACGAGCCATTTGCCAGGTGTGCTCCATCTTCTTCACGTCGTCAAGTGTCAAGTCTTGATCGGGTCTTTTGGTTGCAGCAATGTCTTCATGTTCTGTTAGTTGAGATCATATACACAAATGAAATCTAAATGATATTATTACAAGTATATAGATATTAGTTTTTATGTATGGTACCTTTAAGAAGAAGAGTGTAGCAATCAGGGTGGTTAGCAAGCATCTTAAACGTCATTGTGATCGCGTATGAAGTTGTATCGTGCGCTGCAAAACTAACAGAACGATGTTATCAACAACTTCATCTTCTGTAACTTCGCCTCTGATCAAAGCAGCCACCAGATTAGATAACAACATCGTGTCATCTTCATCTTTGCCACCTTCCATGGCTTCCTTCTTCTTTCTAACTTCATCAACCAACACCTTTTGTATCTTCGCTCGTGCTTTCTTAGCTCTCGAGAACTTTGTCCCCGGGAGATTAACCGGAGCAGCCAAAACACCTTCTAAAACATTCTCAAATGCCCCAAACATTGTATCCGGATCAATCGTGATCCCAAACAAGCATTCAAGAACAATGGTGAAAGTCAGTCTTTTTGTAGACTGATGTAAACTTATCTCATCGCGTTTTCCCCAGTCTTTCACCAGATGTTTCCGCACCGATCTACACATCCTAGGCACCATCATCTGCAGCCCGATTGGACCAAGGGTAGAAGCAATAACACCACGAAGGCAACGGTGCGAGTCACCTTGCTTCTCCATGATGCAATTCTTCCCCATCAACTCCACAGATGAAGTTGGCCATGAGCTCACCACCAACTTAAACTCGTTCGACATGAAGAACTTATTCGCCATCACCCCATTCACCACCACCGTCGGCGATCCCATCAACTTCGTTTTGAATATCTTCCCATGCTTCTTGATTCTCGGTTGGAAAAACTTTTCATACAGCTGGTTCTTGCGTTGAGCTTTATAAAAACCAATCGTTTCACCGATCCAAGGGAGCCCCATTCGTCCCGAGGATATCTTTGTTTGCTTCGGCCCATTGCAGGCTTTGTAAATGAAAATGATGATGATGATGATGATAAAGAAGAGTGGAGTTAAGAGAAAGAAGATGAAGGAAACCATTTGGTATCTTTAAGATATGATGAGTATAGAGAGATATGATGGAGTTTAAACTTATATATATATGCATTGAGACATATGTATGGAGTCTGGTTGTGAGAGTCAACTAATTGTTTAAAACTAGTTGTATGTTTTAAACTTAAAGGGTGGCGGATGTAATCTTGAAGTCGGGCCGACTAAAAGATTGATGGGGCATGTGCCTTGGGGAGAACCTTTGATTTGCTGGCTTTGTTCCACTTCCACCCGTGCAAAGATCTAACAATCTTTACTTCAATTCTCCATTTTTATCAATCTTTATGTCTACGTTTCTTACTGCCCATCAGATATTTTGTATGAAATTTATATATTTTAAATTTGATTATGATTTTTTCGTCGAGTGAGGGTTTTGGAACAACCAGTAAGGTTATTGTTTTGTGACTTTGAGGTTATGGGTTCAAATCGTGAGAAACAGTCTCTATCCTGTACAATTTAAGGTAAGATAACGTACGCTAGACTTTGAAGCAATTCAACCGGGCCCATCTGTGAAGCGGGAGCTAAATCGAACACTGAGTGAGTGGACAATTATGATCTTTTTGTTGTTCTTATACATTAAAATTCTAGAAAATCTTCCTCCTTCCATAAGTGTTTTAATTTGGGTGTGAAAGTTAATTTTTCCTGATTTGATTCATTAATATTATTGTTATTATTTCGTTATTAAAACATTTAGAGTTCTGCTCACTAGCATTCCCATCCCAATTGTATAGTTCACAAATTTGGTAAATCGCTCATTTAGACATGAACATAAAATAAAATTTATTAAAGCTAGTTTTCTTTTATTACTTTTTATATTAAAGAGAAGGACACACTGTCTCATCAGCCTTGAATGGATGCCATCTTTAAATCATATTGTCTTGGGCTAATAAGGACTTAATTATTGAGAATAAGAACATCTTAATTAACCAACCAAGATGTTGGTCATTAAAGTCACTTTTATTTTATTCTTTATTCTATTACAAAGGTGTTAGAATATGAGCAAATGTTGACAACAGAACATATATACGATCAAGATGTTGGTGCATTGATCCGTTGGAAATGAAATCTCACAAAGACAGTTAAACTACCATTTGAATTTAATTTTTGTAGTAAATTACAAAGAATTACATAGCAAACAACAAATTAACAAAACAATGGTTGAGATTTACCATGGGTTTGAATTGAAAGCTAGTTATGTTCAGATTTTGGTGAGATCTTTATCGGCATCCCTTTGGAAGGAAACGGTAGCGGATCCATGAAAATAGGCTCGTCAGGGTGCACCAACGACCAGTTATATCGTGTCACAACATAATGCACCAGTACGAGAATATTAAGCTTTGCTAGTTGGTACCCTGCACACAGCCTTGGCCCTCCACCAAACGGTATAAAAGCATAAGATTGGACGGGGTCTGCGAATCTACTTGGGTTAAAACTCATCGGATCCGGAAAAAACTTTTCATCATAATGTGTTCCATATGTCGTCCAAAGCACCTACACAAGACACCATAAATTAGATTCTATCATTGTATGCGCGTGTTATGTTGTTTGCGAATATGGTCAAGTTGATTAAAAGAGTGAGTGTTGGGGTTCATTTGTACCTTCCAGCCTTTGGGAATATAGAAACCTTCAAATTCGATGTCGGTTATCGCTTTTCTGAAGGACCCGAATATCGGAGGACACAATCGCATGGTCTCTCTAGCTACTTGCCATGTGTACTCCATCTTCTTCACATCTTCAAGCGTCAAAGCTTCACCTGGCCTTTTGTTGCTAGAAATCTCTTTATGTTCTAGAAGTAAAATCATCACCAGATATTAATTAATAAATTAGTGTAAGTAGGATAAGACTACGTACATACTGTAATATAGAAAATGATGATTGAGATGCATATTATTGGTACCTTTTAGTAGAATAGAGTAAGATTCTGGATGATTTGAAAGCATCTTAAAAGTCATTGTAATGGCATAAGATGTGGTATCATGAGCTGCAAACACTAACAACACCACATTATCAACAACCTCATCTTCTGTAATCTCACCTCTGATCAAAGCACCCACAAGCTTCGAAAGCAGCATCCCATCTTCTTCATCTCTCCCACCTTCCATCGCCTCTCTCTTCCTTCTGATCTCACCAACCAACACCTTCTCTATCTCCGACCTCGCTTTCTTCGCCCGAGAGAATTTCGTCCCCGGGAAGTTCACCGGAGGAGATAGAACACCTTCCAACACGCGCTCGAAAACACCAAACATCGTCTCTGGCTCGATCCCTATCCCAAACAAGCATTCAAGGACAATGGTGAAAGTGAGCATTTTGGTGGACCGATACAGACTGACTTCTTCGTGGTTTCGCCAGTTCTTCCACAGGTGTTTCTGGACCGAACTGCACATCCTGGGCACCATAGCAGTGAGTCCAGAAACACTGAGAGTCGAAGTGACGATACCGCGAAGACAACGGTGTGAGTCACCTTGTTTCTCCATGATGGAGTTCTTCCCCATCAATTCTACAGATGAAGTTGGCCATGAGCTCACCACCAGTTTAAACTCATTGGACATGAAGAACTTATTAGCATCAGCCCCATTCACGACCACCGTTGGATCGCCCATCAGTTTCGTTTTGAACACGTTCCCATGCTTCTTGATTCTCGGTTGGAAAAAGCTCTCGAACAGTTGATTCGACCGTTGCGCTTTGTAAAACTCGACCGTTTCCCCGATCCAAGGGAGACCCATATCGCCCGAGGGCAGTTTCGCCTTATTCGTTCGTTTTCTACAGCTTCTGTTAATGAAAACGATGATAAACATGAAGATGAAGGTGAGAGTAAGAGGGGAGGTGAATAAGGTGATGTAATCCGCCATTGTTGGTGGATTTGGTTTGTTTTTTGGTTGTTTGTATGAATTAGGTGGTTTGAGATGGTGAAGAGAGTGGAGTGTGTTTGTGAGTATTTATAGTGGTTTGTAACAGATAGATTGGTCGAATTTGGTCAGTTGACAGTTGCGAAAGTCAACTAGTTGTTTATATATGTGTATATGTAATGTAATAATATGTTAGGGGGTGGCTGATGAAATCTGGAGTCGGGCCGACTTAAAGATTTAAGATATATTGGGCAC
Source organism: Flaveria robusta (assembly GCA_025506415.1). NCBI lineage: Eukaryota > Viridiplantae > Streptophyta > Magnoliopsida > Asterales > Asteraceae > Flaveria > Flaveria robusta. Next base: position 2,673,490 of record CM046466.1, on the reverse strand, counting down.
ATGGGCTCAAAGTATCTACATGAGCTTAGGAAAACCTGTTGACTTTGTCCACTGGGGTACTTCATGTAATGATTCCCCGCCACCAAAATCCAACACACTTTCTATATCTCTCTATGCGTACTTCATGTAGTTTGTTATGTGGTTAATTAACCTTGGTTTGGTGGTTTTCTTTCTTTTTTTCTTTAAAAAACTTTTTGATATATATTTTTTTATAGAGAAGGTGATTAATCATGGTAAAACCGCTAACGGTTTTTTAAACGAATCTTAATATATTTTTGTTAACCATCTATATATGTATTTATTTTTTTTAATTTTCAATTAACATATAGTTTATTTTTTTAAATTTCCTATAATATATAATTTTTAAATAAAAATTTATAAACATAAATTTTATTTATATTATCTTCATTTAGATATAAATTTTATTAAAAACCGATGCCACTTGGCGTGAGAGCATGCCCAACACCATGCCGGCCTCCGTGACTTGGGGTGTGGTTAGCTCTCCGTGAGCCGGTTGACAATGTTGGAGAATTTGGGTTTGTGTGTTACTTAGTTTTTCCAAAAAAAAATCTTCTTATAACTTTTTTAAAGCTATAAATACAATCCCATTCAACCTATTGTCTCATGCATCCTAATATAAACCTTTCATGCATTTATCTCTCAAATTTTATAAAAAAATATTGGATATGTTATCCTTCTCGTCATAGTCATCCTATTCTTCCGACTCATCCGAGGGCGAGAAACTTTTCATGTGTGCGGTAGAAGCTACCATGTAGTTCAAACATCACCAATATGAGAGTTATTAGTATCGGCTTACAAGGCGCATTCGAATTAATCAGAACCATGCGGCAGCTAACACTCATTTTATCAATGATTACTTCTAGCTGTCATTTTCATACTTATGTGTTTTAAAATATTTCATTATATTTTCAAATTTATATACTTAGTTAAATTAAATGCTAGCATTATTATTATTTTTTAAATAAATACACAAAATAATAGTTTTTAAGTATATAAATCAATAATTAATTAATGCCAATTATCACATAATTATTACTTTACTTGTTACAATTACTAGACATTACATTCTCGTAGTGAGTGTAATTATGATCACAAGCCTACTCATATGACGCCTACGTAACAATATTTTTGACCCAAACTAACTAATACACATATTCTAACAAGGTGCCCTTAAAAGAAACACAAAAAGAATTGCAAAGATGGAGCAGATAGGGGCAGAGGGAGGTTAATTCAGTTGTAATCTTGACAACTGTGGAACAAAGTCAGCTTAATAAAAAAACACAAATTCCCCAAACCCATGAGCACATGCTGTGAATAATAATATGAATCTTCTCGTCGGCCCGACTTTTGATTTCATCCGCCACCCCAACACCAAGTGCATATTATTATTATTATTATTTCTAACTAGTTGACTTCGGTAACTCACTCAATTCTATTCCTCTATATATACTCACTGAATTAGTGATTAGTTCTCAAAAAATCAATCCAATACATACACACCAGCAAAACAACAAGCTCAAATCCTTCATTATACATCAATTAATGGCTGCTTATATAACCTTCTATTCCCTCCTTCCATTCTTCTTTATCATTGTTTTCTTGTATAGAAACGGCAGAAAGCGAACGAATAAGGCGAAACTGCCCTCTGGCGAAATGGGTCTCCCTTGGATCGGCGAAACAGTTGAGTTTTACAAAGCGCAACGGTCGAATCAACTGTTTGAGAGCTTTTTCCAACCGAGATTCAAGAAGTATGGCAGCGTGTTCAAAACGAAACTGATGGGCGATCAAATGGTGGTTGTGAATGGGGCTGCTGCTAATAAGTTCTTCATGTCCAATGAGTTTAAACTGGTGGTGAGCTCATGGCCAACTTCAACTGTAGAATTGATGGGGAAGAACTCCATCATGGAGAAACAAGGTGACTCGCACCGTTGTCTTCGCGGTATCGTCACTTCGACTCTTAGTGTTTCTGGACTCACTGCTATGGTGCCCAGGATGTGCAGTTCGGTTCAGAAACACCTGCAGAAGAACTGGCGAAACCGCGAAGAAGTCAGTCTGTATCGGTCCACCAAAATGCTCACTTTCACCATTGTCCTTGAATGCTTGTTTGGGATAGGGATCGAGCCGGAGACGATGTTTGGTGTTTTTGAGCGCGTGTTGGAAGGTGTTCTATCTCCTCCGGTGAACTTCCCGGGGACGAAATTCTCTCGGGCGAAGAAAGCGAGGTCGGAGATAGAGAAGGTGTTGGTTGGTGAGATCAGAAGGAAGAGAGAGGCGATGGAAGGTGGGAGAGATGAAGAAGATGGGATGCTGCTTTCGAAGCTTGTGGGTGCTTTGATCAGAGGTGAGATTACAGAAGATGAGGTTGTTGATAATGTGGTGTTGTTAGTGTTTGCAGCTCATGATACCACATCTTATGCCATCACAATGACCTTTAAGATGCTTGCAAATCATCCAGACTCTTACTCTATTCTACTAAAAGGTACCAATAATATGCATCTCAATCATCATTTTTTTTTATCTTACAGTATGTACGCAATCTTATCCTATTACACTAATTTATTAATTAATATCTGGTGATGATTTTACTTCTAGAACATGAAGAGATTTCTAGCAACAAAAGGCCAGGTGAAGCTTTGACGCTTGAAGATGTGAAGAAGATGGAGTACACATGGCAAGTAGCTCGAGAGACCATGCGATTGTGTCCTCCGATATTCGGGTCCTTCAGAAAAGCGATAACCGACATCGAATTTGAAGGGTTCACTATTCCCAAAGGCTGGAAGGTACAAATGAACTCTAACACTCACTCTTTTAATCAACTTGATCATATTCGCAAACAACTTAACACGCGCATTCAATGATAGAATCTAATATATGGTGTCTTGTGTAGGTGCTTTGGACAACATATGGCACACATTATGATGAAAAGTATTTTCCGGATCCGATGAGTTTTAACCCGAGTAGATTCGCAGACCCCATACAATCTTATGCTTTTATACCGTTTGGTGGAGGGCCAAGGCTGTGTGCAGGGTACCAATTAGCAAAGCTTAATATTCTCGTACTGGTGCACTATGTCGTAACACGATATAACTGGTCGTTGGTGCACCCCGACGAGCCTATTTTCATGGATCCGCTACCGTTTCCTTCCAAAGGGATGCCTATAAAGATTTCACCAAAATAGCTGTTTTGTAGTTTTATCACATTGTAAACATCAACTGTTGTTTTGTATTCTCAGTTTCCATCTTATAATATTCTTTCGTTCTTTTTTCCTTTTTAATGAAAGTAGATACCACAAATTGATCTCTAGCATTTAAATTTTTAGTCGGATATCAACTTAGAACTTAAGCCGATAACAATAAAAACTTCAACGTATAAACTCAATTATGTTTGATTTGTGTTAGCTAGTAGTTAAATGAGTCACTCCTCACAGCTCAAAGTATTATTTAATAAAATAAGTTAATATAAAATTTAAAATATTTTAAGTACGTATATTCGATTCTAATTTTTTTATATAATAAGCATAATACATTATGTAAGTTTTTAAAACTTGGACAATATTATTGTAGTTTTAGCCATAAATGAAGGACTAAAAGTTAATTTCATTGAAAAAAACTCTATACACTACACACCTTCAAATAAGAAAATTCATTGACAAACTGTTGTCTCAACAGCAAAGAGAACCCTTGATACTATCATCTTCATCGAATCTCACAGATCCATCTCCATGGCTTCTTCCGATCGCGAGATCTTCGTCTACACTGCTAAGCTCGCCGAGCAAGCGGAGCGTTACGACGGTAAGTCAAAATTCTTCACCACCGATCGATTTCTACATGCTTACTTCGATTTCACCGCTCATCGTACTAAGAGCGAGAGTTTTTTGATCTATCATTTGTGTTTTATGTACCTTACTTCGTTTCCAGTTGGTAGAATTGATTTCGTTAAGAAGCTGATGAAGAATTTTGATCTCGTTGTTTGTGTTAAGTTTAGCTTTGTTAATCAAGGATCCTAATTGAAAATTCGGATTAGCTGTATACGATTTGATTATATAGATTTTGATTTGAGTTTTATGTGTTTTGTGATGCTTGTTTGTCAAATGACAAATTTCCTTGGAGATGGAAAGTTTGGAGCCTAGATCCTTGCATCGGCGAATTTTACTGTACAAGTGACTAATGGACATGGACGTAATCCTTTTTCCTAGTGTTTTTGCAGTGTTAATTGGTTTTAGAGCTGATAACTTCCTTACGAAATTCTGATCTAACTAATTGTGCTTATTTTTATAGATTACTAATTGTTTTTCAGTTACTTTTTGTTTCACAGTTTATTTCTTCTGATTGTTTTAGTTTTTCTTCTCGTGATTTGGTAATGACAGAAATGGTGGAAGCGATGAAGAAGGTTGCTAAGTTAGGTGTGGAATTGACTGTGGAAGAGAGAAATTTGCTATCAGTTGGCTACAAAAATGTGATTGGTGCTAGGAGAGCTTCATGGAGGATTTTGTCATCAATAGAGCAGAAAGAAGAATCAAGAGGGAATGATCAGAATGCAAAACGGATCAAGGAGTATAGGCAAAAGGTCGAATCAGAGCTTGATACCATTTGCAGTGATATCATGACTGTCATTGATGAGCATCTCATTCCTTCCTGTGGTGGTTCTGGTGAAGCAAATGTCTTCTATTACAAGATGTAAGTTCAACAGTTACACAATTTATAGATCTGTAATCCAAGTAAGTGATGCAAGGCATTTGTGCATAGAATCCAAATTTTGGATTGCAGTCTATAGTCTTGCCAATTTTTAAAAATTAAAATACTTTTTATCTCACTTTCAGTTTGAAGATGTAATTTGAGTACTCCTAAATGTGAAATTCATCAGATGTTTAGATTAGACGTAAAGTGAAATATATAACGTATTTTAGTACTTTTAGAAAACACTGCTGCTGCTTATTCTTGCTAATGGTATTTTGTGTTTTCATTTTAATGTTTTGCATAATTGTTAATGGAATGTTTTTTTTTTTTTTTTTTTTTTGCAGGAAAGGGGATTATTATAGATATATGGCAGAATTTAAGTCTGGTAATGACAAGAAAGAGGTTGCTGATCTTTCAATGAAAGCATATGAGGTATGCCTGTTGACTTGCAATTTTGGTTTACCCTATTCTCATCTGAGCTGGGATCTTTTATTACTTGAGCTGACTGAATACGATATAAATTAGTTATACTTTTTGCTAGAGGTGAGAAGATTGGTGGGTGGGGTAACGACTCAAAATCGTTGACTTTTTAGTTGGGTTGATATAAATAGTTGGGTTGACCTACAAACACATGAGGTGTGGGAAAGATGAGCTCCCATTTTTCATCAAGGGGGTGATTAAATTTTGAAGTGATTGAGGTCCATAAATAATTTCAAAGCGTGGTGATGTATTTTCATTTAGACACTGTAATTTGTATACTAAAAAAATGGGATTTTTTTGAGCTGGGGGCTTAATGTGAGAGCAGCCTCTCTATCCCTTGAGGTAGAGGTAAGGTTTGCTCTCATCTTACTGATGTACCCTTCCCAGACCCTACTTTATGGATGGGATATTGTTGGGTATGTTTGTTTGTAATTCGTATTATTTTTTTATAATACTTCCTTTTATTAAATAGTTTTCTGCTAGTCTACACTTGTCGCTATTTCGTATTGTTTGATGATGAGCATATTGTTTTTAGCCTTTAGGCGCTCGTTAAGTTTCACTTATGTCTTGGCCCCTTCATTTTTTTCTGTTTTAACATGTATTCCAGCAAAGCAATGGTTTCTCTTACTCAGTTACTCTGCTTATTTCTTTATAATTATATATTTTAATGCTTTCAGGCAGCTACAAGTACGGCAGAAGCTGAATTGCCTCCTACACACCCCATTCGACTGGGACTGGCTTTAAATTTCTCAGTGTTTTATTATGAGATTTTGAATTCAGCTGAAAGGTTTGGTGTTTATATAATGTTAAGTTGATTTTGCACCTACATAGCATTTAAATATTTGTTAATGTTTGCTTTATCTTTATTAGGGCCTGCCACCTAGCCAAACAGGCTTTCGATGAAGCAATTTCAGAGCTTGATACTTTGAATGAGGAGTCATACAAAGACAGTACACTGATTATGCAGCTTTTAAGGGACAATCTCACCTTGTGGACTTCCGACATCCCAGAAGAAGGAGGTAAGTACTCTTTTATGTGGTTTTCAGTTGCTAATGACTTATGATTATTGTTTCCTAAAAAATAGTCTCTACGTGTGAGTACATATGATATGTTTGTAAATTGTAGCCTCAGCTTCTTAGAAACTGACAATTTGCACCCCTGTAGTTTCTATTTCTTCAGTCGTATCATTGCACCAAATTTGTACTTTTTAAGTTGATGTTTTTCATATTACAGAAGATGCACACAAACATGATGGAGCTACAAAAACTGGTGGTGAAATCGATAATGCAGAGGTGGGTAATTCACTCTCTTGTGTTTTTTGTATATATATCATTTTTCCCTTTCACACCATACTTCATACCTTTTGACTTTAATAAGTCAGTTAAAGTCGATCTTGGTAATTCTTGAAGCCTAATTTGAATATGAATTGCCCCCTTCAATTCCAAAGTAGATATATGTTTGCATATCATGTTATAAGTTTTTGATTGCTGTAACGGTAGCATTTCAAGAATGATAATTTGATTGCATAAAATGCCTAGTTTAATGTTCTAAAGTGAATTACTCATCATAATTATCATTATTGTTGTGTGATACTGTGATGGGTTTTGAAACTTAACCTGTGATTCTTGATTGATTTCAGTGAAAGTGTTGCACTAGGAGGCTGTGTGGGTTCCAGAGTAGAGGTGCTTGATGATGGATTGTGGTTCCTACTTTTTGTGACGTTATGGTTGTGTATGATTAGATTTTAGAGGATTGGTTTGGCCATTTGATAGTTTATCTTTTCAATGTGCGCCCATTTCCGACTCAAATCTCTTATCTATTGTCATATTTAATGCCTTGCTTTTCTCTTTGTTTTTCTGTTCATCTGGATTATTATTAAGAGTGTGAGAGAAATATTTATCGTTGTTCATATAGTTATCGCAATTTTCTACTTAAAATTATGTTTGCGTGTGTATACACATACATATGACAACTCATTATTCGTTCTTGTTCTTTTTGGAATTTGAATAATGCAAACATTGGCCTTGATGATGTAAAAGTCATCCAAGTTTTACTCCCAACAAGCCAAATCAAACACATGGCAGTTTAGTCTGTGAAAATCAATATCACACGACCTGATGACAATGTCCGGATCCTCAGTTGATTGCGGGGACTGGACGTACAGCTCATGCCACCACCAAAAATGTCAACAAGTCATCTTAGTTACTAGAAAGATGTATCAAAAGGTTTGTATCGCAACCGTACCAAGGTGTTTAAATGGTGTAACCCCCAAGTTGTGAGAGTTCAAGTCCTGTTATGGGCAAAAATGGTGTATTTAAAAGTAGATTTAGTGGATGTGTAAGTTTGTTATTAAAAAAAAGTAGCTGAAAGATCTAGCGGCAGCTGCAAAAGAAGACGGTGTTGAGACCTTCATTAAAACATCAAAGGAGGTTGCACCCAACAAGGATTGCAACTTGAGCTTGCGATCATACTTAATGTGTGTGTGCACACTCGTATGGGCTCATGGGCTGATTATCACTGAATCCATAAGTTAAACACCAATTTGTAAACAGACGAAGGCCGAATAACTTTTATTACCAAATTCAACAAAGTCGTAACACAACATCATACAGAAAAATTCTGCATAGCACAATTATAAACTAGACAAGAGCCTGAGAGTCATACTTAGTTGCTAGCTTGACGAAGCTCGGGTCTGACAAAATCAGCATCAGCGGGCACTGAGATGTCAACAGTGGGTCTCAACTCTGCACAAACTTTGACAGCTTCATGCACTGGATCTTCAAAGAAGTTGCTGATGAGGTCCTGGTTAAGTGGCGCCTCATTGTCTACAGCAACTAAAGCCTGTTGGGTAAGAATATAATCAAAGCGTGGAGCCCATTTCCTTGATCCCAACCTTGCAGTTGTTGAACAGTTATCCACCATAAACGACACACCTCGAGCATGCATAAATGGGTTCAGAGAATCCACCGACTCGATCAAGCTCTCATTGATGATTTCAGAATAAGAATGTCCTTTCTTCCTCAACACCTCAATCTGCCATTTTTAATTTCAAATATTTGAAAAATAAAGTTAAAAAAAAAAAAAAAAAAAAAAAAAAAAAAAACCTCTATACAAGCAGAACACACGCAATAACAACTTATGAGACAAGACCTGGGCCATCATTAGTGCAACATAGACACCAGCTGTGAAAGGATATAACGGGCCTAAATCACCTGCAGGCCGGGCAGCTCGAACCCGTTCACCTACTTTCCACATTCGGGTCTGATCAATCTTGCCCATAGGGAACGCTGGCAAACCCTCCTTTTCCTGGAAAATATATATCAAAACATTAATTTCATACAGATGATCAATTATATGGTTATAAATCTAACCAAAAAATATAAAAAGAATACATAAAATCGACGGCCAGCCAACACAACGCTTCTTATCTCACTTCCAGTTGCCACATCCTCATAGCACTCATACAGAATGTCCATACAAGGATAGTAAGATGCACTATATGCTGTCAGGAACTCCTTTTTGCCTTCTTCTGTCAGTGACTCATATACAGCTTTCATGCCCTATTAAAATGAAGATTTAGAACAAAAAATTATAATCGACATAGTAATGTGAAACTAAATTAACTAGAAAATAGATAAAAGAAAACCTGAGTTGATATTATCTTTGATATTATGCCAGTTATGCATTCTACGGTGTTTTTGTAAGCCAAATCTTCACCCATACCACCTTCGGTATACCTTCTGAACAAAGACTCCACGATACCATGCACCGCTCCAAGTAAAATACCTAGTATTTACCAAAAACAAGATAATTATCATATTTCATATGTCAAAAGTATGCTTATTGAAGTGAAGTAAAAGGCTAACCTCGCTCCCCGAATATATCACTCCTGTACTCCTGCTCAAGTGTAGTGGCAAATGTAAAGGGTGAGCCAAGAGCAACTGACCATGCAAGTGCAACATCAGTGGCTCTTCCATCAACATCCTGCACACATATACATTAAAGTACTCATTAACTATTTAAAAACTACATGTCATGATATGTCAGCATATATAAGGAATAAGCATAGATATTAGATAAATAACCTGATGGACAGCAAAACTTGCATTGATTCCGGCTCCATTGACCTCTTTTCCTTGAACATACAGCCTCCTGACAGATGGACCCATTCCTTTGGGACACACAGCAACCACACTTATGTTCTTGGGGAAATCAAGCCCAACTGATTGCAGATGACCAAGAAGGAACCCATGTGAAAGTCCAAGAATGCTGTTTGGCTTCATGTGGGAAAAGATTTTCTCATAATTATCAGCCTGCAACAAAAAAATCGACATTAAGGTTAGCTAGAGTACATTTCAAAAGTAAATGAAGCTGTGTTTAGACACTGTACAATGGTCAAAAACTCAAAATCCGCCGAACCAACTAACCTGAGCTGAATCAGAAATTAAGAGCAAAACCAAGTCACTACCAGAGATAGTCTCATATATATCTCCAAGGGTTCCACTTTCCTCAGTAAAGCCAGCAGCACGAGCCTCGTTAAATGAACTCGACCCCTTTCGTAAGCCAATCTGTTTTACGAAACGAAAACGCAAGACGGTCAACATTTACAATCTCCAACTACAATCAACTATACAAGAAATAAACAAAGAGAAGGCCTTGGATTTACCTTCACTACAATATCAGATTTTGCTTCTGCAAGAGAATCCCTAAGATTCTGAGCTTGAGCAGGACCCTGCAATACACCCATAATAAAAACCCACTAATAATATAAACTATAGTTCATATGCATAAAGCCTAATTCAAACTAAAAAAAATTGATCTACTTGTTGATGTAATCCCAAATGAATCAATACACTATCTAAATTGCAAAATAGAAACTAATCAATCAAATCAATGAAACTACAAACCTGAGAACCCCATCCAATAACACCAATTTGCTTGATACCTTTAAAAGCCTCAGGTAACAAATGAAACAAATCTCTACCTCCTCTCACAATATACTACACAAACAACCAAACATTAACCAAATCAGGTACAAACACAACACATAGCTCAACGTAAACACACACATACACAAATGAATCCAATAAACCTCATCATGACCAGCAAGGTTAATCTTCTCCTTTTTGAAAACAGAGGTCTCAAAATCAAGAAGCATTGGAGGTTTGCTTATCACAGGCGCTGATACCATGCGAGCTCCGATTGCAGATCCACAACCACCATTGGAACGAGCTTTAAGCGATTTGGTGGAGGTTTTGGACGACGGAAACCCTACGTTAAACCCTAGGGTTTTGGGGGAGATTTTGAGAGACGCTGATGATGAGGTGGTGGGGGCCACGGTGGAGAACGTGGTGGTCGCCGTCGCCATTGCCGGAAAAAGTGGTGGAGGAGGGGAAACGGCGGAGCAGAGGTAGCTGAGGGTTGTGTCAGTAGCCCTACTTTATAGGTGGCCAGGGCTAACGTGAGCCGTGTGTCTGTGCGCACGGTATGTGTTTGAGGTGAGGGTTAGAGTGGAATGATGGCCGTTGGATGAAGATATGAAATAATCCCCGGTCCCCGGTTTTGTATTTTATATTCGTCGCGTCCACCTACTAAATACAAAAATCTATATCTGTGTATATCTATACAAATTAATAAAATAAACTAACTTGAGAGTTGAGTCGCATGTGTATTTTCCCCGGATGTTCATCTAAAATTTATTTAGTTTTTATCATCGCAATAAACTTATTATTTTAAACAAAAATCAACTATATCAAACTTCTCAAACTAAATATTAATTTTTAATTTTTATTTTAAACAATATAAATAAAAAATCAATTAAGTAAAAATTTACAAAATTGTTAATATTTTATAAAAAAATAAATTTTTTTTAATATAATAATAATTTCCTAATAGTCAAGAACTTGATTGTTTAATAATCACAACTCAATTTTTAAAGTTTACATATCATATGATTTAATATGATACTGGTTTTTTAAATTAAAATTAATTAAATAATTATTTTTATATATCTACTATTCAACCCGTGTAGTTTACGTGTTACACCTAATTGGTAATATAACAATTTAATTAAACAATATGTTAGTGTTGTTTAGAAAACTCGAGATGATAGTATAGTTGCATGTAATATCAATCGCATTAAGTTTTTTCGTCCTCATCTATTACAATTAATAAAGAAATATTATTTTATTTTTATTTTTTTTATTTTTTAAAAGCCTCTCAAAACATTCATTATAGCTTTCATATGAAACTTACGCACCCTAAAACCCGTCAATCTTCAACTTTTGATTTGAACCACTTAACTTATTCGAGGTAGATTTCAGGTGACGTTGAAGGCTAGACACCAAAAAACGGACTTGATGGAGGTTGGGCGGCGGCGTAGTTGAAAAATTGCTCAATGTTACCCTATTTTATCAAAAAAACTAACGACGTTTAACTTTTAGTTAGTAAGGGATTGTTGGAGGAAATTAACTTCAAAGTTAGAAGTGTCTGCAAATATTTTTTAAATATGTTAGTAGAATCTTTATATTATATGAAATGACTTTGAATTATTGTGAGTGAGGGAGAGATAAGTGTTATTGTTCAATCTGTAAATTTAAAAAAATATTGTTCAACCTTTATAATTTTATAAATATTTTTAAAAGTGATTACGAGTAAAGAAGAGATAAAAGGTAATGATAAATGTATAGAAATATATTAGTTAATTGAAGAGATAAAAGAAAAAATAGTAATTTTTAGTATTATTCTATGAATAAGAATAAGAAATAGATTATCAATGCTCTCAAAAATATAAAATAATATATTTAGGTGATGGACAATGACCCTTCATATAAGGGATCAATATTGATTTTCTTTAAAATTACGTGGGATAAATGAAGATGGGGAACCTGATTAGAAATAACATTACATATGTTCTCAAAAAAATAAAATAATAGATTTAGATGATGGATAGTGACCCTTAGGGGCCGTTTGGTTCACATAATGTTTTGCAAAGGAATTGGAATTGAAAATGAAATTGGAATTGGAATTGGAATGTTGTTGAAGTTGACAACGTGTTTGGTTGGTCGATTTTGAGTGAAATTGGAATTTTAGTTTTGAATATTCCATTGGATTGTTAAACATTCCATAGGTAAGTGGAATGAATATGAATTCCAATGAATGAGAGAAAATTTTTCAATTCCAATTCCAATTCCATCCGTTGACCAACCAAACATGATTTTGGATGGAAAATTTTCTAATTCCAATTCCAATTTCAATTTCAATTCCTGAGAATTCTATGAACCAAACGTCCCCTTAATATGAGGGATCAATATGATTTTCTTTAAAATTATAGGGGATATAGACGAAGACGGGGAACCCGATTAGAAATAGCATTACATATTTTTTATGTTTTCATTATAATATAAAGACGTGGGTAAATATAGGGATGTTGAATTTAAAGGTGTGCATGGATTTGGTTTGGTTTGGTTTTGACCTCAAACCAAAACCAAAACAGTATTTTAGTTTTTGGATTTGTAAAGCCATTCAGTTTTGGGTTTTTTGGTTTCGATTTTTTCAATTTTTAGTTTTTATTTCAGTCTAGGTTTTGATTTATTTTGTTTTACTTTAAGCTTCAAACTTGGGGTAAAGAAAATTGATCCAAAATAACAAATTTTAGCCAGAGCCTTTGGTTTCACATCGTTTGTTGGAATTTAGATAAAAACTAGAATTAAGCCCCATGCGTTACAACGGGGACATAAAACCATGCCAATAGCACCAACATCATACCAGTAACCACCAACACTGAAGTTGAGGTGTGTTAATGCGAAGAAATTAGACCGAAGCGTAAAATATAGAAAAGTACAACTAATTCGATTTAGGAACCGCATGTTGCGACAAACCTATCAAACGGGAAAAAATAGACGTAAAAACGATAAACCACACACGCAAGTTGAGCCGTGTTAGCTCGCAAAATTTAGAATGAAACGTATAACGAAATGTAAAGCAACACGTAAAAATGTTGAACCACACATGCATGTTACGACGTGTTAACTTGCAAAATTTAAAGCGAAATGTAAACGAATATTTATAAAATATAAAAAGTATAGAGGATCAAAGTTGAAAGTAAAAAATTTATAATGTTAAATTGCAAAAGATGAAAAGTTTAAGTTAAAAGTAAAAAATCAATTCTTTTTTGAAAAACACCTTAAGCATGAGGAATAACCTCAATGCACAAATCAAGTTGGTAATTAGTATATATAAAAATCTATATATTACTTCACATTTAAATAAATTATAATCCATAAAATATAATAAAAAAACTTAAATAAAACGACTTAAACTACCAATACAAACAAAAAGTTTAATGTTTTATTATAGAAGCCAATGAATTTAATCTCTTTTAGCACAAGATTATTATATAATTTATAGGTTAGTCATATTTGCAAGTGTATGAATATGCGTATAAATTAAAAGTTCAGTTGTATGATTTCAGTTCGTTTTTTTCGGTTTTTGTTACAAGACAAACCAAAACCCGAACCGAAACCACTAATTTTTGAAAACATCAACCCAAATCATTGGTTTTTTATTATTATTTTTGTTTTGATTCCGGTCACGATTCGATTATTTCAGTTTTATTCGCACTCTCAACTTATGTGAATGTTTTAATACGGTTGTTTGGTGTTTTACACCATTTGCATATAATTTTATATAATTTAAATATGATATCGGTTCGCACATGTTGACGTGTGCTATTATTATATGTAGAATTAAATTAATTTTATTAAAGGGACTTTATGCGTTTGAATGGAGACTTATATATAAATCAAATCACTTCGTTTTCAATAGAGAGATTCTAAAGCTTTTTATAAACTCCAAAATATGTATTTTTCTGGCATATATTTGCTTTTAAGTTTTAATCAACTAAAATATAAATATATATATATATCATTTTAGTTTAAAATTTCTTATCAATAAAAAAAATATTTCATATAAGAACACAAAAGTTGGACTTCTGTTAAAATTACAAACAAATAACATAAATAAAGAGACATTCAAGTTTCTATTCTTATCATGGTAGTTTCATAGAATACGTTTAAAAAGAGAAATTGGATTTAAATAATCCAAATTGCTATGTATCGACCGATAGCAATTCATATTATTAATTTGTTCGTTGATACTTTTAACTTTAACTTTTATTACAAATAATATTCCTAGTAACGTAATCATCAAATATTTACGTTTAATTTGCAGTCAATTTCACTCACAATGATGACTAAGAACGGAATGAAAAAACATACAGCAAAAAGGTGTTTTCACGTTGACCAAAAGTTATGGGGTCAAATATTAGAGGTAACAATTCATCATGAATCATCTAGATGTCTTGTCTGTAATATAGTTTAAGAATAAGAGTAATTGATGTGTAAGTTATCTTAAAAAAAATTAATAAATAAAATTGTAATCAAAAGTTTAACTAAAAGAAAAACAATCCAATTTTAACCTTCTGTCAAATTTATTACAGAAACATGGATTTTGAGTTTTGGGCAACAACTATTTTGATATGATCATGAATTTTTTTTTAGTGATTTCAGTTTATGTTTTTTATAAATGATTGTATAAAAAAATTTAAATTACAAAGTTATTTTTTTTAATAAAATGAAGGTAGAAGGGTGAAATATTTACGCAAATTATTCAAGCCGCACATTGAAAAGATCAACAACCCAGATCACGTATTATACTTTGCATAAAAAGTGAACTTTGTACATAAATATTTCCCACACACACTTACATGGTAAAACTATCAGTTCAGTTTATACAATTTAGTCCAAGTACAAATCCTAAACTGAGCACCCAGTTTTTTAAAACATAAACTATACATCAAATCCTTGAATTTTAACCAAGCCAACCAACCAAACTTTTTGATCCGATTTGGACGGTTTATCAACACCCCTA
This sequence comes from Flaveria robusta, assembly GCA_025506415.1. Classification (NCBI taxonomy): domain Eukaryota; kingdom Viridiplantae; phylum Streptophyta; class Magnoliopsida; order Asterales; family Asteraceae; genus Flaveria; species Flaveria robusta. The sequence goes on along the minus strand of CM046466.1, from coordinate 2,658,383 downwards.
ATTAAAATCACCCAACTCAACCTTAAGTACTAATTTATAAGCAGGGTAAAGTTCTTTTATTAAGCACTGTTTATTTGATAACCCATTAACCCTACTATAACGAACATTTAGGGGCTGTTTGGTAACCTCTTAATGGTCATTAAGAGGTTATCTCTTAATGTTTCATAACATTTTAATGGTTAAGAGGTGACCCTCATGTTGAATGGTTAAGAGTTTAATAAATCATTAATCTATTAACCATTTAGCATTAAAGTTACCTCTTAACAATTAAGAGGTTATAAATCATTAAGATTTAGTCTTTTAATGATCATTAATAGAATATCAAACAGCCCTTTACACCATGTAGTATAACTAACTTTTATACTGCGTTACACCATTGATGTAACGATTTTCTCTCAATTTTTAAAATATCCATTATTTTTAAAAAAAGCTTCATATTTTTTTAAAACATTTTACTTTATGATGTTATTTTTCTATGCAAATTACACTATTAAATAAATCGTCTTAATATCTTTATTCGAATATAATCTTGCTAAATTTTAAATTAACGTTCATTGTAGTAGTTTTATCACTGTAACTCTAACTTACATTGGCGAAGCGGCCAGCTGTGGACCAATAGTTATGTTAATGAGTTATCGTAATAACCAAAGGTTAACACTTAATCTCTTATCCTTTATAAGACCATGTGTTATCGTCGCGCCCTCGGGCGGTGTGTGGTGCCACATTAGCTTGATTGCGCCTCCAACACTGTTACACCCCTAATCTAAATGGGGGCACATGGTTGCCTCCTTGGGGTTGGTCACGGCGCCGCCAACGATATTATTACCGTTTTTCCTCATCAAACACCATACATTCTCCATTTAAACCCTACCAGCCAAGCCTACAATGAAACCCCTTCTATTACACCTCTTATAAAGATTTTCGAGTGCAAAGAAAATATATCTATATGTGTGACAAATTTTTTTTTTCCAAACAAAACTTTATTACGTTTAGCTTAAGCATTTAAATAATAAGATAAAGAGCCTTTGTTTGTACCGCGGCCAAAGCCCTTTGAATTCTCAATCCCTCTCTCTACACACACAAAACACACTGATTATCACACCCCACGCAGCATTCATTCAGATCTGTATCATAATATTCCCCATCATACGGATCTGCACAATCTCCCCCTTTTTCTAAATCAAACCCACATTGCTGCTAAAACCCCCAAATTATCATCTTCAATCGCATAGCAAATGGGCTCTTACAAAGCAGACGATGATTACGATTACTTGTTCAAACTAGTTCTCATCGGTGATTCCGGCGTCGGCAAATCCAATCTGCTATCGAGGTTCACTAGAAATGAGTTCAGCCTCGAGTCGAAATCAACTATCGGCGTCGAATTCGCCACTCGTAGCATTCGAATCGATGATAAAGTTGTCAAGGCTCAGATTTGGGATACCGCTGGACAGGAACGGTACGATTCAGATCTCTGTAATCTTCAGTTTAATTAGAATGATTTTAGGTTTAATGTGGGCTTATAGTTATGGAATTGATGGGTTTATGTAGGATATTAGGGTTTGAATTGGATCGTGTTGATTTGATTTGTGATCTGTGCTTTAATTGTGATTTTAGATGATAGTTGTCATACTGCTAGATCTGGAATGTGCTACATTGCATTGTTGATGGTTGTGTGTAATTATAACTCTAGATGAACTTCAATTTAGCATTTTGTTACTGTTGAAGTTAGTGAGTTGATGAATTCATAATCCATACGAGTAGGCGATCTGGACGAGCATGTAATGCTTGTTTGTGTTCATTTGTTTAACTTTAAACAAACAAATGACGGACGCAAGCGCTTAAATGAAAGGATTTTCTTGTTCGTGTACGTTTGTTTGACCACATGAACAAATAGGTTTCGTAAATATTCATTTATTAAATAAACAAACTTCTTGCTGAACGGCTCATTGAACATTTGGTTTGTTTACAGGCCTAAGCAAATATGTAGCTTCAATAAGAGTTATCATCAGATTTACTATTTCTTGTTTTTTTGACAAGAGATTTGGAGATGGACATTCATAGAATATTAACTCTCATAGTGTATGCATATGCATATAGAATATTAACTCTCATAGTGTATGCATCTGCTTAGATTCTTGAAAAATATACATTTCTTGTTAATTCCATATTTTTCTTGTTAAAGATACCATGCTATTACAAGTGCATACTACCGAGGTGCAGTTGGTGCATTACTTGTCTATGATGTAACTCGCCATGTCACCTTTGAGAATGTGGAAAGGTGGTTAAAGGAGCTTCGTGACCATACCGACTCCAATATTGTCATCATGCTTGTGGGAAACAAATCTGATTTACGCCATCTACGGGCTGTAAGCTCTGAAGATGCCAAAACGTTTGCTGAAAAAGAAAACATGTATTTCATGGAAACATCTGCGCTTGAATCATCAAATGTTGAAAATGCGTTTACAGATGTTCTTACTCAAATCCATCAAGTAGTTAGCAGAAAAGCTCTGGATGTTGGAGATGATTCTGCTGCTTTGCCAAAGGGACAGACAATTAACGTTGGCAACAAGGATGACGTGTCAGCATTGAAGAAAGTAGGCTGCTGTTCTACTTAGATAGAAAACAAGTTTCATCCTTGGTAAGTTTTAACTAATACTATGCGAACATTTTCTTTATCAATACAAATCATAGTTTAAGCCTGTTTAGCTTGAACTAAATACGAGTATTAGGTATCAGGAACACCACAATTGAATTGAGCCAAAACTGTGACGGAAGGATTGATGTCGATGTTTTGATTGTTACTGTTACAGTTGCGGTCGAGCAACCATGTAGTTTAGGTGAATATTTGAGTGATGAATGTGCTTTTGGCTTTTCAAATGTATCAAAGATTCTATTGCTATTAATGTACTTTAGTTGTCAGTTGGCATCTGTGAACAAAGTGAAGATCTACCAATTTCTCAATATCCTTGTTTTACTGATGGTTTTAACTTTTACGTTGTCATACGAGTACATGTGTTTTGGAGATCAATTTGTCGTCAAATATATCATTGAACCCTCTTTATATGAAGATTACCAAAGGGTCTGTAGCTTAGCAGTGTCAAGGTGTGTAGTAAAGACATTCATCTTCAAGTTCGTTGAACAACAAACTACTGAACATACTTTAAATTTACACCATATGACAACTAAAAGACTACACCCTTGGCACTTAAAAAGAGACATCATATCAACACCTTAATCATTCTCAAGTGATTAAGAGTCTAAGTCTTATTATAAACAAAAGTGTATATTTAGGTGTAGGATAAGAGGATGTGTGAGCAGTTCTTAAAAAAAAAATCTAAGGGTCAACAAATCTGAACGCTTTACTCCTTAGGTGCACCAACTCTAGCTTAATCAAATTCATTAAGCTTAATGTATAAGGCTTTAGCTTTTTAAGCACGTTGGCTAGTACACTTACATTGACTTATAATTGGTATATTTGGCACGCATGGAGGCTAGTTTCCATGTGATTTAATAAAATAAATAAATAAATAATATTTTTGCCAATATGTGTTTTGTGCATCCCAAGTTGGAACTTAGAGACAGTCAAGTTCACACATGACATGGGTGGGAGTTCTTCCCATGGTATATAAATTCAGTAGCATGCAAATTAATAAACCATACACTAGTACAATTTACATCATGAGCCCTAAAGTCGTTATGGTCCCGTATCCGGCACAAGGTCATGTCACACCGATGCTTAACTTGGCCTCCGCTTTGACCCTCCTCGGCCTTTCTCCGGTGGTGGTGATACCAAAGTTCATCCACCACACAATTGCTCGAAAAGCTAATGTCACTTGCATGTCCATCCCTGATGGTCTGGATGGAGATGGACCGCAGGATTTCTTTGCGGTTGAGTTTGCAATGGAGAACAACATGCCTGTGCATTTGGACCGATTGGTTCGGGAACTTAATGGAGGTGATGATGGTGCTGGAGTTGTGTTCATGATTGTGGACTTGTTGGCGTCATGGGCATTGAAAGTTGGCGACGATTGTGGTGTTTCGGTGGTAGGATTTTGGCCGGTTATGTTTGTTGCTTTCCAGCTTATCGCTGCCATCCCGAATTTGCTTTCTCTAGGCATCATCTCGGAAACAGGTAAGTTATTGAAAAAGAAAAACTTCACTAGTAACAAATTTATCAAGTGTTTCATTAAAGTCACCTATAATATATCAGAAACTAGCATGGATGATTGTATATTTGACAAAAAAACATGTAGGTATCCCACAAACCGAAGGCCTGATAAACCTGGGATATGATCAACCTCTTTTAAGCACACAAGATTTACCATGGCTTATCGGAAATCTAGCTTCAAGAACATCACGATTTCGGTTTTGGAAAAGAATGTTGGCGCGAACCCAAACCCTTTCACAAATCCTTGTAAACAGCTTCCCTGAGGAGCACAACAATGACACCAACCTACAAAAATATCAATCTAAACAACACCCACGTATAATTCCGATCGGACCATTAATGCAACATACCAAACGCGAAAACCTTCACTTTTCATTAGAAGATATGAGTTGTTTGGATTGGCTAGACCAACAAACCGAAAGGTCCGTTGTGTACATCTCATTTGGCACTTGGGTTAGCCCGATTGGCAAAGCCGAAGTGAGAAACCTTGCTATAGCCTTGGAATCATCCAAACACTCATTTATTTGGGTCCTAGGTACAAAATGGCGCGATGGGCTCCCAAAAGGGTATGCGGAAAGAGTGTTGGATCGAGGGAGAGTGGTGTCATGGGCACCACAAAGTGAAGTGCTACGACATAAAGCCGTTGGGTGTTATCTAACACATTGCGGGTGGAACTCCACTATTGAGGCTATACAAAGCAAGGTGAAGTTATTGTGCTATCCGATTGCTGGTGATCAGTTTGTGAATTGTGACTACATTGTGAAGATTTGGCGAATCGGGATACGGTTGTTTGATTTTGGAGAAGTAGATGTTCATAGAAGCTTAGAGAGGGCGATGGAGGATGTAGAGATGGAACAAAGACTTGTTAAGATGAACCAAAGGGTGTTTGGGATGGAAACTAGTTTAAGGGTATCCTCTAATTTGACAAAATTTGTTGATGATTATAGTGGAGCTAGTAGACTACAACCAAATTCATAAGAAAGAAAGCTAAAACGATAGGTTGTGGAAGATTGGAGATCACATTTTGGTCCCTTTGAACTTTGTAAGAAGAAATAAAAATTTAATGAACGATGTATATTTAAGATTGTTGCAATGTTGCTAGTGAATACGTTTATACTGAATATAAAAGTATATCGTACTAATTTAAAATGTTTAGAAACTGGCACCGTTTGAAATTCAAGTAGCTATTTTGGCTCATAACAGATTTTGCTTATGAATATTATCGTATAGATCTTTAAAAGTTATGAACTCGAAGGCCAGGATACTTGATTTTTTAAGAATAGAATCATAGAATACAATCATAAGTTAAATATAAAATTTAAAAAGTTGAAAGTGAGTCAAATAAATATTTTATTTTTATTTGCAAACTAATCATGGCTTAAATGTAGCAATCACTAATCACATAAAAATTGACTTTTTTGTGTCCACTGTTTTCAATAAAACAAATTAAATATACCGTTTTGGTTTGAGTTGTGTTTCAGCTACAACCTTGGTCTCGGGTATAAAACCATGAGGTGCTATCGTGTGTGGTGTGCTTGAATAGTTTTTGAAGAGTAGGGGGTTTTAAATTAAATATCAAAAACAGTGACTGGATGTTAATATGAGACTAGCTTATTTGATAGGGACATATGTCTCATCTTAAATTGGAGGTCTGCATACTCAAATCTAGAGATGATGTAGGCGGATAAAACATATTGCATTTTATACTTTATCACGTCAAATACGGGCGGCTACACGTGTTTATTTTTATGTATGTTTTGAGTTGGTTTATGTTTCGACATAAATTTTGTTTGTAGTTGGGTCATTTATAATCAGTTTATATTCGACGGTATAAATTTGACGTATTTAGTTTGAAAACAAGTTTGTGTCGATTGTAGCTTGTACCTTATCACGATGCGTACGCTGTTGCGCAACGCGCGGTGGATAGAAATCCTAGTTTGATTAATAGGTATGCCTAATTGAGTGTAGTGGTAAACAAGCAGGAGTTGAAGTGTTGTTCTTACCCCAAACAAAAGTTATAGGTTCAAGTTTAAGGTGACAAGTTATCACGTATTATCTAGGTGTTATCCATTATATTCTAAATAATCTAGATGATGTTAAAAAAACCAAATTGCCTAATTAAATGATTATCGACCATACTTGTGTTAAGAGCTATGATTTTTTTTTTCAAAAAGCCTAACAATCACACGATCATGAATTTTTTTAATGTTTGTACAATTTGTACCATACAAAAAAGACGGAGCGGGCAATGTTACTAAGAAAGATGTAATGAAGCATCTTTAAAATTTTCAAAAGAACATACCAGCTGACCATCTCTACATTTAGGATAGATGACTAGTGTTCCGTTTTGATTAAGCTCTGTCGTGCTCTAGTAAACTTACGGGAGGTGCAAATTTCCTGTCTGTTGGTGATACCAACTGCTTGATCAAAATTCTCAATTTCTAAAAGGTGATTGGAGCCACTGGGTCCCTGATTTTGAACTGAGCATCCAAATAAGTTATAAGCTTGCTCAATTTGTCAACATTATTTCCTGTCACCACTATATCGTCTACGTATATTGATACAAACGTTGATGAAAGTGAATAGTCATATTTGGAGATTGTATACTCGTGTTGAAGTAAAGCTTCAAATTATTTAGTGTTCCATTGGGGCATCAATAAGAAGCTTGTTTTAATCCTAAAGAGGCATTTTTTAAGCTTGCAAGTAGGCAATATGAAAATGGATAGTCAATCTATGAGATGGTTTCATATAATTTTCTTCATATAAGTCTCCATGAAGGAATGCATTGTTGACATTGAGTGAAAGAGTTCCTTTTTTTGTTTTAATGCTGTCAGCAAGTTAGAAGTCCATCCCTGCCTTTTGGATACAACCTTTTATTTCTAGTATAGCTTTACTTCTTTCCATTATTTCATTTGCTTGGAGTTTAGTTTTGTGTACGTGCTTAGAACTCACATGCCTGTTTCTCTTTCGTATAGTTGAATGTAAAAATCATCATTTGTTGGATGTTGCTCATATTATGATGATTCATTGTCATGCCCTACGAATCAAAGCTAAATATTTGATCCAATAAAAACTAAGCTCTGATAGATATCAGAATGAAAATATTAGTTCTTTGTTTAATAAGAATTATAAGAGCTCTAATACATGTTTAAATAGGTAGCTGAGTTGTACAAGTAGATGTGCAACTTGTGTATGTTCATTAGTTTTGTTTTTTTTTTTTTTTCGCTCACAAATGTAACCAGTTCTCATATTCACACCGAGTTTGCTATTTCAGATGTTTACTAACATTATTTGTAGTACATGTGGGACTTGTTTAGGGAACTTTTTTCTTTTCATATCTTACTTTGAAATGGAGTTCATATCCAAGTTAGTACCAACATTGTTCAAGTTCAGTTATCTCTTGTAATGTACATAGTGTTTGATCAGTTCTCAAATTTAAGACCTCTATTAGTTGAGGTTAAAAGGTTGCTACTCTTGACTTTGAAGGTCAAACATAGATAACCTCTTGTTTCTTGGATGGTGCAACTTCTTCAACATTACTTTTAACAAAAACTTTATAAATTTTGTTCTTAAGGTCTTGTGTTTGCAACTTCTAAGTTCTTAAATGATACGGTTCTTGATCTTTTTCGAGATTGATGGATTAATGTTTTCTTCAAAGACTTTTCATCTTTCTTTATGGTGTTCTGATTTCATGATCCTATTTTGCTAAATATATCTTATAATCTGCTTCTGGACTTGTTATAGGTTCATGAGAAAATCATTCTTCAATTACCCTGCACTAATTCCTCGGATAAGTTTCCAACGAAGAACAAGCAGAAGGGTGGAATAATGTAGTGAAATGGACCTGGATTTGATATTATGAAGATGTATGACCATCAAATTAATGGCCCTTTTTACTCAACAATGTTATATTAAACCAAATAGTTTTCAGGTTCAAACTGATCATACAGACTTAGCTTTGTACTTTGTGGTGATACCCTTGTGCTATGGTAGAAATTTGTTGCAAATTTTTTTTAGTTATATATATGCTTTGGGTTGAAACTCATGAGTTGTGGCTTTTCTTAAACAGCTGCAAAGGGCAAAAAGTAAAACAGACGATTTTTAGTAAACATATCGCATTTCCATCTCAATCACAAGTATGATTTCTGCAACAAGATATGTTTGGTTGCCATGACAATTGCTTTGTTATGATTTGAAAGATAAAACGATTCATTTTATTATATTAGCTATATCGAATTTTACGTAGGATACAATAAATAGTCACTAAACTTTCTAGTCTACTTTCACACTTTCAACCAAAGTCAACGTCATCGCCTGCTGTTGACTTTCTTCTTCTTCTCCTTCCACTCTCAATGTCAACTGTTGTCTATGCCATCGAAAGATCACCAGACATATGAATGCTGCACCCAAACCAGACCACATTGACACCATTAGTTTCCAAGTTGTAAATCGTTCGTCTTTTATAACCAAGTTATTAAGAAATACCTGCAAATATGCGCGTTTTAATGGAAGTCAAGTTCCAAAAGGCTGTGACTGCTGATGCTGCAACTATTTTCTTATGAGAACAACCTCCCCATGCTTCCAGTATCCACACTTTCACATATTCACCTGATTCATTTAAACTTTGAGTGTTTTTGTGTATTAAATAGCTTCTGGATTTAAAAAACTTGTATAAATTCATCTCACCTTTCTGGCGTATTTGGATAGAGTACAACGAGTACAGTTTTGGGCCCGTGAAGCCGATAAAGAACCCTAAAAGATGCAAACACAAAGTCACAAACTGTAAGCTTTCAAGTTTCACCATTGACAAACCAGGTGTCTATTGGGTCGAAAGACGAAACTCATGTGCAAGTTTATCTTACCGAGTGCACAAAGCCTCTTGAATGTTACAATATGACCATATTCATATCCAAGAAGTAACAATGGTGCCATCTGAAAACATTCATCATGTATTTAACAATTAACACAATGCAAACTGTATGAGGTGAAATAATCAATAGTGATTTGTATTTACTTTAAGGGTCATAGATGGTTCCCCTGAAAACAACTCTCCAGCTTTTGAAATTGCAAGATTTACTGCAGGTAGTACAACTCTAGCAGCTCTCAAAATGTCATCTTCTTTAAGCTTAAGTTCTCTCTTGGTTTGAACTCCATTTCTGCAAGTTTGTGACTCCAGCAAGTTAAACAAAAACCCTAAATTGGGGATTAACATTACAAGACTTCAACAATCAATCTATCTTACCTTTGAGCAATCATATTCGAGAAGAACGAAACACCCAAACACAGAAGACCCAGTTGAGAGATCAAAGAAAGCAGGCTGAAAACAATGATCAAACGGACATTAATCGATAGCATTCATGCACAGAGGTGATGTGAATATAGTTAAAATCAAAACAGTGTAAGAGAATCAACTTACCTAAAGCTAACACCAGTAGTAAAACATGATGATATGAAACAAAGAGAACCAAAACCGAACCAAAGTGTTGATTTTGCTGCATCATTCCACATTATCAGATCATGAAGAACTAATCCAATTCGATCGAAATCATACCCATAATCATCATCATTTCCTTCTGAAAATCAAAACAAAACACCATCAAGATTATACTAATCGGAAACAGAAATGAAACCCCAAATTGAAATTTTTTCTTTTTCATGTGGTCTTACTTGGGGATGGAACCGAATGGAAAGAACTCGATTTCTCCTTCTTGGATTTCCCACTATGCCTTCTTTTCTTGACCTTATTATTAGCAGCACCCAAATCATCACCAAGAGCACAATCTTTATCCTCTCGAATCTCTTGCTCCACTCGCCTCCTGGATCTCCTACCATTTCTCGGCGAACCCACATTCGCAAAGCGATTCTTGATATCAAGTCGGGTTTTCGATCTCTTAACAGGGGAGGGGGAAAGAAGGAGGAGATCATGGAGTGAGATGGGGTTCTGGGGTTTGGGAGATTGGGTGTTCTTGGGCGAGTATGAGACTAGATCAAGAGACAGAGTTGGTGGTGGGTCTTGGCTGCTGGTTCGAGCAAGTCGTGAAGCTGATTTGGTTCGGCTTCGAGGGTCTGATCGGTGGGCGGTGGTGGTGTAAGGTGGCGGTGAATCCATTGATTTTGATTGAATAGGAGGAGATGGAGGGTTTTGATTGTATAAAAGGGTTGGAGTTTAGTTGCAGGTAGCCGTTGGAGAAATTTGTATTTGAAAATAAGGGTGGGGAAGAAGAAGATGATGATGATGATGGGGTTATTGGAGTTTGTGCTTGATGGATTAACGGTAAGATACCTTTGACAAAAGTTGCCAGATTTTGGGGACAAACGTAGTGGGGTGAATGTGTAATTTACTATCTTTTTTTCAACGGTAAAAAGCAAAATGTGAATTTACATAATTTTTTATTTTAAATGCCATAATTTATTTATGGATTTTAAACATCTTTTTACTAACAATTTCCATTATTTGAAAAGTAACTATCTAAAATATACACAATCTAAGTCTAAATCCACAACCATTTAATTATGAAGTATGACATATATCATCAAACTATCATCTTTGAGTCTTAATGACTTTAAATCCTAGTTATATTTAATTAATAATAAGAAACCAAAAATATCACTTAATATCCTTCATATTAGTAAACTAGCTGAGCTTTATATTTATACTAGTTATAGTAAACCCGTGTATTACACGGGTTTAACAAATAAAATATTAAAAATAATAAAACTTTATTAAGTATAACACGATATTTTAAGATAAAATATGATTGAAATTACGTATGAGTAATAACTATAATTAATAAGAAATTTATATCAACTTTTTAAACTTTTGTTTTAAAACATTTTTCTAAAAAAAAATAAACATTTTGTTTCAAAACAAATCATATTCAAAAAATATCATTTTAAAAATTTCTTATTATATTATTTAATTTTAATTATTTTGGTTTATAAAAAATTTACTTTTAAAAACACTAATTTTAAAAAAGTTTGATGTTTTATAAAAATTTATTTTTTAGAAATAACATCAATAAAAAGATTTGTTTCTTAATTTATTAAAAAACTATTTTTATTCTAAAAAGAGTTAAATAATATTATTGGTAATTAAGGTAATTATTTAATAGGAGAGAGAAACGAGAAAATTTTAGTAAGGTAAAATGTGATGCTAACACGTGTCACCCAAGTTACTATTTTATTAAAATAAAAAGATGATAAGATGTTAATCTAGCCATATAGGGCTTGGTCCATGAACCTCTTCAGTTACGCCTCCCCATCACTATTCTATTTTAGTTGTTGTTAGGGTAATTTATACATAATATAATCATGCCTAGTAATTACCACTTAAATATGAAATTATATAATTAATTAATAAATTAATCACACTTATGGTAAAACTATTAATAGGGGTTATATGTGGACAAACTTTATGTATATCATAGATGATAGAAATGTTTTTTTTCCAAAGAGATCCCAAATTCAAACAAAATGTAGCCAATAGATTAACAAACAATACTAGGAATAAAGAACATAAGAAGCTAACAATAACAAAATAAATGCGGACATGAATCATAAAATAGCGCATGGACAAAAGTATAATTGCTAATTTTTGAATTTATATTTGACCTATTTGATATCTTGAAGATACACACATAAATGGTATTATTACATTAAATAATATGGTTGGCATTCAATATACGCACTCGTGTTTGATATATGACCTATTTGATATCTTCATGTGTAACGCTTGGTTGCACTTGTATTCTTCCATGTCGTCGGACAGCAAAAATACAAGTTCTACACTAAAAGATATATTACGGTTTAAAATAACTATTAATGCAAGTTCTAACAAGTCATCGCCAACTTTTAGTACTTCTAAAAAATGCAATGATCTATTCCACCAGCCAAGCATAGAGAAAAGATACACACGCTAGTCTTTGTTTGCATGCCTCAGGCAAAATGCTTTAATCCTTGCAAGCCCATCTTCGAGAGCCGATGGCTCGATTCCAAATGTCACACGTACCCAATTCTTCATTCTCAACACAAAACCTGCGAAAAAACATTAACACCTTACTCTAGTTATAACTAAAAACCCATTCAACATTATCAGCACTTGTAATAGATCTCTGTACTAAAATGAGACTGCGGTTGGCTTTTAAGGTCAAATTGATTAGCTCTCTAAATTTATATGATTTCTTTACAACTTCAAAGTCAAAGCATTTCTTTCCAAACATAACTAACTTACCTGGGAGAAGGATGACAGATTCCTCTTTAGCGAGTTTTGAGCAAAACTCCAAGTCATCATTTATGCCTTGCAGCTTCGAGAAGTCTAACTTTACCTGCAATGAACATTTTTCAAAGTCAAACATCTAGACAGTTAAAATTCAGAATTATAAAATTTTCTCATAACTTTTAACATACCATCAAGAAGAGTGATCCTTGAGGTTTTTGTAGGCATGTAAAACATGGTATCTCCTTCAATCGTTCATAGCACATATCAGCATCTTTTTGTAGTATGTTGATAGTCTTCACAAAGAAATCATCTGTTGTTTTCTCAAGAATTTGAGGAAGGGCTGCCTGATTATATTAACAACAGGGTTATAATAACAAAAGACTATATGTCAATATCATATATACTACAATTCACTAAATGATAGTATTAGTTGATTAGTTCTAGATCACGTAGACAGAGAATTGTTCATGCATAGATATCAACCTCAAGGAAACAAAAAGGAAACATGTGGCGTATATTTTATACACATAGCATGATTCATGAACATCACTACATCACCAAGAACATAACTGAAATGTATTAAAAAATTAAAATTTTTTAATTATATACCTGTATGAATGTTGCAGCTTCCGTATTGGTCATAAGCGACCTCTTGATGCATTCAACAATCTGAAGGAAGAGTATACATTTCAGTTTTGAGCTAAAATTTAAGTTGATGTAGTGTGGCCATCAGCCTACTCGAAAATTGAAATTAAACTTCGGATCATACTAGCAAGTGTTGATTGGGTTGGGTTGGGTCAAGATCCATACAGGTCACCAGCTATTTAGAGTCACACATAACAATTTTCTATGTTCTGATTGTCATTCATTTACTATTTTTTTGGCACTCAACATACATCTATCAAGAAATTTTACATCTATAAATAATTAGCAAATAAATAAAATACATACCCCCTGTTCTTCAAAAATACCATCGGGGTCAATTCTTGCTATCCAACCAATCCTCCATCCAGGAACCATCCATCTCTTTGATAGAGACCCAAGGGTTAAAACAGGTGCAATATTACCAAACAGCCCCATTGGCACAAATGAATTACTTCCGTAAGTCAAATGACCATAGGCTTCATCTGCTATCACTAATATTCCTAGCCTTCTTGCAGTCTCAGCAATCTTTAAAGCAGTAACAAATAATTAAAAAAAAAACAATAACGCATAATTATATATTGCTTATGGCTTTACACACCTTCTTTAGATGGTCACGCGTGTATACATTGCCGCAAGGATTCCCAGGATTGATAATGACCATAGCCACAGTTTTATCATCTGCCAACTTTTGAAGTCCATCTAAGTCAACCTCCCACTCTTTTTCTTGAAGGAGGTCGAAACGGCGGACTTCAAGATGATTAATAACTGAAAAAGCTTCATATGCTGGATAACCAGGTTTAGGAAGCAAAATATTTGCATCTGGGCGTCTCAGTGCAGATAATACAATTTGAATTGCTTGTTTAGCACCAACAGTCACATAAACATCATCAGGTGATAGTTTATAAGGGAGGTTGCAAGAAAGGTAGTCAGCTACAGACCTGGTGGTAAATAAGATTATTGATAATAGGGGTGTGTGGGGTATAAAATTATTCATATCTCCTTTAAAGCTTTAGCATAATCGGGTATAAATATAATGCATTGCTTACGATTCGTCTTAAAGATGTAGAAAATAGACTTGTTCTTCAATGTGTATTTAATCTACAAATCTACATCCAAAGAAGACTTCAGATTTGTGCTTTGTAGTAAACAAGTTTAACCAAAAGATGCTTATAAAAAATTTAATGTGAGTTGTAAAATAGCAATATGCATGTACTTTAGTTAACTCGCTACCTCTTTGAAACTATAAGCACAAGGGAAAAACATGTTGTAAGATGAAGTTACAATGGTTTTTTGTCATTATATCTTATATAATGTACTGATGTAGTATGTCTATGTGATGAATAATCTATATGCATCATTTCAACACGAAAAGAAAAAGGAAATGTCGCAATAGCAAACTAAGTGAACACACATTTTATAACAGAAAGGGGGTTAAGAAAACACTAAGAAACTTCATCAATGTAATTCCCTTTGTTATATAAGTTGCATATACATCTCAAGGGACAACAAGAAAAATCTGTTTTGCCAATGCAATCTTTAAAAGTTTTTTTTTCATTTATACTTGTCTTCAAAGAAATTGAAGAACTTCTCTGGTTTCTAATAATTTCTCACACTTCAAGTTCAAATCTAGACTAATTTTTAAATAAAATATTTACTACTTGACTGACAAGGTCAAACTAGGTGAAGACAGACTTCAAATCTGTTGAAACAAATTCCTTCATTATTCGAGAAACTACATATAAATTGCATATCACTCAGCTGAGCAATAATTATCCAGGACAAACACTCATATGAATTCATATAACTATGATCAAACGATCTGATTAACATTGGATCAAGCAATACACCAAAAATGTAGTGCTAATAAACACAAATAAAGTTAAATTAACTTTTATTTGTGTGTTCATTCAAAATTCATAAGTCAAATCATTAGACCTACTACCGCGGAAGGGAAAAACAAGCATTAAACTCTAAAACTCCGGCGTCGATATAGCAGTTATTCATTTCAATTTTGAATATGAGTCAAAAATCGAAAATTAACAGTAGGTAGCAAAACGCATAACACCAGATCAATACCTTCTTGCTTGAAGAGCCCCGCCTTTCGGTGCATAACCGTTGAATTTAGCAGAACGGAGAGCATCGACTACTGCATCTTCTGCAACTTCAGCGGCTCGAAAGCATGAAAATATCGAAGGATCTCCGATGCTGAGAGGTATAACAGGTCTTTCATCACTTTGATTGATGCATCTCTTCAAATCACCAATAACACGAGAGATTGAATGCACAGATGCAGTTTTCAAATCGCTATTTCCTCTGAACTTCCAATCCTTCGTTTCCATGGTGATTCTCCGAAGGAAGTTATTAATCAACATGTATTTGATATTTTGGTGGAAGCATCTTTTCAATTATTTTCATTTTTCCAACCACGTGCGTTTTGTATTTTGTTTTTTGTGAACAGTTTATTTATGACTCACGGAGTACGTAGCTCAAGATCATTTTCACAAGAAAACTAGTATTAATAATCTAATTTTTTTTTAATATAAGTGAAATTTGAATTCAAAACCTCTGGTATATTAACTTATGTGAAGAGCAGAAAGAACGTGTGTTAAACTGAAATATTGAAGTTTTTATATTGCTGAATATCATCCAGTCATGCGAAGTAGACATGTGAACTCCATGTGATTATCACAAGCGGTGACATGGCATGATGACGTGCGGTAGAATATGGGGAAATGCTAATCTTTGTACTTATCTACGGATCTAACAATACGATGTAGTTTGTTTGAACCACAATTAAGGTGGAGCTTGAAATCTTTAAAGTTAAATTTGTTTGCAAATAAGTAAATTTGACAACCAAGACGTTAGGTGATTCAGAGTAACTCAAAATATCACAGGTTTTTTATAATAACAAAATGGCTTATCAAATCTTTAATTTAGCTCATATTTTATGTAGTCCTTAAGGCTGGATCATTTTGAAATTAGATATACATAACATTATCCTATACTTTATGCAAATGAGCGTTATAACAAGAAAACAATTATATATTATATACTAGATTATATCCCCGTGTATTACACGGGTTGAATAACAAAAACATTAAATATTTATTGATGATCAGTAGGAATTGTAAAACGTTATATTAATATAACATATGATTAAATTTACGTATGGTTAAGTATTTTGATTTTTTTATTATTTTTAAAACTTTCGTTTTAAAAAATTGCTTTGAAATTTTTTTTATTATTTTATTAGTATTATGTTGTTTAAAAACTCCGGGTTTGTTTTAAATAAATGTTCTTTTATAAAACTTTTATTTTATAAAAAGATTGAATTTAAATATTTCATAATTTAAAAAAGCATTATTTTTTTAGAAAATCATAGTTTTAGAAAATTTTATTTTTGAAAATATATATTTTTTAATTAATCAAAATACTTAGTTTTTATTTAATGAAAAATATTTAAAAAATTATTAATTCAAGTACTTGAATTTATAATAGAAAGAGAAAAAGAAATATTTAAAAATTAGTTACTTGACTTTTAAAAAATTAGGCGGGAAAATAATTAGGGGAACCATTGTGAGAATGTCATGTGTCCCATATTGTAAAAGATTATTAGTATAGATACCTATCCTTTGGCTATGTGATACTTGAACATTGTTCTCTTGACTAGCTAGTCATAACATTAAGTTTTTTTTTTGTTTTTTTTTATTTTAATTCAAACGTCTTTTAAAGACTTCATTTAAAATAAACGTTTACAATAAAGTGGCTAGTGAACGAGCAATAAGTTGCGTCGTAACTCTTTTTTGGATGACAAAACCAATTCTAATAAAAACAAAAATTTAAGATTTAGAGGCTGACAAATTATAAATTCTTATTATGGATATTGAAATTCACAAGAAAATGTAAGACCTGTTTGTTTGTTTTTTTTTTTCTATTTACAAATTAATAAAACTAATCATTATCTTACATATACTCCTAAAATTTAATTTAAATGACCTTTAAATTGACACCATTCATATTCTTAATTACCATTCAAGCTTTTTTTTTTTTTTTTTTTCTTAGCTTTGGTTAATAATGTGCAATTTATCACCAGTTTAAATATGAAAAATGATCTTTATTATTTATTGTTATAAGTCTTCGTCTTAAAAATATGAAGATAACGTTTGTTCATCTCATCTTCTTTCTCATCATATATAGTATCCATGTATTTATCATGTCTTATTATCGTAATAAATATTAGAGTTAATTTTAATTTTTTTAAATATTTGACTAAAGTAATCATTTTTCTTGAAAATATTTAAAGCATCAATTTAGCTTTAAAAGTTTCATGTGTTGTTTTAATTTCATTCTAAAAGTTTGTTATTTTGGACAAAATTGAAATAACCAATGAAAAATTTTGAAATGAAATTAAAATATAAAATTAAAGAGGTAAATTGATTCTTTAATCTTTTGAAAAAAAATAATTATTTTTAACAAAACACAAATAGTAAATTCAAACTTAACTCTAAGTATTGTTATTTTAACCCACCGGAGCCTTTGGTTGCCTCCATGGTCCTCATCGTCGTCTTCTAGCCAGTGCCCCTTTTGGCCTTCGTGGTCCTTCCCTGAACTTGACGAAGAATAAGACAAAATGAACGTTGTTTTGTTTTTGTTTTATTCAATATTTATGGTTTTCTTTTACAATATATGGAAGAAGTATGAGTTTTATAATATTGTTGTTTTTTTATCTTCATCATCCAATATTGAACCTAAAAAGTATTAATAGTTTTTCCAATTTAGTTATATTTTTTATATAAACAAACAAAATTTCATACGGTGAAGGCATTAGTGGTTTCACTGGTTTTTATTTCAGATTTATTATCTGGTTAATTCAAGACTAACCTATTCATTTGTCGTAAGAAACCTGTGAGATGAGTTGGAAGAGAGAGGGATGCTACCTACAAACATGACTAGGAGAGAAGGCAACGAGTGCCTAAGGGAAATGATACACCCATTGTATAGGAAGGCATGATTGTGAGAGGGGGAAGAGGGAGTAGAGAACGCTTGAGAGGAGTGCGTGGGAAGACCAGTTTGTTGCTGGTCAATACGGACAGTGTCAATATAAAACACGATCTCCTTCCAACTATAAGGACTAGTGTGGGTGAGGTTGTTATGATAGGAACTATAAAAAAACATAAGAAAAAATTACGTAATTACTTAACTTGTTCGTGTGTGGATAAATCTTTTTTAATAAATAGTATTTTAATGACCGCCTATTTAGATTTGGATGGATCAAAGTTTGTGTGCTGCTAGCAACACACATTATTCATAAATATATTGATACTAGGTTAGATATCCGCAAGCTAGACGGGTTAAAATAGAAATATTATATATAATAGTTTATATATATGTATAACTAGTATATGTAGATAATAGATTAATGAAATTATTATATATAATAAACATATTTAAGCTATAAATAATAATATAAAAAGAAAAAAGATATTATTATTCATATATATCATAAACCTTTTTATATACGGTATTTTAGTTTTAACAATTGTATTTTAACAACACTAAGTCTCATTTGTTTCTTTTATATAAAATGTTTATTTATTTCTAAAAAAAATTAATTTGATTAATATAGCATTAAATGAGCATCTATTAAGAAAACTTTTTAAATTGAGGATATGTGAACATTCTTAGGTGAAGATGATGTGGGCGTGTTAGAAAATGATCACATGACATATAAACATTTTGTTTTATTATGATAGATATTTTCAACACGATTTTATTCTACTAAATATATATTTCTAATTTCTAGATGAATAATTAATAAGATTGTAACCATCTAAATACAACTTAATTTATTTAATAGATTTATGAGGTTGTAAATCTAAACGCAACGTGTTTTATTGATGCACGCTTCTATGCTTGAATTTTTAGGCTTGAGACTAGCGTTTCTATTATATATATACACACACACACACACAATTTTTTTTGTTTTATTGGTTTTCATAATTTTACTTGATTTTCATTTGAACCAAACTCTCTTTCTCTCTCTCTATATATATATATACACACACGCGCGCACACACACATAGTCAAATTCAGGTTTCATGTTTGGGTTTAAAAATGTTCTTTCCCATTTTAATAAAGAAATTTGACCTATTACATTTTTTAGATACATAGTTCAATTCAACTGTGACAGTTATTTTTATGTCCACTTGACCACTAATGAAAATTAATCTGTAAACAATAACAAGTGAAAAAGAATATTTGATTTTATTTTGTTTCAGGCTGAGTACTGTTGTGGGGGCATAGGTACCACTAATGAAAATTAATCTCTTACTGTTTCTAACGATAACAATTGAAAAAGAATATTTGATTTTACTTCGTTTTAGGCTGAGTGTTGTGGGGGCGTGAGGGGACCCACGTGGCTGTCCACCCTGGCGTGAACACCGTAACACCTGGGCGTGACGGGGTGCGATAGGGCTGGCATGAGGGGCATCGTGGGTGCATTGTAGCCGTTGGGACATTAAGAAACCAAAAAAAGTTGCTGGTTCATTTAAAAAAATTCAAAAAATCACAGCATTCATATTTACTCTATTTTCTTCATCTTCAAATTTTATAAAAATATCCTCTCACTAGAAAAAATAGGTAATTGAGATGGTTCGTTACAACAAAATTCTGATCTCATGGACAACAAGGTTTTTACGAACTTTACGTTTAGTCCATTTGATTATCTTGACGAGGTTGTTCTGAAGTCACAACTGAGTCAAAATCAACAGGTTGAAGATGTTCTAATTGTTCAACTAAAGAGGCGATCGCATCGCAAGAGAAAGGAGGTCCAAACAAACCGAAAGAGTCAGAGTCTCGGAAAAGAAAAAAAATACTCATTGGTTAAAAGAGGAGAAAATAACTTTATGTCGTGCTTGAATAAATAATGTTTTTAGTGAATTTTATTTAATTATTATGTTTAATTTTATATTAATATTATAAAGTAAAAAAATCAAATAAATTAAGAAATTTGTTAAAACTTCTGTTCACTTGATCACAACAGAGTCAATCTATTTGATCAGGGCTCTATACAATGCTCAGTCAGCATCTAGTCAACATCAGATGTCGCGTATTACATAATAACCCCACTTGGGGCTTTATCTGACAACACCCAGCCTTAGGCCTTGATTATGATAGTCAAACCGTCCCGTGTTTTGTTAAAGCTTGGGTTTTGATATTTTAGTAATTTAAATAATTAAATACCACCTAAAATAAAAAATATTTATAAATTAAAGTTTGGTTTTTCAGAACTTAGAAATATAATAAACATTATCTAGATTGCAATACCTATTCTCCAGAACCGGAAAATCGATGGTGTTTCATTTCACCTACTATCTTCCACATATAAATTTATAATTTAATTACTACACCAAATAATTTTGGACACACGCTATGCAGAATAATTTTGCTGTGGAAGTGTATGTGGGCTGTAGCGACGATTGTTTGACACGTATCTTTTAGGCGAGATATGTATTCATCTAACTACACATCATAATTACAAAAACATATATGCATTTATATATTAAATCAACATATGCATATAATGTACTATACATGTACGTATATACAACGTAATCTTATAACTACACATTGTACGGGTGAAATTACGTACCACTATCGTAATATTCATGTATTACCGTAATAAAATGACACTTCATATTTATATAATTATGTAGCTATAAAAAGGTATATTATTCTTTTGGTATAACAGTATTATACTCATATTAAATTACAATAGGTCATAATTTTATGATATAGTTTTAATTTATAATATAATAAAATTAAATAAAAAGTAATCTATTCTAGAATTAATATAAAAAATTTAAAGAAAACATAAACAATTTCATTTTTGTTCTTTCAAATTGTTTTTATATTAATACTAGTTTCGATTTTACCATTGTTGCCAATTTATCTATTAAGTAACACGAGCAACGGTTCTAATACATTTCACCAATTATGTAAATTCCAACTATTTTCCCGATCCGTATAGATCTTTAGAGAGAGAGAACATCTATAACTTTAACCAATAATATGCTAAGAACTTTAAAAATTCATAATTCATTTGTACATAACGTTTTAATGTGATACTAGTAATTTTTCAGGTGTACGTGTTGTAGGGTGTCACGTCCTAAAAGTTCAAGTCCTATTATAAACAAGTAGTGTAAATTTAAGAGTTGATAGAGAATGTATGAGTTGTTCCGTTTAAAAAAAACACGATTTCAAAACTGTCTTATTTTTTCTCCTCGCTAGATTAAACATCTTTCTATCCATCATGTACAATTAAGTTATATAATTCTCGTAATTCTTAATATTATTACCGCTGGTTGTAAAAATTACTCTTCCTTCTATATACATAAAAGGGGAAAGAATACGCAGAAAGGCAGAAAAGAACATGTTTGCATAGATCACAAGAAATAACCCCAACACCAATAAAAACAAATTAAACCATCCAACAAACTATCTATTAAAAAAACCCAAAAAATAATAATAATAATAATAAAGAGAAAGAGAAAGTGTGGGTTCACATAATTGCATGCAACGCAGTGTCTCTTAAGCTGCCACATGCTCCCCCTGCATGCCTTCTCTTTAGCCACGCACACCCACACAAATCCTCGTCATCCCCTTAATCAACACCCCTATATATACATCACACCCTCATTCATCTTCTTTATAACCAA
This sequence comes from Flaveria robusta, assembly GCA_025506415.1. Classification (NCBI taxonomy): domain Eukaryota; kingdom Viridiplantae; phylum Streptophyta; class Magnoliopsida; order Asterales; family Asteraceae; genus Flaveria; species Flaveria robusta. The sequence continues at coordinate 2,636,635 of CM046466.1, read as the reverse complement.
AACCCTAATTCTATTTCTATTTCTTCATTCTACAATGGCTAGTGGATGCCTTGATCAACACCACAAGTACCACCAGCTCTACAAGAAATCTCTCTGGGATCTCGACATCCCACCGCGTAAGCTCCTCAGCCGCCGCGCCTCCGCCTCCGCCGCCTCCTCGCCGGAGTCCTTTGTCGACACCATGTGCCAGCACAATGAGTCCCCTAAAGTTCTCCCGGAGGAGACTTTGTTCAAGAAGTTTCTTCCCTATAACACTGGTGTGGACTCTGATGATGAAGATGCTGATCCGTACGCTGCGGATCACTTTCGTATTTATGAGTTTAAGGTCCGTAAGTGCACGCGCAGTCGGTCTCATGACTGGACCGACTGCCCGTTTGCACACCCCGGCGAGAAGGCTCGCCGGAGGTGTCCTAGGAGGTATAATTACCTCGGGACGGTCTGTGCTGACTTCCGCCGCGGGAATTGTAGTCGTGGTGATCTGTGCGAGTTCGCGCACGGGGTTTTTGAATGCTGGCTGCATCCTTCCCGTTACCGCACTGAAGCGTGCAAGGACGGGAAGAACTGCCAGAGGAAAATCTGTTTTTTCGCCCACACGCAGCGACAGCTCCGCGTGGTCCCACCGGAGCCACAGACTGTGGCTCCCGTGAAGAAGTATCATGGTGATACTTCTTCTCATTGCTGTGCGCATTGCAGGTGTCATTTGGACACACATCACACTATTTCGCCGACGTCGACTCTTAATAATATTGATCTAGATAGTCTGTCGCCCCCGGCTTCGCCTCCGTTCTCCCCGGCCCGATCCGGGGCCGGGTTTTCTCCGATCTCGCGATTTGCGGACCGCTTGACTCGAGCCGATTCGTTCGGGATGACGCCGTTGAGAAGCAGCAGTTCTATGCAGAAAGACACTGTAAATGAGCTTATGAACAATCAGTCGATTAATGAACTCATGCGATCTATGGAAGCCATGACTGTAGAGGAGAATGAGTTTCACACAATGAACTCCCCGTGGATGGATGCTTGCTTCAACAGCGGCGTTAGTGGTGGCGGCGGCGGCGGCGTTAGTGGTGGCTTTGGCGGTGGTGGTGGTGGTGTTATTGGTGGTGAACACCAGCCACAGTATGATATGTCTAGTGTTTCATCGGTGACTCCATATGCTGGTGATTCAAGGGCTAATGTTTATAATGAGGGTTCTGTAAATGGTCCAGATCTTGGATGGGTGAATGATCTCCTGACATAGATGACTCGTGAGTACTGTAAATGAATGCTCAAGGATGGATGATGACGATGAAGAAGAAGAAGATGATGATGATGAAGTGGTGATTATTATTTGAAGTTATTATTGTTTTTATGATGATTATGATTATGTGTATTTTTAGTGGTCTAATATTTTGATGTGAAATTTGTATCTGATTTCCTCAAGTGCCTGCGTGTATGAAAATGGATATGTTGATGATAATAATAATAGTATGTCATCTTTTTAAGTTGCGTACCAGTGGTGTTTTTTATTTGCGTGTGCAATTGACCCTCTTATTTTCTTTCATTTTCTAAAAATATGAAGTTGATACAGGACAAACACTTATTTCAATATTTCAATACCTTTACCGATAACAACATAAAGACGTATTTTTTTTTCTGAACCGTAATCTTGTTGTATCCAACAAACATTAACTAACTAGAAGTCACATAATATTTATTATTAATTTGTGTTTTACCATATCACATAAATATTATTATCATTTATTTGATTTTTCGTAAAAGTACTTTATTGTATGCTAATACCTTTCTAGAGTGTACTTACCTTTAGACTATGATAATAACTACTTGCCACATAAAGAAATCTTGAAATTATCCGGACATGAAAGATGAAACATCAAAGATATTATAAAAATCAACATGAAAGATGAAACATCAGTTTAAGAAATTACAAAAATCAATTTCTACATGCTTATCCGGACATGGAATATTGGATTAACCGAGGGATTGTTTATTGTTTCAAGGTAATTGTTACACCATAAGGTCGAGGTAATTCTTACATCATAAGATATCAAATCAAATCAATTTCTACATGCTTATCCGGACATGGAATATTGGATTAACCGAGGGATTGTTTATTGCGTCAAGGTAATTGTTACACCATAAGGTCGAGGTAATTCTTACATCATAAGATATCAAATCGCTCATGGACTGCCAATCAACCATATCTGTCTCAATCCGAATATGAGAAAGCGCGTGAAAAAGACAGGAGTTTTGAGTACACACAAATCGCTCATGGACTGCCAATCAACCATATCTGTCTCAATCCGAATATGAGAAAGCGCGTGAAAAAGACAGGAGTTTTGAGAATTAGTGTACGTACTAATGAGCATCCATGATAGCGTGAAATGTTAGATCCATTCGTTTGTTAGATAAGTAAATTATAGTTACCAGTATCACGGACGTAAATTAGAATTCATTTAAATGAATGATTTTTAGTCGAGGCATGCATAATTGATGAGTATGATATACGAAGTTGGCTCAGTAGATGATGGTGGAATGGTGGATTGGTATGGCATAATTAGCTAAAGGTTGAAAGGGAACCCGTTGTATGAGGTTCAGGTCAAGATTATTAGGAGGGCGTGAATAGACAAGTCTTGATGGGATGGGCGGATGGATGGATGGAGGTGGAGAGATCGAGAACATACGTACGTAACTACGCAACACCGGTGATTGTGACATCGATGGTGTTGGGAGGTTTTGAAGATGGTAGATGTCGATGAGGGGAGTGAGTTTGATGGTACACTTAGTAGAAATGATTTGTTACGGGGTATTTTGTTTAGAATTGAATTTTCATGATATGAATAAAAGGGGTCAATAGTATAGTGTTGAATTGACGGATGGAACTTGTTGAAACTAAAGAGGACACATACTTTTATATTGAAATAAATTGTAATAAATTTATTCTCATCAAGTTTTTCTCACCTCTCTGTCCTATATATTAAATAATCATATTAATTAATAATATTATTTAAATTTTTTTTATATTGAAATAATTTGTAATAAATTAAAAAAAGATTTTTTTATTAATGATATTTTTTAAATGAAACAAATTTTTATTAATAAGAAAACTTTTTAAAACGTCAAACTTTTTTAAAAATACAAAATATTTAAAATTGGTGTTTTTAAAAAAAGTAAACTTTTATAAAATAACTAGCTTAATAACCCGTGTATTACACGAGTTGCATATATAAAATATTAAATAAAATAAAATTTTGTTAATTATAAAATAATATTTTAAGATAAAATACAGTTGAAATTATGTATAAGGACTATAGGTAACAAAATAATGATATCAAGTTTTTAAACTTTTTTTGTTTAAAAAAAACTAAATATTTTGTTTCAAAATAAAAAGTTTTATAAAATTTATTTATAATTATTTTTTATTTATAAAAATTTTACTTTTTAAAAATATTGATTTTTAAAATATTTTATATTTTTAAAAAAGTTTGATGTTTTTGAAAAAAAGATTATTTTATAAAAATTTATTTCTTAATAAATAATATTGAAAGATTTCTTTCTTAATTTATTAAAAAATATTTTTAGTCTATAAATAAATTAAATAATATTATTAGTAATCATAGTAACTATTAAGTAGGAGAGAGAAGCGGAAAAATTATGGTGAGGATAAATGTGATGCTGACACGTGTCCCAATTAGTTACTCTTTTATTATAATATTAGTTACTCTTTTATTATAATATAAAGATTATTATGAGAAGTTATAATAAGAAAGTTTTTATAAATGATATTTTTTTAAAATGTTCTTTTTAAAGCAAAATATTTTATTCTATTTATAATAAGAAAGATTTTAATCATATCTTATATTAATATATCATTTCATTATTAACAAATCTTATTCTATTTAATATTTTAATTATTCAACTCATATAATACACGGATTTAATAAAGCTAGTAAATTATATATTTTATAACTAGTTTTAGTAAACCCGTGTATTACACGGATTGAATAAATAAAATATTAAATATAATAAAAATTTATTAAGTATAAAATGATATTCTACGATAAAATTTGATTGAAATTACGTATTAGTAAGAACATTATTTAATAAAATAATTATATCAACTTTTTAAACTTTTGTTATAAAACTTTTTTTTTCAAAAAAATAAATATTTTTTTCAAAACAATCCGTATTAAAAAATATAAGTTTAGAAAAAATTATTATAATTTTTAATTTTAATTATTTTTTGTTTATTAAAAATTTACTTTTTAAAAGCACTAATTTTAAAAAAGTTTGATGATTCATAAAATTTCTTATTTTATAAAAATTATTTTTTAGAAATAACATAAATAAGAAGATCTTTTTCTAAATTTATTAAAAAACTATCTTTATTCTAAAAAAAGTTAAATAATATAATTGGTAATTAAGTTAATTATTTAATCGGAGAGAGAAGCGGTAAAATTTTGTGAGGATGAATGTGGTGATTTCATGTGTCACCCCAAGATATTATTTTATTAGAGTAGAAATATTTCTATAGTTTTTGTTGATGAATTATTTGAAAAAAGAAAAAAATATCGGGTATGATATAATTTTCAAAAAAAGATGTGCTATAATTTAGGGTTAAATTTTTAAAATTTTCCTAAATATCTCTTGTATCAAAAGTTGACTTATATTCAAATGAATATAAACTAACACTAAAATAGATACATATTTAGGCGGGAATTGAAAAAAATAGAAGATTAAGAAAATGACATGTGGCACTAAAGTTTTCTTTATTAATAAGTATAGATTCTTTGTAATCTAAATTTGAAAACGGGTTGTCCCATTTAATTTTGGTAACCCTTTTAATACTAACTTATTTAGAAATCAGGTTAGGTATAATGGTTACTGCACATGCTACGCTTGTCAACCAAAAATTTTAACTATTGTCGAATTATCTTTTCGAGTCGGGTCATATTTTAGTCCAATAATTAGAAGAAAAAACCGCATTCTAGACAGTGGCGGAGCTTGAACTTTTTGGTAGGGGGGGCGGGGGCGAAATCAATTTTTTTTAGGGGGGGCGAACTTGATATTTATATAAAAATTTACACTACCTGACCAAAAATTTACACTACCGGACTAAAATTTAACACTACGGGCGAAAAAAACAGGGGGGGCGGCGGCCCCCCCCCCGGCCCCTATAAAGATCCGCCCCTGATTCTAGACATGGCAATATTCTTTTCTTTAATAAAGTTTATTCCAAAATCACTTATTTTTTCCTTAACCAACTATATGTCTATAACCAAGTACTAAAAGTTGCCACATGAATAATATGTCCATATTAAAGGGTTCCATATGCTGCAATAGGAGAAATTAAATTATAAGGACACTCAAAAGGTATAAAATTTTTTTTACATATAATTATAAAGTTGATATTTTTTTCTTCCAAAAGATATTTAAGTAATTTCCTCCTAAAATTTTAAATTAATCTTTTTACATATAATCTAAACATTCAATGTTTCAATCTAAAATATTAATAGATTCCAAATTTAAAAGGTTCAACTCAAGGCTTTCTTTAAAAAGAACTCACATTTTTCAGATAACAAATTTGGCAAAATTTTAAGATCCGAAGTTCTATGGTCCCTCTAACCATGCCTTGGTTCCACGATTTAGCACACCCTTGTTCCACTCAAAAATACATGTATGATGTTTTGTTTTTTAACATCAACCGCAAGACGTGCTAAAATTTATACATACATTACAATTTTTAAATAAGTAACACAAAACTTTATACATACATGTATTTATGCATATATATTTTTGTCACACTTACTCCATTTTTTCAAGATGTTGTGTTTTGTTTCCTAGGAAGGGTACTAAGGTGGTGGTGACAGCCAAGGTGGTTAGATTGGTAGGACATGTGTAATAATGAAGGAGTATAATGTCCCCATAAGTGTAGGGTTGTTTGAAGTTACATCCATTGTGTGATATACTATTAGGTGAAGGAATGGAGTGAGTATGGGGGAACATTGCCCCATTACACAAAATGGACTTTGAGGGGGATGTTTAGGCATCCCACATGCCTCTATAATGAATTATTGGCACTTTTTATCCATTTGATTTTATGAAAGTTTGATTTTACCTTTATTCCAAATTAGAAATGTGGGTTGTTTGGCTTAAGCTAATATCAAATGCAACACATAAAAAGTTCATGTCTTAAAGAAAAAGAGGTTGAGGATGAAACATGATAACTCATACTTATGGGGTAAAAAAGATGTGCTATCCTATGAGGTATCAATGTCTTTCTTAGTTGTTTTGAAGCATTCTCTCCCTCCAACAATGCACCACACCATCACAAGTTAAATACATGTCCTATTAATATTTTAATAAAGTTAATAAGAAAGAAAACACTACTTACCTAATAAGGGTACCCGTAATACCTCTGTGATGGAGGGGGTGTGAGTGCCACGTAGCCTGTGAGGGTGTGGAACACGGTGCCACCTGGGCGTGACCTTGAGCGGACGATTGTGAACAAGGTCACAAGCATTGCCCTCTTTTTAGCTATTCAAACATGCAGATGAAATTTAAGTCTACCGATCACAATTATCCACATCACTAATTTCTTGCGTACATTTCAACTTGGGGGCAATTTCAATAATAATAATCTATATAAATCACTTTAGGCTCTTTACGTAATTGTCATTCCTTCACTCTAATGGAGTAACGGACCTTCTATAACGGTAGTATATCACAGTCAGACCTTTGGAATTCTGTGTATGTCAAAGGCATAGCAAATATTATTTAAAGAATATGAAAAGTAAAACTTCATGGGCATAGATGAAATTTGTAAAATTTTGACGCAATTAGAAAACTAATACTATATTAAACTTCTAAGGTTAAACCATTATGTTTCCTTCCCGACCTCTTTAAAAACTTTAGGGGTTAAACTAAAAATCATCTAAACTCCCAATTCCTAACCCTCAACCTCTCATCTATAACCCTTCACTTTAACCACTTTGGCAACCCTTACATTAGGTTTTATTTCGTAACTTTTGTGTTTTCACTTTCATGTGTTCTGTTTATAAAAAAATAGTCAATTATATAACTAGTCGTCTAGTTCGGCACTCCGGCTTGGATGCATTGATCTTGGTAGCTACTCCACCCATGAAATTTGAAGAACCTAAAGGAGCATGAGTCATATATTCTATGAAACAACATTCTTGCCAATGTTATATGTTTTTTTTTTCAGCCGAATGAAGTCGTTAGTAAAACTTTTGAAGTCTAAGTTTAAAAAGTTGCATGTTTAGGGTAGATGGTTTTAACTTGTAGCAACTTTAAGGTGTAAAAAACATCTATTTAGTTTGAATAAAATGGGTACTTTCGTTTTATAATCACAGGAACCATAGATTTAGCTAACTCTATTTTAATTGAAGGAACTAATTGTTTTAATTATATTTATTTCCTTTAGTAATTTCGGTGGCCAGTGAGAAGTGATCAGCTTTTATCCTAATTAAATATGTGTTTTTCAAAGGTTATGAACAAAATGGGTGTTGGTAAGTCTCATTAGATCTCTTGCCTTTGAAGCTACTGTTAACATTTTTTTTTTTTTTTTTTTTTTTTTTTTTTGGCTTTTGGGTTTTGATTTTTTTTACTCTTTTATATATTTTTTAAATTGATTTCTTATTTTTGTTTTTGTAATTAATATATTTTCTTAGTCACTAACTTTTTAAAATTTATTTTATTTGCTTTGGTATAACCTACGATCTAAAAAATACCCTATTTTAAGTAGCATTTTATTTTTAACAAAATTTGCACCGTAACGCCAAGAACGTTAAACACAATCATTAATTTTTTTATATTCTTCAACAAATGAAAATTATTAAAGGAAAATCAAATTAATAACAAATATAACTAGTTAAAATCGTATATTACATACTAGCTCTAGCTAGTAAACTCGTGTATTATACGGGTTGAATTAATAAATATTAAATATAATAAAATTTTATTAGTTATAAAGTGATATTTTAAAATAAAATATGATAGAAATTACATGTAAGTAATGACTATAACTAATAAAACAATAATATCTTTTTAAACTTAAAATAAATTAAATATTTTGTTTTGAAACAAACCGTTTTACAAAAAAAATTCATGTTTAAAAATTTTCTTATTATAATTCTCAATTCTAATTATTTTTTATAAAAAAATTACTTTTTAAAAACACGAGTTTCAAATATATTTATATTTTTAAAAAAGTTTCATGTTTTTATAAAATTTCTTATTTTATAAAAATTTATATCTTAGACATAACAGTAATAAAAAGATCTTTTTTTAATTTACTAAAAAATATTTTTAATCTATAAAAGAGTTAAATAATATTATTATTTAATGTAATTATTTAATATGAGAGAAAAACAGAAAATTTTTACTAATGAGAAATATGATATCGTCACATGTATTTTTTAGCTATTATTTTATTAGAGTTGGTAGATGGTGCATGAAGTCAATTAGTTGAAACTTTAAAAACTTAAGAATTAAGTTTGAAATCTATGTAGGATAATTAGGTTTGAAACTTAGGTTGTTAAAATGTGAGTTTAACGTACATGTCATATATACTTTATATGAAATGAGCGAATTACCAAAACGGGTCGGACGTTTATGATCATATAACATCATTGGACGATCACGACATCAATGAAAGAAGATAGACACAATTTAAGGTCTATATACTACTATAATTCATATAAGCACACATTAACTAATGTCATTACAAGCAATCGTACCATAATCAAACATCATAGACAACAAATTACTACACATTAACTTGCCGGCAATGAGATCAAATTCAGAAATGAGGTCAGATCGCGTGAAATTTGACATTTCCGTAAGTGGAAATGACAGACGAGTGCGACATGCTCGTTTATTTTAATTTACATATGATTAACAAACACTAGCTCATACATCATATTCTCTGCCACCACCATCTAATCTTCCCCTATCGTCGATTGCCCCATACGCCACAAGCTCCCTCCTATTACCTTTAAATTCAGTTGAGCTTTTCCTACGTCTCTCATTGTGTCCCGCAAGGCGTCTCCTACAACTCCTCTTGGCGTCATCAAACTCCGATAGCTCGTGAAACCTATCCCAATTTCATCAAATGGTACTCAAGGTGTGCATCATTTTGTGGTATGGTAATGTACAAACCAATGATGCACAAAGAAACACCTTTTTTATAATTTATAGTTGTACATCATCTTAAAGTATGTTTTGTCTATTTATAGTACTTTTAGTACGTGTACAAGTACTGTATCATCAATTAATGGTGCTCATGTGAAAGAAAACACAAATGCTTCATGGATACTTGATGGTGCTTGTTGTTTCAACCGTGGTTCAACAACAAAAGTCTAATGTGGCTCACAACAAATATAATAGCATCACAATTATGCTTCGTAATCCGAATTGGTTCGGTTAAGCCAAGCGCCGGAGTTGAGCCATTTCAACATGATTCTAACTGCTAAGAGTTTTCACAGGCGGTTATTGGTTTGAAACTAAAAAGGTTAGGAGATAGGAGCTCGAGTATAAAAACTTGACTAGTGAAGAAAATAAGGGGAAAAAACTTCTATGTTGTTTAACGTTTATAAATACCATAAAAAAACTAACAAATTTACGAATATATAATAATTATAGTTATGTTATTATACAAATTTATCGTTTAAAATCAAGCAATGGCAATTAATAGATTAAAGAAAAGCAATTTGCAACAATGTCATTAGTAGAGATTTGTTTTAAACATAATACTAAGATATTCAAGAAATGACAGAATTAAACATGTACCAACAATATAAAACATTTGGTCTAGAAAGTGATACAAATTGAAACAAGTATAATCAAATGTATTAATTTTGACTTTCACAAATAAAATAACACGCAAATATAGAATTTCATTAAAAAAATGTCTTGGTGTAATAGGTCTTCTAGTTTAGAAATATGTCTAATTTTTAGGAACAATTGTATTTTTCTTTTTGTGCTTCAATTCCGCTCTGTGTCACTTAACAACAATTTTGCTTGCAAGACACGTTGATCTTAATGTTATCAACTTAAAATGTTGATCAAGTGTTAGTAGTAAACAGTTAACTTAGTCTGGTCACCTATCACTTAATTAAATGATATGTTTTTAAGGTTAAATCGATTTTGCTTGGTTTTCACATGTTAACATGTTAATTATACATCTTCACAATATATTTAATCGCGTTTATAAGTTATCATTAGAAAAAAAATAGAATAATAACAGTACAACACTAACCGGCTACATTGTTGACAAAACCTTTGATGAACTCCTGCAACGATCACAGCTTGAGCCTTTGCATGGATCTCACACACTTTATGCCTACGATGATACTGCTTCGCTTCGCTAAGATCAGTCGTACAATTGTCACCTTGGCAACACCTTGTGCCACTAGACGATCCACCACCATGACCCCCTTTCTGCTTCTTCACATTTCCATCAAGAAAACCACCATCACCATCACAACCATCACAATCCGCCAATACACCACCATGGTTATGATCACCAATCAAACCCTTCTTCAACTTCACCTTTTGTTTGGAGGAAGCTTCACTTTCCATTTTGATTTTTGGGAGTCTACAAAGGAAAGCACTTAATTTATAGTGAAAGATAGCTAGTGTGGAGTGAGTACAAATAGTTATATAGATGCCATGTTATATCATATAAATACTATAACCAATGGGTGTGATTGTGAAAATGACATTATTATTTTTTCACATATGAATATTATTATTTGATTAAGTAGTTGATTAAATGAAGAAGAATGTAATAGGTGAAGAAGGGAAGGACATGTACCTTATTTTCTTTAGGGTGTTTGTTTGTATTCAAGTATGTGAAAACTGAAAAGACTATTAATGCGAACCAATGTCATCCGTATGCATTTCTCATGTGTGGGGGACACAATCGGGTGTCATGGTTTGGCACCAACCTAGCTTTTTGTGTTCAAAACTATTACTTTTTTCACTTTGTCAAAATATTTTATTTGGTATGTAAATTGATAAAAATATTGTATCAATAATACGTTTCTATAATGAAATGTGAGACAGACTCTATAATTCTTATCAATGTTTTGTGTGAGCTTCTAAACTGAAAATTTTGATTTTTGTTAATGGAAACAATTTATTTTTGTGAGATGGTGTTGAATAATACTTTTGATGACATATTATATCAAGATTCTTGACAACATGTAGTGAATAAATAGCGAATGTTTTGGTGGAAGTGGTGGGGATGGATTTGGCGTGGTGGCTCGTAATCCTAAATTATACCCCCACGTGTTCCTTTTAAGAACATTTATAAGTGATTAGAGCATCTCAAACGCAATCTTTTTTAGTCGTTTGTTGTGGACACAAATGAGAGAGGAAGGAGACGCGTTTATGCCTATAAACGTCTTTAGACGGGTTGAGAGAGAGATGGAGAAGAGGATAGACAAGGGAGACATTAGTCCACGTATCTTACGAACCAGAAGTGGGTGATGTGGCATCGTTTTTGAAGCAACTCTTTTAGGGATGCTCTTAATCAAGGGCATCACACTATCTTCCTCGTATATCCTTATAAATTAAGGAGAATTGTAAAGTTGTGACATAATTTTTTGTTTCATCTTATTTTTCAAAAAAAGAATAAAATTCTAGGACTAGCTTCTTCATATTTAAAGATTCAATACTCATTTCATATTCCTATCTATGCATATTTCATAAGTGCAACTAAAGGAAAATAATAAGTGCAACTAAAAGGAAAAATAAACATATTATTGTTTGATTAAACGTAAAAGAAATAGAAAACAAACATGGGAACCAATCTCGCATAAGATAGGTTTAAACCAACGCCTTCTTTATCAATGTTTGGAATATAACAAATGGTCACAAACACATGTCACGAATGTAAACGAGAAATAAAGTAAGTTCAAGTCATTAGAACAATTATCTTGTTGCATGGTTCAAAAGTGTGCCTCAAGCTAAAGGTTGAAATGCAACCGTATGTTTCATCACTCTTAACTCGTATATCCATGCATAAAATAAAATGTATAGAACATGTCCAGGTTCAACAAATCCTAGTAAAAGTCTACGTAAAGCCTTTTTGGGCAAAAACATAAATCGTAAATAATAACAATTCTCGCATGCTATATCACACGGATGAATTCACATTACATGCTCTAATGTATGATCTCAGGTGTCACCAAAATCGGCGTTTTACCTCTTACAATAACATTTAATGGTCGTTTCAAAGAATAATAAAGAAAGACTTATGATTTATGAATCACCTGTTGTCATGGGACTTGGTTCTGATGGCTTCTCGGTTGTTTCCACGTCCATCGTCATAACATCGCTGACATCAGCATCCACATCTGTCATGATTTCATCCCTGTCTACTGACATTGCCATGGGTAGGACTCCATTCTCCATTACAGCATCAGATTGCGGTTGTGGGTTTGGATTTGGATTATCGGTTACTTTGTTGGGTCCATTTGGTGTTGTTATTAATGATGAAGGATAATGATTAGTAGAGATGGTCAAAGTTGATGTCACAGACAAATTCTGTAAAATAGGGATTAAAATAAATCATCAGCGTTATTATAATGGTATGGTTTATGTTCCAAAGAAGTCAATAAGCCTTACCTTTTCTAAGGCCAGAGCAAGCTTTGAGAGATTTGGATACAAGCTTCTCGCATCCAATATGATCTTATCAACAAACAAAAACAAAAGCAAAAGCAAAATCAAATATTTGAATGCATAAATTCATATCAAATTAAAAGGTAGCCTGCAGTTTAAAAAGAAATTAAATGATCATAACAAATGATAGCAAAATCACCTCAGATAGCCTTTGTAGGGTAAACGGTGGGCCATCAACAAAACTATTAAGATCTGCAAAACAATCAAAAAAAATGTTAGCTAATTGTTAGTCAAAAGAGAATATCACACTATCGATAAACTACAAACATATAGATCTGTAGTTGAGAGGCAATTACAAAAAATAATAATAAGGTACGTGAAAAGCGGAAGTACCATCATCCAACCTTTTCACCAACTCAGCATGTGTCTCTCCTAGTGATGCTTTTTGTTCCTCAATTGTCATTTTTGCCTGTGGGTATTCAGAAATGACCTGTAGCAAAAAATGGAAAAAGGAAAAAAGACTTAGAACCATCTGCAACAAGAATAAAACTTATATACTAGCTTTCATGTCCGATGTAGACACTATAGTAGGAAAGTTTTGCCCATTTACTTAAAAATAGTTCAACTCAGGTTATGTTTTATCTCTTACATGTCAAACAAGTAAATTAAAATTGGCTATTACCAAATAGATTGAAGTCACCCACAACGAAATTTAAATGCATGAAACCCCCTAAATCATTTTAATCAAAATTGGATTTTATTGTAATTATATTTGACAAAAAAGCGTTTTGGTCAACTTAACCCACCTGTTCGGACCCGCAACAAAAGACTACATGATTTGACCCCTTACACAGCCAAGGCATTTTGCCACCTCTATCAAGCAGTAAAACATGCATCGAAAATATTTATAAGCTTGTAGATTGGCATACCTCACCATACCTGCTTTAAATGAAGAGACAACATGTTTCTCAGTTTTTCCCAATCATACCTGCAGTGTCACATTATAAAATGAGATGACCAATTGACCTCAATGCAACCATAAAGAGAGAAGTAAGTGTGAAGTTCCACTTAAACAGTTAAACATGTATAAAGAAGGCATATAAAACCAGAAGAGAAAATATCCTCACATTAAAAAATTGACCGGCCATCAGTGATCTCAAATTAATAACATGAAGAAACAACAATCAAAAAGAAAAAGCAATGTGCATACCAAAACTCTCCGGTGGCTGCGATGGCTTTCAATATACTTCTCACGTCTTCTTCTTCTTCAGCAATCTCTTGCCTCATCTCCCTGCTCAAGGGGTTCCCAATCATATAAATGGTGTATTAAAGTTACAATGTTATGGTTAAAAAACAATAAATCATTAGATATGCTTGAGCAACCAATGATGAACCACTACCTATCTAACCACTCCATCGTTATGCCCATATAAATATCATAAACAACAGACAACATCACCAGTTCAAATAACAATAACATGGAGGCAACCATATCAATTTGAACTCCCATCCGTGCATGATAAAGTAACAAATGCAAATTTGAACTACCATTAATTACATCTTTGTATGATATCAAGTCTACAGCATTCATAATCAACATTATCAAAAGATGTTACTCTATTTCGATAAAAAATAATATACACTCTATGCATTCCTGCTAAGACCAAATCTAATAATAAAAAGAGAGTAACCAGCAATAAAATACTCACTGTTGATTTTCAGGAGAAGCAATCAAGTTATCATCATGGCTATTGTCTGCCACATCAGAAGCCATGACCGAATGCTCCACGGTTTCAGTTGTCTTTGTATCCTCCAATGGGGGACTTGTTGACTGGTCCAATGTCTCGGTGCTCTGTGTGTTTGTAACTGGAGGTGCAGTGGACTCCTCTGAGGGCACAGTTTCATGAGTGTTTGTAACCTCATGTAATGCTGTTTGCTCAATTGCCTGTGTGTCTGCAACCTCAGGCGACACGTTTGTAACCGGAGTCAGTGTCTGCTCCAATGTTTCGGTTGCCTTCGGGTGATCAACCACAGGCGGTGTTGATTGATCCAAAGGTTCAGGTATCTCTGTGCTTATAACTGGATTCTCAGTAGTTTCAGTTGCTGGTACGTCCATTACAGAACTTTGTATATACACCTGAGGAAAAACGATCAAATTTATTATCCTTATGTAACATCTTTCACCTAGCTTCAAAAGACAGACAAATCTGTACCAAATCACCACATAGGCACATCAATTCAGTTCAAAATCATTAGCGATTTGTTAACGGTACCAAATTTTGTCCATATCTAACTTAATGCTAATGAAACAAATCATATTGATTGTAGAAAGGCTGTAGATATTCCACTACATAATCTCGTCGGTGTGTATTTATAATCAAACTTTATAACTTTACACTAACATGATAATTTGCTGGAGTTAGGGTTTTGCAATAAGATCATAAACTTTAGGAGACTTGAAGGATGCAAGGGGCGACGGAGTTAGGGTTTACCGTTTGCCGGAGTTGAAGTCTCGAAGTTCGATTGTTGCGTTGTTCTGCTGTTCGATGTGAGATTTGAGATTAGGGCGTCAATCGGAAGTTAATGGTCTCAATTCTTTTTGTTATTTTTTTTCAGAATAATAATTGGGCTATACTTTATGGGCTTCATGTGCTACTTGCACTCTTGCTCTTGCATGTCTATTAATTGATCAATTGAATCAATTAAGGGACTGTTTGTTTGTATTTTAACCATTTAGATTTAGTAATTAATGGTTCAGAGTATTTGTTTTATGAGCGAATTTTTAAATGATTAAACATTTTTGCCTCTGAATGGTTAAACATTATATTGAGTGTAAATGGTTAAAAGTTTTTATCTGAATTGGTCAGACATTTGTCTCTGAATAGTTAACCAATATACTATCTCTTAACGATTCAGACCTCATACTAGTTCAGCACTTAATGGTTCAGAACTTTTAATGATTTAACATTTACCCATTCAGAAGTTATCAAACAGCCCCTATATTATAGCCAATTAATAATTTTATTAAAAAAATACATTTGAATCAGTTAGAGTATGTATGGTTCACTTAAAAAACATTTCTCAATAGTCCATGAAGACTTCTATTAGGTAAGTTTTATAAAGCATGTTTACTTATTCAGAGGCTATCTTTTAATCGGTCAGACCTCTTAATGGCTAAACACAAGATTATCAGACAACCTCTTAGTTGGTTTTTAACTAAATACTGAGCATGCATGGTTTCGGTTTAGTGGGTGATAAATTGAATACTGAACGCACCTAGTTAAGAGCGATCACATAAACATGTCAACTAGAACTAACTGTAGAAGATGGCAACGACCAGCGGGCCAAAGCTGGGGAATTAGAAACAGAAAGACACACGATCAGAATAGAAAAACTCATGTTCAAAACAGAGGCGAAAATAGTATTGAACAATACAACCCAATGAACATAAAGTGAACATTGTGAACTCCATTCAGGTGGCTGTAGAGGAATATAACTCCTCCATGTATGTTTTAAGCTTTAAGAACAAGAGAAATCTTAAGTTCAATTTAAGCAGTTTAAGGAGCAGCTTAAATCCTCCAGCAGAATTTTTCTTGGGTCAAACTAAATCTAATATTTATATTTTGTGCATATGGTAACATTTAGATTTAGATAAATGGAGCTTTGGGCAATGAATAGGCAAGTTGAATCATGAAAATAATGTACTATTAGATGCCATAAACCATAAACAACAAACTAATAAACTACAAGGCCCTCCATTCAAACATCCTTAGATGTCCTTGAATTAGTATCAAATGCCTTTGTTATTTTAATCAGCAAAAAATGGTTTAAAGCACTCTTTATGAAAATATCCTTTAGTATACACCCCTCCATGAATGCCACTTCAAATTTAACTGGAAAAACAACGGATTCATGCCCAGAATCCCTCGATTTAGCCTCGGATCGAACACATCAAACCCCACGCGACTCAAAGAATCAAGAATAGCTTGTGACGCCACAGCAGGCAAAAGAATTGATCTAGCCTCTTTAGGAACTGATTCAGCCAAGGCTCGAGCCTTCTGCAAATGGGCATTTGCCGTTGATGCCATATCAAAAACCGCTTCACTAAGTCTCTCACGTGAATCAGTTCTTATCTCTAGTTTCTCGCCTTGTTTTAAAAGTAACCCGTGTTTTTCAGCCACTTTAACCGGTATATAAGAAAACTGGTGGTTACGGTTGGCATGGTAAGGAAGTGACTTTATGAGCAAAAGAAGCCCGCTTGCCTTGCCAATATGTGAAGCTGCATGATCTGCAGCAGTGGATGTTATACCACCTGCTTGAAGAGTCGTATACAAAATAGTCGAAGATGTGGCTTCTGCATATTTCTCCAACTCTTCAATTGTCTGATAAATATCATCAACATCCCTCTGAGCATCATTTACACGAGCCTCAACAGAGCGTTTCAACCAGCTTTTGCTAATTTTCTGCTCAGATATGACAGATGCAAGAGCCTGTGCTGTAGGGTGTTCAATAACTTTGTTCTTGAAGATCTTGTCAATGGCATCTTGCCACCAAAGAAGACGCATCAAGCCAATTTTGGGGTCAGAAGCAACATCCATTGCTCGGGACGTTTCAACATTAAAGGCACGGAGAGCAAAACCAGCCCTACGTATACTTGCAGGCAGTTCAAGAAGACAGAGGTAATGATGGTAGTCATAGTTTCTGACTTGTTGTACGCAGTGTGAAAACGCAACTTTTAAGCTGCTAGATGTAGAACCACCACTCATCAAAATGGAGTATTGTCACGCGCTAAAAAAAATGTAACTTTGTTAGTATTAAACTTAATTTACCGCGAGAACGATGTGAAACATTCAGAGAAACAATGGACCCTTCTATGAACTCCATGGTAACTGGTTGAACTTATTACTTTAAGAATTTAACAGAAAAATGAAACAGTTGCAACATAAATCATTCAAATAAAAAGATTCTAGATTCTAACTGATGTTCATTAGATAAACAGTTTAGATTTAAGTCTTTAACAAGATGCTACCATAATCAATCACATACGTTCTCATAAAGTGATTATTAAATAAATAAATTGATCAATCACATAAGTAAATGTTGTTTAGTTAAACTAAAATACCTAAGAATGTTTATGAGTATCATAGATTTCAGATTCAAAACACGGTTGCAAATATCCCAAATTACCAGACTGACAACTTCGAACTTCAAAGCTTGTTCTATAATCGAACTTCACTCCAATAATATCACGAATGTTAAGCATTTCTCCTATTGAATGGATAGTACTTGCGGTAAAGTTCATATAAATAGCAATTATACAACGGTAGGGTTTGATTACTGTACGATCTTAGCACAGAGGTTTAGATGTACGAAAAAGGAAGAATAATGAAAGGATGAATATTGTGAAGATAGTAAGAGTATACCTGTATCGATTTATCGAAGATCCAAAGCAGATCGATAGAAGGCGGTGAAGAGAAGGGGGAGGTCAGGAGGGTTGAAGTAGCAGGCGATATTAAGGGATTTTTATTTATGACATTTTTGGCCCTATAGCTTAACACAAATATAACTTAGGTGGCGGAAATCAATTTTTTTATTTTTGTTAATAGAAAAGTATAAAAAATTACCCGTCCATTCACAAACTAAACTTTTGTGTAGTAATTCGTCAGGTAATACTAACGTGGTTAAACTAGTGGGACAGGCGTATCCAGTCAAGAAAAAAAATCATCTTTGGAATATGAAAAAAAAATTTCAGATTATAGTATTTATGGAAATTATTAACTCATTGAAGTCCAAGGATATGTTTATGGAAAATGTGGTTGACATTTTGAGGTTTGCAAATGGTTGATTAGCAAGATATGCAATAAGTTGTTTGGTTCGTGATCATAATCAAGCAAGACTTGGGATCATGTTAGCTGGTTGTTATGGTCTCCACCAGTTTCGCTTACGTGTATTCTTGTGAGGTGCTAATGCTGATGAGACAAGTAACTTTTAGTTTTTTCTTATTATAAACTTAAAAGTCTAAACTTTTCATAATGAATTACATGCCTCGCATAATTTGCCTCATTTTCGCTACCTACTCATGATGCGGTCTTTAAACATAGAGTAGCAAGTGGATTCAAGGTGTGAATAGTTGTTAATAATATCAACTTCAAGATTCTTATTAATCTACTAATTTGTTTCCAAATCACATCGTAATATTGTTGCTTATGACGAAGGGCAATTTCCTAACGTTGAGAAATGTGTTCCTCTTAAAGATGTCATATCTGATTTTCACCGGTCTTCTCTTTATTTTTCTCTCTTCAAACATACAAACTCTTGTTAGAATACTAACTATTAACTTTTTCATGAAGGTATCAAACTCTGAAATTCGTGATAAAATAAAGTACACAAGTGTTCCAGAATTTGAGTTCCAAAACTTTATTAGAGCTACCAAGTCAGGTTAAATCATCAATTCTTATCTTGTTATGCACATAACGTATGAAAAATGATGGGAAACTTACCTCTTAATTGTGATTTTCATATATGTTAGGAGATACTTCTACGTGTGAAGTAAGGAAGCCTTTACTACATAATCACCGGCCTTTACCAATAACTGGGGATGACTTTTTACGAGTTTGCCGAGTCCCAAAACGAAAGATAAGCCATAAACTTGATAGTATCAATCAGTCACTAAGTTTTTTACACTTTTAACTTTGTTTCTTATTGTTTTCTCTTATATCTTATCAATTATAGGGTGCAAATTTTAGAGATCTCCCTGGTGTTGCTTTTGATGATAATATGTCATAAGCAGGACATCTATGTCGTAAGCAGGACATCTAATTCGGAGCAGATACCATCCGGAAAACATTAGGTAACTGATGTGGAATGTATTTTCTTTTACCAAAATCATAAAACAATATGTAATTTTTCATAAACTTTAATCTCTGTAAGTCCTCGATTATGCACTAGTTTTTAGGCATAAGAGGAATACAAGATAAGACTCAGTCTCTACTTATTTCTAATTTTATAAAATCTTGTTTTTTTCTCTACTTTTATAAAATGCCAGATCTTTTGCACGTTTATGGTGGGATGGGACATTGTTTACCGTACTTTGCACATCAAATTTTCACACAGAGGAAGCTTGTGTGTAACTATCATATTATTATAAATCCAATCCTAGGGGTATGTATTAACTTTTGAGTAATATTTATCAACCAATGTTACATCCATAACAAGATAGGATCCTAACTATCCGCGAGAATGCAAGATTGCCAGAGTTTCCAGGCTAGTATGCATTAAGTGGTAGTGTAAAAGAAAGGTGCATATGCTATTTTCTTTTTAGAACAACAATTATATTGAGAACCGCTTAATGTGTTTGTACCTATTCTTATATTCTTATATAGACATATATACATATATATCGTTTTGCATGTATCGACACGTGGGTAACACTGTAGCAGTTCTAGTTGGGCGTGCATTGGGTTATGCATTGGGGACGGCACAATAAAAGTTAATCGGTCACGAACCTCTCATCACTCTCCCACCAAAGTTTCCACATTCTACAACAATAGACATGTTGCAATTTGGATTAACAACCAAACATTAACTAATCATGCAAATTCTGATATGTGTATACCACCTTTTTCATTTTGATTGCCTCCTTGCTAACTGGTTCTTAAATTGTTGCTACTTGCCTGCAATCTATAAATCAACAAATTGGGTGTTTTTAACAGTTCTCAAATTATTTTGTAAGGAGTTGGGAGATAGTAGAAAAGTCTTAGATAAAGATAATACTTGAAGCAGTTAAAGTGATTAAATAATTTTTTTTTGAAATACGATAATATATGAATAAGAAAGAAACTCCATGAAAAAATATTAATGATTCATATAAATTACTTAGAAGGGTAAATGACTTGAATAAATCTAAAGAGTGATTAATCATCCTCTTAAACACAAAAAAGTAGCTATCATCTCCTAAACTGATGAATCATATGATTTTATGATTTAATTACCCAGTGTGGTTATCAAATGAGGTGTAATTACAATAGAAACAAATGAAGAAAAATATGAGTTAACATATGATCTAAAGATTATATAGGTATAATTATAATTATCATTAACTTATAAGAAGCTTATGCTTCGAAAGGGTGTAACTTGGTTTTGATTTTTGTTCTTGATGAAAATTGTTTAGGTCCCACAAAACAACTCCATACGATAGGTGCGTCACGGGGTAAAGGAGTTCAGCCAGAGCCTGAGTGTAACACTACTTGAGCTTAGATCGTTAAAGTTATAGAATTTTGAGATTAAGCCTACTTTTTTAAAAATCGATATTGGCTCATATACAAAGGTAAAGGAGTGAAACTGGCAAATCGTACACGGGCCAATGCTCACTATAGCTTGTTTGCGAAAAAAAAAAAAAAAAAAAAAAAAAAAAAAAAAAAAAAAAAAAAACACGTACACTAACCAAAGCTTGGCTTGAGCTTGACTCAAATCGTGTTATTTGTCCAAAACA
Organism: Flaveria robusta; assembly: GCA_025506415.1. Lineage (NCBI taxonomy): Eukaryota > Viridiplantae > Streptophyta > Magnoliopsida > Asterales > Asteraceae > Flaveria > Flaveria robusta. The sequence goes on along the minus strand of CM046466.1, from coordinate 2,615,499 downwards.
ATATACATTTAATTAAGGTAAAATAGTAACTTACGAACCATATGAAATTAACACAAAAATCTCTCCATAATGCAAATTAAATGCAAAGATAGCACAAATAGCATATGAAATTAACACCTTTTCTAGTAATGTTCATCTTTAACCATCATTTTGTGAAAGAAAAATCCCAAGGATTAATAATGTTTGTTGCTAAAACAATTATGTTTATTATTAATTGCAGATTACTATGCATACATGAATTTGGAATTAGATTCATTAAAACGTCGTGAATTGGCCTCTGAAACCGAAACAACTCGATCATTATTATACACGTCTTGGAAATGCATATGAATTTACATAACCTAAGAAACTGAAGCATCGTATCTACACTTGTTTAAAAAAGCTTCAAAGCGACACATGCTCCTTGCTTCTTAATTTTCTTTTCATTCGAAAATAACTTCGTTTCAACTTTCAAACGGTCAAAAAATGAAATATTAATACTTCAAATCACACAAAACATTAAATTCGTGACTGTTAAAGAAATCTAAAATTTGAATTATAAAGTTATAAAACCGTTACATTTTCACCAACATAATCGGCATTGAGCAACAAATTAAAAAAACGTGACCTCCATCTCAGCTCCACTCTAGCAATCACCATGCATGCACCTAACGGTAACTTTACTAGCACATCTCCTATATATATTCCACTCCAATTCACCATTTTTAATCACCAATTACCTTCACTTTTAACCTCTCATCTCTCATTCTCTCTAGCTTCTAATTAACACATATACAGACTGTGATCTATGGAACACCTAACCAACCACATTACAAGCTTATGTTTGCTGGTCATATCAACCGGGTTCATCGGTTCGTGTTACGGCTACACATTCCATGTAGGTGGCAAAGATGGTTGGGTCCATGACCCTCGTGAGAGCTACAACCACTGGGCTGAACGGAACCGCTTTCAAGTCAATGACTCACTTGGTTAACAATCTCTCTCACTCTTTACGCGTGTAATATGTGTGGTGGTGGACCCATAATATTATTTTTTATGGGGTCGTGAATTTTTAAGGGTCAATTGTTTATCGCCAAATAAATTATTATTTTTTTTGGTACTAAAAAGCTTATGTTTTTTATTGTAATACGCAGTGTTCAAGTATAAGAAAGGGTTGGATTCGGTATTGATGGTGAACGAAGAGGCATACCACAAGTGCAACAAATCGAATCCTCTAGAAACCCTAAATGACGATCACCCTGTGTTCAAGTTCAATAGATCAGGTCCGTTTTTCTTCATCAGTGGTCATGATGAAAAATGTGAGAATGGGCAGAAGCTGATCATTATAGTTATGGCGGTCAGGCACCACACTCCCAATGTGAACTCCAGGGCCAGTGCACCAGCTCCGGTGCTGTTGCCAACAACACCAGCACCAGAGCTGGCGCCATCGGCAACGATACAAACTACTGGTGTAACGACGATACAGGCCCCCGCTCCGGCGATCTCAGGAGGCACATCCATGGGTTTTGGAGGATTTGTTGGATTAATTTGGGGTTTGGGTTTGATTTTTGTTTAATGGATGTTTAAGGAGAAGTTAAGCAAATTCATCTTAATTTAGGATTTCGTTTCATTCTATGTTTTTAAGGTTGTAAACAGTCGAATTTTTATCTTGATTCTTATATTTTAGAGTAGTTGTATGTGTTTTTTGTTTTTATGTTCTAAAATTTTCTGCTACTTTTTGATGATATGAAAATGGAATTTCTTTTGGAAATGTGCAGAAATTGATGATGGATATCTACCGTTTAAATAATTTTAAAAAACAATTCCATTTATTTTAATTTAATTGATACACAATTAATGATGAAACTATTAAAGACAGTAATGACAAAGTTATAAATAAATTGGTTGTTGATATAAATATAAGATGGTAGCAAATATTCAAAAATATTTTTAGTTTCAAAGCCACAAATTAGGCGTTGTTTGTTTCAACGAAAATACAAATTAGCCGTTATTTGTTTGAATAATTCTACGTGTATCAAACAAAGATTTAGAAACGCTTATAATTTTTTTAAAGTTGTAGGCTGATCCTAATGTTTTAACCTTGATAAGCCTAAACCTAAATGACATACTGTATTTATTATATCTTTGTATTGCATAAAAAATAAATATTACAATAAAACAAAAATAAAGAAAAGGTGATGATGCAAACCTATGGTGAAGATGAAATCACATTGTGGGTTTGATACTTTGATAGAACATGAAAAATGTGAAGATGAGCCGTAGTCACTTTTTCACGCTCGAGTCGGCATGTTTGGTGTGTCGATGTTATACTGGATTAGTGGATAAATAGGTTGTACTATTGACGTCGTAATAGACAATTGTAACATGAAATAAAGGACAATAAAACTCAATAAAAATTTTGCACATGAGACATGTTTTAGCATCAACATTTCAACAAACCATGATATCATATATGAAAGTGATATATAGTTATAGCCACATCTAAAATTCTTTTATTGCAACGAAGACAACTTTTAATTAGATCCATGAAACTGTGGTTCTTGTGAATTGTGTATATTTAAACAAACTTGTTGGACAACAGAAATGTTTGCTCATTTCAAAGTTAAATAATATAAACTATCTTAAAACTAGTTAATATATAATCTAATAAAACTTACAGAAAATTTTGTATATTCAGAAGAAGAAAGTTAAAACATAAAAAAAAATCAAGAAAACTTAAGATAAGATCATAAGATTACAAAAAAAATAAATAAATAATATTTTTCTACTCTAATAAAAGAGTAGCTAGATGGGACACGTGACAGCACCACATTCATACTCACCAAAATTTTCCCGCTTCTCTCTCATATTAAATAATTACTTTATTACTAATAATATTATTTAACTTTTTTTTAGATTAAAAATAGTTTTTTTCTTAAATTAAGAAAGAGATCTTTTAATTAATGTTATTCTTAAAGAAAAAAGTTTTTATAAAGTAAAACGTTTTTTTAATATATCAAACTTTTTTAAAAATACGAAATATTTTAAATTGATGTTAGATTTTTTATAAACAAAAAATAATTAAAAATACGAGTTATAATAAGCAAATTTTTAGAAATGATATTGTTTAATATGGGTTTTTTAACAAAATATTTAAATTTTTTTTTGGAAAAAAGTTTTAAAAAATTGATATCATTGTTTTATTATTTACTGTACTTACTTATACCTATGTTGAATCATATCTTATATTAAAATATTACTTTATAATTAAAAAATATTTATTATATTTAATATTTAATTTATTCAACCTGTGTAATACATGGGTTTAATAAAACTAGCTTTTAATACGAAAATTACATGGCCAGTATAGTAGTCCAAACACCAAAAACCCATTAACCCCTAAGCTAGCCCAAACAGCCCAATAAAAGATGATAAAAAGCCCAAAAAAACAACTTAATCATTAAAGCTGCTGCAACCTTCGGCAGCCGCTAGGGTTTACTTCTACGTCATCTTATCTACTATAAATTCTAGGGTTTCATTTTTTCAGCCGTCTCATTCAGATTTAGGTCACCATAAACCAAACTCTGTGTGTAAATCAGTGTGAAGAAATTATGATTTCTGTTTTATAAAATCGATTTCGATGTATGAGATATGATGAAACTGGAGCGGAGATGATACGATATCATATGATCCAACAATCTCCTTGCTACGTTCTTTCTGATTCATAATCGTCCGTCACTTTTCATTGACACTTCGATTTTTGATTTGTTTATGTTTCTAATGGATGTAGAAATTGAGATCGTCAAAGATGATGAAATCAGAAAAATCTTAGGACACCTTCTGACACAGTCTGACAATGCTGTGTATGAGAAAGCATTTTTCGTTTCTGATTTTGACGATTTCTTTTCAATTGCTTGTTTTCTGTTGCAGATCTATCTCTTTGGTTTTGTGAATTGTTTGATTGCTTATTTTTTTCTAATGGAATTGCTATTTGATTGGCATTTTTTTAGATTTTGGTACCAGATGTTTTGATCTGTTCACTAATTTATAAGCTATTTATGTATGTTTTCTTATGCTAAATGGCTTAAAGTCTAAGTATTTGATTGACATTTTTTATAAATTTTGCTCAATATGTTAAAACCCTCATTTGGCTCTTGGAATTAACTATATGTTTCCGAGTTTATTTAATAAGAGAAAATAAAATAAATATTTTTTTTCTCTTTCTTTTTGTTTCTTTCTCTTTCTTCTCTATCCTTTTAAATCGGAAGGAGTAAACTATAGAACATTACTTTTTATTTTCCTTTTATTAAAAAAATTTCTGGAAAAAGAACTGTTTTTTTTTCTTTTATTTACTTTCCTTTTGTTTTTTTTGATGAACGCGGGAATCCACTGCTTAAGGGAATTTGAATTTTAATATTTGAAATCTTTTCCTTAGTATTGTGTTTGGTTGGTTTCTTATGTTTGTTGAGTTTGAAAGTGTTCCACCTCTTCCAGCTGATGAACTAGACCAAAATCAAATCAAAAAGTAAATGGAAGGCAAAAAATACTAAAAAAAAGTTTCCAGCAAACCATCAAAAAGTAATTGAAGGCAAAAATACTAAAAAAAAGTTTCCAGATAAATAAGACCAAACAACTAAAACAATTTCTCATTTCATTTGCTTTTTAAACTTGTAGGTTCATATAAGTAAACGATGTAATATTGTTTTGGTTCAGACTGCAAAGCATCTACATGTGGCTGCCATGTTAGGACATCATGTTTTTGGTTTGATCATCAATACAACAAACCTCCTGACATAAACAACAATGTGCAAACTCATAAATTGAAGCCAACACGAACAACACAAGGACAAACATAGCTTTGGCTTAGAACTAGTCATTGCCTCTAGCCACAGACCATCTACCAATGGTTGCCACGCTAGTACAACTTATTTTTGGTTATATCATCATAGCCAACAAACCACCTAAAATAAACCAACAATGTATGATCTAATGAATCATAGCCAACACAAAACAACACATAGACAAATGCACCACCAACATCAAATAGGTTCATGCACACATGAAAAACCCAAATCAATATCAGGTAGAAAACACAAACCAAAATCCCAAAACAGTGTTGTACGCCAGAAGATCATCGTCATAGATAGAAAACAATCCCCATAATCAACATCAAACTAGGGGTTTGTAAGAATAAAACGAACGCAATCACCATTCATGTACAACAACGATTAGCCGGATGGAGCATCGACGACATTAGCCGCACCCGCACCACCGCTGGCCAACCATCGCCACCTATGGTTTGGAAAATAGAGAGAAGAGATGACCGTAAGCATCTTCGGCAACAATGGTGACGACGAGCAGGTGAAGAGTAGAGAGGTGAAGGTAGATGTTATCGAAAACAGGCCACCAAAAACACACCGGCTACACTAGCCGACACCCTCTCATGAACATTACTTTCTCGCCAACAACAAAGGGGTTCTATCGAAGAACGGACATGATATAAACAACCGCCCTAGAGGGCATTGCTTCCACCAAGCCAAGAGACAACCGCCTCCACTTATCGGAACAATCACGCTGTACAATCGAAGAAAGTCGAAAAGGCTGATGACGTCGGCGATGGATACAACTGTCATAGATCTGTAAACATGAGAAGATTCCTTTTATAAACAGGTACAAGGAATAAAAAACAAAAGAGAAAAGATGTGCGGCCAAAATCAGAAACTACAAAACCAACTGCTCATTTCATCTGCTCTTTAAATATATAGGTTAATACATAAATTTATTTTTATAGAATTAATTCCAATTCTTTACCACATTATAATCCACCCAAAATATTCAATATTCTTCGAAGCAAACAAAGCCTTAAATTGTTGTTAAACTTTTAACGATTTATAGCTAATAGATATTTAATCTGATATTTTAATCTTTTAACTTATTGAGGATTGAAGGGTGTTATTTTCAAAAGGATTGAAACAGGAAAGTAAGAGGAAAAAGATATTTTGGTCATGGGAAAGTAGATGGATTAAAGTTTAACGTCACCTCTCTTTACTACTTATATTTCTTTTTCCTTGTTTTATTTCCTTTATTAAATGGAACATCGAATCATATTTCAATATTGCAACCTCTTTTTGAAAGTCAAAGCCAATAAGAAATATGGACCCCTCGCATTGCGGGGAAGCGGTACAAGGATAGTATTGTAGTTAATGGTGTTGTGATGCTTCTGTAAACTTTTTGTTGTATTTTGGGTTTGGAGACTAAAACATAAAAAACTAGCTTTAATAACTCGTGTATTACACGGGTTAAATAAATAAAATATTATATAAAATAACAAATTATGAATTATAAAACTACATTTTAAGATAAGATATGATTAAAATTATATAAGTAAGAACTATAAGTAATAAAACAATAATATCAAATTTTTAAATATTTTTGTTTTGAAAAAATCTTAACATCTTGTTATAAAACTAACCAATTAAAAAATTACTATTATAACTTTCAATTTTAATTATTTTACTTTTTAAAATCATCAATTTTAAAATATTTTTTATTTTTAAAATAGCGTGATGTTTTAGAAAAAAATTTAATTTATAAAAAAAATATTTTTTATAAATAACTTGAATAAAAATAGCTATTCCTTAATTTATTAAAAGTATTTTTAGTTCATAGAGAAATTAAATAATATTATTAGTAATTATAGTAACTATTAAATAGGAGAGAGAAGGGGGAAAAATTTGGTGAGGAGAAATGTGGTGCTGCCATGTATCCCCCTTATTTACCCTTTTATTAGAGTAGAAAGATTATCTCGCACATATTAGATATCACGTACCTAATTTGAAAAAAAAATAAATTGAAAAGATATATAAAAAGTAAAAGGAAAAAAAAAAGGTAATTTAAATAAAAAAACACATGAAAATGGTGAAAGAAAGAAATAATAAAAAACTTAATATGTAAACAAGTATATGTTAAGAGAGTGAGGTTCGAACCCACTTCTCTCAATATGACTTCAAATGCTTTAACCAATAACCACTAACCACTAACCACTAATATCCACCATAAATTCTTTTTAACCACAAGAGAAAATCTTAAAAAAAGGTTTAAAGTAACTGATACTTGTATTTGAGTTTATATATATATTAATTCGCGTATCCGGGGAAATTTAACTATTAGATTAAACATGTGTTACTTACATATTTATTTTTTAATAATTTTTTTTATTAGTTGTTAAAAAGTTTATTCAATTTTAATAATTCCAATTTTATTTATTCGTCGTGATTAATTTTAACTCAAAAATGTTTTCCACACTCTCAATTTTAAACTTATTTTTCTCAAACTATCCATTATTAACTGAGAATTAATACTATTAGTTTTTTGATGACGTGGATTGCTTATGTGGCCAAAACATTAACTGAAACTTTTACACCCTGAAAGTGTTAATCTCCATTGTTTGATCGGAACCACTTGACTCGTTAGAAGTAAATTTTGGCTCATGATAAAGGTTAGACACCAGAAAACAAACTTGAGAAGAGGCTGGGCAATGGCAAGTTAAAAACAGCTCAAAGATAACCCCATTTATCAAAAAAAAAAAAAAAAAACTAACGGTGGTTAACTCTCAGTTAGTAAGAGATTATTGTAAGAAAATAATCTTAAAATTGGAAGTGTTTGTATATATTTTTTGAGTTGAATATAATCCTGACCAATAAATGAAAGTTGAAATTATTAAAATCAATTAACCCTTATTAAAATCACGGTATTCAAGCTCTTGGACGGTTGGACCACAATATATTTGACCAAAACTCTTGTATCATAATTTGTGACCAAAAGCAAGACCTTTCTAAAGAAATTATTTAGTTGATCATGAGTCATTATACTAAGTTTATGTTACATAATAATTTAAATGTTAGATTAGAAATTTATAACTTACATCTGTCTCTAATTTATATTTTTGAGTTTAAAAAGCCCTAGGGATAATTATTAATTGTATGTGTCAAAAAAACATTCTGCAAGTTGATTGTGTTAATAAAGACCGTTAAAATATCCGGATATGATTTCATAAAATTTGGTGGGTCTTAATGGACTGAGGCGTAAGAGCTAGCAACAGATGCGTGATGGTGCAACTCGTGGTAAGGTAGGGAGGGTATCGTATAATTAAATGATTTGTTTTATCTTTGTAAAAGACAACTAACTCATACATCATTCGATTTTCAAATTAAGTTTACTATATTAGAGAAAATCCGTAAAAAGTATTAACAAGGGTGATATTTGTAATTTTATTCAAATATAGACTATTCATGTAATTCACTCTAATTAATATGTTAAATACTATGAATTTTTATTTTCTAATTACTATATCATAAAAGACAAAAATACCTTTAATTTTAGCCGTGTTACTGAAGTGGATGGTTACGACCACATTTAAAAAGCTACATTGTTGAAATGACCAAAAAAAAAAAAATTTGAAATGACAATTTTAATGAAACAGTAGGGACGGAAATGATACTTTACTCTTTTATATATTTTCTCAAACACAAGTGATGATTTTTTATTCCTAGTCAATTTTAACTTCACGACACACCTTAGTTTTTATTAAAGCAAAACCGAGTAACCTTCAATTCGTAATAGTATGGTTCACACACATTTGTGGTGTTGGTTCGTGTGGGGACTGGGGAGTACTGATTTTTAATTGAGTGAGTGGTTCAAGAAACAACGTTAGTTTCAAATGTCTTTACGTTAATCAATGTTGGCCCGTTATGTCGGGGAATAGTATAATTACTTTGGTGCAGAAAATAATTTAAATATACATTAACCAATATGACAAGGCATTAAGCCTAATAATTGTTGTGGCCTTACAAATTATATACGTTTTATTTTTAAAATTTTATTTTTAAAATAATGTACTATGATTTTTTTTTGGTCATATATAATACTAGCTTTAGTAAACCCGTGTATTATATGGGTTTGATCAAATAACATATTTAATAGATTAAAATTTATTAATTGTAAAATTATATTCCATTATAATATATGATTAAGGACTATAAGTAATAAAAAATATATTAACTTTTTAAAATATTATTTTAAAACTTTTTTTTGTTTTTTCCCAAAAATAAATTAGTCATTTTGTTTCAAAACAAATCATTTTAAAAAGTTATATTTAAAAAATTTTGATGTTGTTGAAAAGTTTCTTATATTATAAAATTTGTTTATTTAGAAATAACACTAATAAAAAGATTTCTTTCTTAATTTACTTATAAAACTATTTTAGTTCTAAAAATAATTAAATAATATTATTAGTAATTAATGTAAATATTTAATAGAAAAGAGAAACGAGAAAATTTTAATAAGATTTAATATGGTGCTGATATTTGTCCTCTATAGATAACTTTTTATTACAGTAGAAAGATATATTTCTAATAAAATAAGCAAATAGTGAATATTCAATTTGCTACAATGATTCAGTTCTATAACTTAAGTGGTAGCACCAGTTATTTTTCAATTCTTCTAAATAATACACCCTAATTCAAATGCAAATATACACATTTGTACACTATGCCATTTGAATGCCCAACTACTTCAAGAGATATATCTTGCTACATATTTTGGTAATACTAGACTAATGACAACACCTCTATCATTAATTTTATATGTATCCATTCAAAATCATCGCTAACTCGGATCCCCATACGCCAGATTGAAAATCAAAGTCCCATACACTTAGATCCGGGTCAACTTCATTGCAAAAAGATGCATCACGCAACTCGTTCATGTTCGAACACCCCTCAGCTAAGTTCTTGAGCCTTTTACAAATATCATCAGCTCCAATCTATCAATCACATAATGTATGTTTTAGAAAATATAAACCTATAAAGAAAATCTAAAAAAAATGTAGACCATAAGGGGATTCACCTTTTTTTGCTGGACATGAAAGATCGAATGCCCGCTGCTTGAAAAATTAGCGAGCGTCACCTGGGCGCTATAACGTTCTAGTAACTGAACAACATCACAAAAACTTGAATAACTGTTCAACCCCGTAACCAAAACAGCATCAAGATCATGACTTATTTCATGGATTTGAATATCGAGTGATTTGCAGCCGACGACATTGATTTTAGTTTGTTCATGTGATTTCTTCATACACAACAACTTCTCCTTCTTGTCCCTGCTTCTTTGCAGGTTGTGTTCCAATGCTTTGATGTAGTTGATTGTTATATCCACTCGATCCGACACTTGATGAACTCCCTGAAAGCATAAAAAGTTTAAGTTTAGTTAAAAACTATAACATACTGAAAGAATTCAAAAGAACTGAAAAACTGTATTGACGAATAATATTTTATCTGTACATCGAATAAGCGAAAACTAGATTAAAATGACCTTGGATGTGAAATTCGGGGGGACGAGGGAGTAGAGGTGAGAGTAGAGATGCTTCATGCGGTTTCTTCTGTTCTTCTCAATAACCTTTCTTTCTGGCTTCTGCAATCTTGAAGCAGAAAACTTGATGCCTCCCTCCATTTTAATAAATGAAAACCTTACTCAATTCCTACAACAGTGGCTTAATTAACTACAGAAAGGTGATTCAAAAGTTGAAGCCTATTAATTAAGTTATATTATTATATGATATTTTACATGTGACAAGTGGATATATATGATATATATAGTAATAGGTATGTGGTTTTTTTAATGTTTGAATGGGAACACAAACAATGATGGTCATGGGGAAGTAGAAGGTACCACGTAATTACGGTGATGTCACATCGCTTTTATCACTCATATGATGCTTTTTTATTAGTATTATTAATGGAGCATCGAATTTGGTTCTCAGTATCTAACAAACGAGTACACGACAAATGATTAATGTTCAAAGCCTTAATAAATTCCACAACATGGTAATGATCTCAAATGCTACAAGGAAACATGTGCAAATATGCGTAATAATACCTAGTTTTTTAGATTAGCATGTAGGACAAGATCATGTAATAAAAAGAGGATAAGTATTTCAGTTTCCAAAATTTCACTCGGCATCATGTAATGAAGTTTGGCTTATACCTAAAGACCGGTTTGTTACTTAAAGCCAGACATCGTGCTAGACTTCATATTAGGTAATAAAAACCAACAATGATTTTTAGTCCAAGTGGTTGAGTGAAAGAGGGTTCGAGGTTGGGTCAAGGGGTTTTCTCACTAAGATGAGTTTCTTTCTGAGAGTGGTCTCAGGTTCAGGACTGATAGGGACGGACTAAGAGCTTTCCTTCAGCGACGTGCCAGCCCTAATGCCCCAAGGTTTCACACTCAAATAACGAAGATGATCGGATGATCTAGTGACCGTTAGCAATCCAATTAGCCATTAAAAAAGTAATAGAAAAACCATGCTTTATTACTTCTAAAAGAAGTTATTTTACAAACTAGTGTAAAGCTTGGCTTGTTGGTATAAACCAAGTTTTATTGTGCACGCTAGATTGAATATTAAAACCCATTATCTATCTATATGATAGCACAATCTTAGCTACAAGAAAGTTTTAGATATTTAATATTAGCCACCAAGCTTTTTTCTCTATTATACTTAAAAGTCAACTTAAATAATGGTACCCATTCATTATATTTTTAACACTTAATAGTTTTTTTTCTTTTTCTTTTAAGTTTTTATTATGAACCTTTAATTTTTGTTTCTTAATAAATTTCTTTCTTAATCTCTTTAAAAAAATGAAATTCACGTTTGTCTTTTAGCTTTTTTTTCGTCAATGTTTCATATAAGTCTTTTGAAAACATAGTTGTATTCAAAATCATTTTTTATTGCATCGTATTTATAATAGAATATAACGTTTATGACAAAATATACTTTTGGGGTTTTATGGCACGATGAGGCTCACTTTTATAATGAGCAGATGTCACAATTTTACGACGGCGTAACAGCCGTTGTGACATGATTTTGTGTCTTACTTGATGCGTTAGGGTATTACGCTGGAATAATAGTCATTACGACATGTTTTTGTATTTGTTTTTTATATTTGAGATCGTGGTGGATTTCTCGCGCAACGCTTCAGGAAAAAACCTAGTTTAATTTAAAACCAACTTCTATTTTGGTTTGGGGGGGGGGGGGGGATAACATACACTTATAGTAGGAAGTAGTGACCAACTAGATTCTTTTTAAGCAATGTCTAGAAACTTTTTTATAACCATATTTAGCTACAATTAAAACTTACAATAACAAGCTCTAGTTTGGTTTTGTCATCCACCCTCCAACCGTAGTTATAACTCTTTTTAGAATTGAATTCATGGTTCAAATCATGTCGTATATAGGTTAAATGATTTAAAAGTAGATTTGAATATGTCAATAAATTAAATTATTTTTTAACATAAAGATTTAAAATAGTGCAAACACTTTTGAAAATAGTTCACGTATGAGAATCTTTCCATCTTTGGACAAGAATATAATAAAGTTCATGAACCTATGTATGGTTGAGCCACACACGTACATGGTGGTGGTGAGGTTCCCGTGGGGATTCATGACTTTTTTTTATTGGCGAGTGCTACCATAGACACAAGTCCTTTTCGCTTGTTTGTCAATTTATAGCATGTTACTTTCTTCAAAATTAATTTGTGCACGAAACCTTTGTTGAACTCTTGAATTTGTAAACAAATAAAAGTTAGGGGGTAAGAGGTAACGCAAATCGTGTAATGGTTATAAGGGTGGAGGGGGTATCAATGTCACACCCATCACACTATATCGCAAACCCACCAATTAAGTCTTGTCATGCCACCCTACAACACACACACTATTTTGATGGCGGATGTGTTGCCGTGAAACGTCGTGGTGAAGTTAGCCGTTGATCGAGTCAAGTGTGGAAGAGATGTCACGGCGTGTAGATGCCATGAAACAACAAAATAGTACGGCATGGGGGATGGCTATGGTGTTACCGCGCGGCGCTGGGCCAGCCCCACCGCGGCCTTCCAGCGTGGGCACCGCCACCCTCCTTAGCAAATTAGTGACTCCTTCATTTTGAAATGTGAGAGCGTTTATCTTACTCAAGTTGACATATAATCATAGTTTTGAGAGGGGGAGGGGGGGGGGGTTGCTTACATCATACCCACCAATTACATTTTACCATGTCCCACCATACCATTTGGAGGAGACATGCCATTCCATGTCATTTTTTTTAAATTTTAAATTACTTCATAAAAATAAATAAATTAAAAACTAAAATTAAAAACCACATTAAAGTAAAAAACAATTAAAATAAAAATGCATAAAATTAAATAATTTAAAAGTATTAAAACTAAAAATCTATAAGTCAAACTCCCAACCAAGTATCCGGGCAATTTGGTAGTTTGCCTTGGGATTGTGTGGATTTTTTTTGTTGGATTCCATAGTGTATATTTTGTAATGAGTAGAAGAGATGTGTTTGAGAATAATGTATAAATTTGAGGTACTAGTTACTATTTGTAGTGTATGATTTTTTATAAATGGTATACAGCCTCTTTTGGCAACAATCGGAAACGGTCAAAATTGGGGTGTGACACCTAGCGTGGGGATGCCAAGAAACGTCAAAATGGTGCTGCATGGGGGACCGGCGGCGGTGTTGCCGAGCGATGCCAGGTCTCATCGTGAGCTCAAGGCGTTGGTGCCCCCACACTAAACATCTCACTAAAGTGATTGCTAATCCTGTCTAATTATTACAAAGTGGTAAGATTCTAGTGGGTAACAAATAATTTTGGCAGGTAATGAAATTCGATATGATGTTACATATATATTAGGTTGTATTGGGTTAGCGATGGTGGTGGTCGAGGCAAAGCAGGCAAGCTATTCAAATATTTTATTATTTTTTTGATTGAATTTATTTATAATTTGAAAAAATGTTGAATTCGCATACATTAAGAAATATGAGTGAATCCGGTTCACTTTCAGTTCGATTAACAACCAACATGTTATCCTTGAAATTCAGATTTTCATTTCAACAAGTTTTGTGAATCAAACTCTTTAGGAATAAAATTCAGATTTCAGTTATGTCGAACAATCCATTCTGTGTATAGTTAAAGGACTGGAAATAAGACGGCAACGAAATAATGAACAAACTCATTAAATGATATTTTCTTGAAGCCTTATATGCACATGCATTGTGCCCTTATCTCATAAATTTAAGGAGGATAGATTTAACAAACCAATGATTTATATCATATATTATTTACTGTTTAGAGTATATAATATTATATTATTATATGCAGTAACTGTTTTCTACGTATCAGTGTATCACCTCAATATGGAATTATGGAGAATTAGAGTAGTGAAAGAGACAAAAATTAAGGTGCAACAGTGACCATGAGTATCAAATGTGGTCAATGTATAATGTTGGTATTTCGGTTGACCAATTCAAAAGTCAACGGTCAGTCGGTCAACAGGGAAAGAGAGAGAAAATGATTTGACATTATATGTTGGAAACGTGGAGGATGTTTTCGACGTTTCGACGAAGCTTACAAGTTACAACCTACGTGTTTTTTCCATTCAATTGAGGAATATTGTTGTTACTTTTGATATGATAAAATTGTTATTTAAGGGTACGGTTTGTATATATATTACTAAATATTAAGTCTTTTCTATTTGGTTTGGTTCAGGTCGATTGGGTGCGTCCACAACGTTACTTAATTAAAAAGATAAAAACAAATTAAATTTTAAACACATAAATGAAAATCTGTCAACTATTTAAAAAAAAAATAACTAAATTAAGAATTTGCAGTTGTTTAGAATAAGGTATAAGAAAGGGTGGGTGTAATCATGTGTAGGGGCCAACTCTGATTAGAGGTGGCAAAGTGGACGGATTCGATTGGGTTGGTTAATGGGTCAGGATGGGTCTAGGTCAATATGGGTTGATTAGAAAAATGGTCAAAATGGGTATGGGTCAGGATGGGTTCGGGTCAGAATGGGTCAAAACTATTACAAAAAAAAAACATTATATTTTCACTCCGAAGAATTCAACCAACAAATTGTGGTTGGGTCGGCATCAGTTGGTGTTGGTGGTGGTTGGGTCGTCGTGTCGGTGGTGGTTGCTACTGCGGCGGTTGGCGCCAGTGGATTGTTATGGCGTTGGTTGGTGGTGGTGGTTGCGGCAGCGGTCGGTGCTGGTGGTTTGTGTGGCGTTGGTCAGTGGGGGTTGCGGTGGCAGTAGTGGGTGGTGGTTGCGGTGGCAGTAGTTGGTGGTGGTTGCTGCGGCACTGCTTGGTAGTGCTAGCTGCAGTGTTGGTTAGTGGTGGTGCGAAGGTGGCGGTGGTCCGTGGTTGGTAGGTGGTGGTCCATCGACGGTGGAGCAACACTGGTGGTCAATATTTTCGAGCTGCACTAGGGGTAAGTCGAAGGTGGTGAACTGGTGATTCTTTCTATACATTCAACCATCTCACTTGTTCTTCAAGACAAATGATTACCCTTCTTATCCATTCAAGAACTTGTTCTTACTCATTTTAACCCATTCTAAACTCATAATATTTCTAGGCAGCCCATTCTGACTCGTTCTCTATGATGATTCCGCCCATTTCAACCCAAAAGAGAAAAATCTTGTACGCAAAGTAACCCATTTTCACTACTATGGGTTAAGATTGCCAGGTTTAACTCTGATCAAATTAAACGTTCCTTCAATTAGTGCTACTATTGTAATATTATCAAGTGTAATTGAATTATTTATTAACTAGTGGTAACCCCTAGCTTCGCGACGGGCCGTAAGGACTTTTAAAAAAACTTTAACTTTTCTTATTTGGTTAGCAATAAGATTCATTCATGCCAAAGAGTACTAACCTCTAAAATAAGGTAAATAGAAACAAATACACAACAACAACAATAAGAATAATATGTGAACAAAACATAAAATAAACCAGCAAAAAATCTTATCAAACATAAACGTTCATAGGGAAAAAGAAAAAAAGTAAATAGCAAAATATGGCGTAGAAAGGATTTAAACATATGGCATTTCACTGCAAATCACACTTCTTACTAAAATAGCAGAAACCTTTTTTATTTGACAAACCAATACGGATTGATGTTATCTTTTAAATACATATTGTAATCATCTATTGAAGGTTAATTATTTTCCTTTTTATCTTTAAATATATTAACAGTGACTTATATTTAATTAAACAGCCAAATAAAAAATATTATTAGAAAGTTACTCTTATTTGTCTTTTTTCTGACCTTGCTTCGGATGATAGGTATCTCAATCAGGCTCACTTATCCGTTTCCCAACCAAGACCGCACCCTTGGCTCCTTCAGAAGGAAACCAATTACTGGGAAATTCCCTTGGTTCAATTCTGAACATTTTTGTTTAGAGTGAAACTTGAACTCAATACTTTTTCATATTTACATGTCATGTGTATCTCACCTTAAGCAACTGAACTAAAAATCATTGGTCCAACGTCACTTTGTTATATTTTTATATGTAAGGTTTCATGAAAAATTACTAATAAAATTCATGAAAAAGAGTATAAGAAAATTGAAATAAAAAAAATTGAGATAAACAGTTTGCATTTCAGTCCAGGTTCTTGGAAAATGGAATCTTGAATATAAAACTCCAAAGTGAAGCTCGTCTCTCTAAAATATTCCGATCAACACCACCCGCTAGTTACAACCAGTCAACCACCAACAACACCTCTCTGACACCACCGCCCTCATGAACACCGACCTGCTTTACCATACGCTGCCCACCGCCGACGTCTCTACCAAATGCCGCCAGTCACCATCTCATGCCGGTCGTCCACCACCCGCCAGTGTCCATTCTGTGGTTTGGTCCAACACCACTACGGTACCTCCGCCTCTCTCTCTCTCTCAGGCGTTTCTGGTCTCTTTCTTCTCGCTTTCTCAGTCATCATCGCCACAACACCGATAGAAGAGGTGTATCTGATCTGTTGGTTCACTTCTCAGTTGGCGTCCGTTGGGTGGCTGTGGTGTAATTGTAGATCTCCGACGGCAGCAATAGTTTTCTTCTTTCTAGATAGGGTGTTTTTTTGCAAATAATGATACTTTGGTGGTCAAATTGAAGACCTTAAAAAAATCACTATAGTTACCGACCATAGTGATTTATATATATATAATTATTAGATTAATGTTTAATCACAGAGATAATGTATTAATGAATTTAGTATTTTAAAATAGTTATTAATGATTCGGGTAATCTAATTTATAAGATCTAGAGTAATGAGCTTAAATGTTTAATTAATAGATTATAAGAATTTATTAGTTTATAGTAGGTTTATATTTGTAAATATTTTTGGGACTTAGTAGCAAAACTTGCTTGGTCAATGTTAAAATTTCTTCTAGAGTCGGTGTTAAAATTTTATAGGGGTCGGTGACAAAATTTTTGAGAATGGGCGAGATTAAATCAAATATATAGCAAAAAAGTTAAAATAAAATTTTAGAAGGTGTGGGCGATTTTCATAGAGAGAACCTAGCTTCACCCTTGTTCTTTCTGTGCAAAAAATTAAGAGTTTAATTATACAACGCGAAAATATTAATGGTCAATAAAACGGAATTAAGAGTTGTTCTTAAAAATAGACTATCAAACGATGTACAACGTACACACTTAGACTAGCATATATATATATATATATATATATTCTGAAAACTGTATTTGTGTTTGATCCAAGTGTATAATAGAGTTTTAATCTCCTCTATAATCTCTAGGTTAGATGGTTTCTCCTTGTTAAAACTACATGTTCCTAGCTTTCCAAATAAACTAATGCGTCATGAACGACATGACGCAGACCGAATAACCTTTTCATGTCTCTTAAAGAGGAGAAGACTAGAGCGTTCTCCAAACATAGTTGGACTGAAAACAACTCTGTTATTTATCAATTACAGTCGATCTTCTGATGTTAGGTTGGTTTGTGCACGTGTGTGATTGTTACATGTTGAGTTTGAAGTAATTATGTGTTATCCTTAATATGCTAATTAAATTAATAGTAGTAGTATGTAAATACAATTATCTCATAGCATTTTGTATACTGGAAATTTTTACATAAAAACATTTGAAACTAATATATACTGAAAATTAATTTACAGCTAACTAGTAACTAGAAACTAATAAATAAAAGTATATCTTTGTAATTTTATGAAAAGTAAATCAAGGAACTAATAAAAGTTAATAACGAAATTATAATAAACTTTTAAGATTAAAAGCATACATATAAATAACCATTTAATTTAAATATATTTACTAATCCTTGCAACAAATTCTAAATATCAAAATGATGTAACAATACATGACTTTTCAGTATAAACGTACCTTAATTAGGTGTTAGTTACTTTCAAAACAAGAAACTTACAAATGCCTAGCTTTGACCGTAATCTATCACTTTCGAAACTTCATCTGATACGGTATACATGTAATCATGATATGTCTAAAGGTGCCGTAAGAGTCGAAGATACCGAAACTCTATAAACACCCCTTTGGTTTAAACATGCTTAAAAGTAATTTAGGGGCCTCAAAATGAGGCCTTGCTACTAAAAAATATAACAAAGCCTTTAGTGCGGTGGTAGCCCTATGGCTCCTCGTATGAGAGGTTATGGGTTTGAGTCTTGTTTGAAACAAAAATGTTATTGGTTGAGTAGATAATTTTTCTAGTTGTGGGTTTTTTTCTGAGTGGGTTGGGGGTACAGTCTCTACTAGGTAATGATGAGATGAGCTTAATTAATATAGCACATATCATTCGAAGTAAGATCGTACAATTACCATTAAAAAAACTTAAAAAAATGTAATCACGACACATGATTTCTTAATACTGTTATATTTTTCCAAACACAACTAATTATATATTTTATTAATTAAATGTTAAGAAAAATAATTACTACAAATTACCAATAGAAAACCAATTTAACAACAAATTTAGGGCGTTTTGTATATTGGTGGCCCTTAATTAACAAATAAATAAATACTTTTACGTTTGGTGAGGATCACTTGTTCAACTAAGGCTGCGACCATGATGCTTTTGAAAAGGATATTATTTGTACATGTTAAATTAATTCACAGCTAATTAATGCATTGCACGCTATAAATCACTTTCCTTGAACATATGAAATGAAATGTATTTTACTGAAATTAAAGTTCTAAAATTACGAATATAATCTTTAATGTTATATCAATATTTCATTAGTATCTCTACTTTATTAGTTCAGTTACTAATATTATTTTTGTCAAAATAACTATTTTACTTACAGAGATTATTAATGTAATTTATATTTTATTTTAGTTTATATATGTTTTTCATTATTAATATGTTTATACAAAAAAATATATTTTAAATGTATTTTTTTTAATTTCAAGTTTTAAATGTTTTTTAAACCTTTTATATTTAGACGTCCTTCTTAAAACTTTTTGATTTTTAAAAGATTATCGTCTTTCTTAAAATCATTTGATTTTTGAATGTTAATTTTTAAATTGTTCACTTTGTAAATATTATTTTTAAAACCGTATGTTTATTAAATGTTTTAGAAAATATTAAAAAAAAATTAAAAATGAACTATTTTTAAAAATGACTTTTAAAAAACTATGTGTGTTTTTAAAAAAAGATGTTTGAAAAAAATGAATGGTTTTAAAAAAGAAACTTTAAAAAACCATTTTAAAAAAATAAAAATCAAACGGTGTTAAGAATGGAATTTAGGATACGAATGGTTTAAGAATGTTAAAAATTGAACATTTTGAAATAAATATATTTTTAAAAACTTTTTTATTTGGGTATTTAAAGCATGCTATTAATAATGAAATAATAAAAATTATATAAAAATAAAAAACCTTGAATAACAAAAATATAAAACTTTCTTTAATAAAAATAATATCATAGTTTAGAAGGTAATTTGAATGAATGGTCAATGAGAGTAACACGTCATTTTTATAACTTTTAACATGACTAACCATTAACTAAATGACCTAGAGACCATAAATAAAATAGAAATAAATGATAGGGACGATATTTAAGATTTTGAAACTTTAAAAGTTAAAACTAAAATTTTAACATAACCACTAGAACCATCCATATAATCTACTCTTTATACAACCGTAATGTGGTCCTCCATCTCCCCTATTACATGATACATGTGCAAACTCAATTATTTCACATGAATCAAACAAATTGTATGATTTTAATAAAATGAGGTCAAATAGTTACATATGTACGCAATTAGATACTAAATAAAAGTCATTCACGTTATATGTTAGACCCCTAAGCCTGTCAAAAATGACTTTGGGTTGTATGTTCCAACTTTGTTACCAATAGTTTATAAGTAAACCTATCTATAGTGTAGACAAATAGATACTGTTGATTTATAATTTAGTCATACACTATCGAGACAGAAATTAGACAAATATTTATTTTTATCGTATACACTTTAATCAAGGAATTAGTTGGAAGGAATATTCCATTCACGGAGTAATCATAACACAATTCTTTTTATCGGAACACTTGGATTGAACTTTGGTTAAATTTAACGAAGTCACTAGATTTCGTTATCAACTTATCAACATTCATTACTTTTGAATTCAAACAATTGTGACAACTCATCTTTTTCAATTGCTTTTCACTAGTGTTCTAGTAAGGAAAAAGATTTTGAACAAGGGTTTTGACAAAGGGAAACAATTATGCATTTTTGGGTCCGAATCTCTTTATGATGCATAGTTGAAAATGTGTCGACTATGTGTGATCTTTCTTTTTTTAGAATGTTATCTCTTGCTTCTTTAAGCATAAACTCAAACTCTCATTTATGCACACCTCGAACAACTATAAGCTTTATCACGCTAGCGACGATCCAGGAGATAAAACTGTTCAGGAACGAAATTTTTGAATAATAGTTAATTTCTTCATTAATCGACTTTTTTATTAATAGTTATCGTATCTTTTATTTATTTGATTTGTTCATGTTTATCCCTGACAATATTAATATCTAGTATAAATATTAAGGTTTGGTAAATGTCTACGATGGTTTTTTTGTTGACTTTGAGCATAGGAACTTTGTTACTGGAAATATTTGGTCCGAATGACAAACTTAGATTAACTAATCATACTTGAATCATTTGATTGCTTTTGTATCTAGATCATAGTTATCAAAACTTTTGGTTGTCAAATTGTTTTGCATGAAGGAGAAGACCCTCTCGCTTGTAGATCCGCCGACCAAAGCAACAACAGAGTTATTCACAACCCACATGCTTGTGGTGAAGGCCAACTTCCTATTCACAGAACCGCAGACCAAGGAAGAGCGTGCGGATAAAAACTTAATCTAGAGTCATCGTCCGGTTAGATGCAAACGAGGAGCATTCTTCATTCCATTTCTACTCTAGGTTCCTTGAACCCATCTATGAAAATGAATCTGGTCAAGGGTGTTTGTCGGAAAGATGAACCCAGATTCGATGAAAACAAGATAAAACCCGATGAAGAAGAATGCTTGTTTGTGCGAAGAACTCATGACGGGATTACCGTTCTCTTGAACGGACATATATTTGATGAATTATTGTACAAAGATGGAGGATTCTCTGTAGTTTACAACGCTCTTGCGGAGTTCATGGGCCGTGCTACAACAAGTCAGGTGGTTGATGGTGTTAAGGCGGTGCTTGGTGGATGTTTGACCTGTAGAGGAAATGACAGTCGAAAAATGTGATAACAGTTTATAGTTTGAATTTGAAAAATGTGACCTCTGGTTATAGTTTGAATGTTTAATTTGAGAAGATGATGGTCTGTTTGTAGCATTATATTAAAGCATTTCTCTTAAAAAGATCCTGTTTCAAAAATATGCTACTGCTTGTTCCTATATTTTCTAACATACCAATCACTAATGGACCAACACAAATTCCAGATAGAAAAAAGTAGACGACTTAAATCAACAGTTGCTATAAACAAACTCTTTTGGTCATAGAGTACCAGTTCTGTTGACCACACCCACCCTATGGACCGATGGAGCTTTTACTTGGCTAACCGGCTACTTGGATACAGTGCGTTTCTAGCCATTTCAGCCTCAACTTCGTTGAGCCTGGTCCTCTCAAGCCGCGCCCTCCTAGCAGCTTGTTGGATATGGCGGTCATGATCCTTAAGCATCTGATCCACATTTGACGAGACCAGGGGGCCAGAGAATTGGATCTTGTTTCCCTTGTATCCTTCACCACCCTAACAACAAATGTTTAAACATGATTTTAGGTTCATAACCATTAACTAGAAATTACTCAAGGTTTGAAAGAGACTGACCATATTTGGTTCCTTAATACTAGCTCTCCCACTTCCTACCCTGAAACCACCACCCATGTTTTGGGGGAGATTAAGATATTTTGTTGGTTGGGAAGGATCATCTTTATGTCCAGGGGCTTTACTTCTAGTGGAAGTTACACCGCCAGCACCTGCCACCAATGGGCCCGAATAAGATCCCCTCATTGGCGGAGAACGTTTCACACCATCATTTAAACCCTCAAAGATTATGGTTTTCTCTATAGGTGCTTGAGTTGATCCGACCAACTCAGGATTGGTGTCATGAGCTGGCACTGCACCGGTTTCTTGTGCTCCCCTGCTTTCATTATCAAGCTTTTGCTCATTCATTCTTGCTGCTCTTTGTCTACAATATCATTCAAGCAGATTAACCAATGTTGAAGTTGAGTAATCATATAATAAATATATTTTAGAAGCTGTCACATAAATGAGCATACCTTTTAGCTTCTTCTTCTCTCTTTTTTGCATCAATTTCTTTGCTGGGAGGATATTGTGGCAAACTTGAAGGATCACAAGCAAGTGGTTTAGTTGTAAAGAACTGTTGAAGAAACATAAAATTGTTACATAAATCAACTGATCACATAAATATAAATTATACACGCAACGAGAATTACCTCGCTATTCAAAGCGAGTGCTGCAGTTCCTCTTTGTTCAGGATCTATTGCAAGTAAAGTCTGCAGAAGCCCAATAGCAGCTGGAGGAAAATGTTTAAAGGCTTCTAAAATGCGCTTTTTATAGGGTTGGGCCGGTTTGAATGCTGTTGAGTGAGGTAGTTTTGACTTTAACCAGTAACTCTCAGGTGGTGAACCACAAAGCTTAAATATTCTATGCAGTTGCTCAACCTGCAAGATACGGTTTAATGGGTCGTTAAAATCTTTATCATAAAAGAAAAAGGTCTAACAATTAAAGTACACAGAATCATGTTGTTTAATCTTCATGATCATATCATAATATTAATATAATCATATTGTAACAACAATTTTTTAATCTGATCTATAATTTAGAAATTGATAGTACCTCAGTTCGACCAGGCATGATAGGCTTGCCAGCATATAATTCACCAAGAATGCATCCTGCGCTCCATAAGTCCACACCAACTCCATAATGAGTTGCTCCAAGTAGTAACTCAGGTGGTCGATACCACAGAGTCACAACCCGGCTGGTCAATGGCACAGTTTGAGTGTGTTTAAAGAAATTTGCCAACCCAAAGTCAGCAATTTTTAAGATTCCATTATTGTCAATCAAAAGATTTGACCCCTTTATGTCCCGATGCAGGACACCATGGCTATGACAATGATCGAGTCCATTTAGCAGCTGCTTCATGTAACATTTAACCTGTAAATTAATGAAATATATAAAACAAAAAATTCAGTAATGAAGAAATATATAGGCATAACCAAAAAATATTAAAAGAATGGTCTGTACGATTAAGCACCTGTGGTTCCGTGAACTTGACCCCAGGTAGTGTTACAAGTCCAGTTAGATCATGTTCCATATACTCAAAAACAAGATATAAACTGCATGAAGTTCCTGAAGCGATTAATCCTTCAAGTTTAATTATATTTGGATGATCAAGCCTTCGCAAGATAAGAATTTCCCTAGCCATAAAAATAACACTCTCTAAATCTTTATTATCAAACCGCACCCTTTTCAAAGCAACAATTTTGTTGCTTATTAGATCACGAGCCTTGTATACATTGCTATATGTTCCTTGACCAATCTGCACAAATTCAAAGCTATAAACACAGTAAAGAATGCCATCAAGCAAGTATATTTACAAAATCGATGACTAGGCATTTTGAGCTATTGAAAATGAAGCAATATGATTCACACACCTTCTCCAATTTCTCAAATGTATCTGCTTTGCGTGGCAACCATCCATTGATAGCTTCACCAGCCACCTCAGCGAGCCAAGAAGGCCAACCTGCCACTACCTGTTCACCTACTATAGATTTTGGAACGTTCCTAATACTTGGAATACTATCAAAATGATCATCTCGCACGCGCCTAGATGAACTCAGTCTTTTGTCAACTGACCCTGTTCTAACTTCAGCTCGACTCTTCACCCGAAAACTTTCCTCCCTCCTCGAGTGTAACACTCGTGATTCTGATGACAATTTACTTGACCTTCTATCCCACGGGCTCCCACCAGATGGCTTAACACAAAGCCCACCCATTAGTTTACCAGCAAAGAAGCAATTAACCTGCCTTCTTAGGGTACTCTTACTTCTTACAGTTCTAAAAGCTAATAACTTCACGAAAAACCCCTCGTTTACTACTCAAAAGCACCAATAGAATCTATCAAACTGATCAAATGACCAATAATTCACTACTATCCTTTGTTATCTATAACTGATTAACTGATAACAGTCAAAAACTTAACAGCAACACATTCAGTTTCAATAATTAGCACAAAATCGGATGCTTCTCGCTACGAATTGAGATGAACTGATGATACCTTAAATCCGATTCAAGCAAAACACCCACAAAATCCAAAATTAGGGTTTGGACGGTCGAATCGAATTCACGAATTGCGATCCGATCCTTGGATTCTTCAGATGCTTCAAGTCGTTTTTATCTTACAGACAGAATTGAGGAAGAAGACAACAGCATATAGATGCATACAACACGCAGACGTCTGCCGGCGGGAATCAGTCAAACGGATGATACACTACTCCATCTCATCAGAAAAAGTTAAACATCCATTCAATTGGATGATTCACTGGTGCTTAATAATTATCAAATTGGGAAATCCACCGGCTGATGATTCGGAGATGAACATCGATGAAATCGGAAAAGGGAAACAGAGAGATTGATTGATGAATAAAGAAACGTAAATGAAATGAGATGAGATGAGATGAAATGAAACCCTAAAAATGGAGAATTTGTTTGTTAATTAATGGTGGCACTGTCGCTGTCTGGAATCAATTATGGATGTTTTGTTTATAAAATCAAGATACTTTCTTGGCATGCCAAAAAGGGGAAACAAAAATCAACCCTTGTTTTGGTGAATATTCTTGTACTAATCTTTATTTATTTTATTGGAGAAACATTTAAAAAAAGGTGTGTTAAATTTAACTATGAGTGTTGTTGGAAGGTATCATTCTATGGTGATTTGTGTTTTTTTATATTTATAATGTTAATTGTGTAAATCTTATAAGGTGTAGATATGAATAATTAATAGGGATTAAATATGGAAGGCATCATTCTATGCTAATTTGTATTTTTTTTATTTGTAATGTTAATTGTGTAAATCTTATAAGGTGTAGAAATGAATAATTAATAGGGATAAAATTAGGAGTTGTTCTAAAGAACTATGGGTATTCGTTAAATATATCATTCTTTTGTCTCACGTATTTGTTGTGACTCTTCTTCACTGAAAAAGTAATATAACTTTCATAAAAAAAAACATGTTTAATGTAAAAGGGATACGTTTAATCATTCTCTTTACTTATTTTTTCTATTTTTACTAAATGTGTCCATATCATTTCATAATTTCATCCTCACTTGAATTGTATACATAAGCTATGTACCTTCATACTTATGTTATACGCTCATATGCATATGATATATCAATAGGGGTGTAACAAACATACAAGGTACTTTAGTTAACCTTCGTTTAAAATAAAGCTAAATTAGAATGATGTTTGTCTAACTAAATCTAATCATAAATATATGTAGTTGATAGTTTATATGTAATTTTTTTTTTTGACACGGGAAGAAAACTTAAAAACATTAATTATCCCAATTGAGTGATATAATAGTAAAATTCCCAAATATCTCTTGGATCAACTTTTTATTTCACAATACTTCTTTGATCCGTTCATCCCCCAAACTGTCCTCATCCCGACACGGGCATCCGACAGTAAAACAGGTTCGTTTGAACCCACGATGAGTGGTTCAGATGAAGACATGTGTCTAAATAGGATCGTTACGATGGTTCGGACGATCATAAGTTCGTTCGAACGAACTTACAAAATAGACATGTTAAAGATTACTTGGTCAAACTGATATTTTGAGGAAAATATGTGGTGTAAGTGTAGTTTTGAGAATTTTCCTTTATAAATATGGTAAGATTTTGACAACATACTTAATGTGCTTTAAAATATGCGTCTTTATTATAACAAATAATTTTATATTTAAAGTTTATAAATAAATCAGGGCTGAGAAACAAATTGAGTGGTTAAAGCGGGGCCAAAAAAGTGGTTCGTCTAACTTCTAGTTGAAGCTATTTTAAGCAATGTTTGATCATCTACTTAGATTTGAATAGACAACTAATTAAATAAAATTACAATTTGTAAATAAAATAATATTAGAAAAAATAATATGCAAGTGTCTAAAGCGAGTTTAAAATCAAATGACTATGTTTCTAATGCAAAGACGTACATCTCTAATCTCTTAAAAGGAAAAAAAAAATTGCATGCTATAAGATCCAACGTATCCGTATTGTGGTATGTAAATAAACAATGCATCATCGAAATTCCGCACTTAATAAGATTATACAAAGACATGAGTTTTCCGTTACATATAAAGCTACTTCAGTAAGTTTTATAAGTATAGATTTAGTACAACTATGTATACAAATGCTTTTATTTGTTTTTCGCTTGCTGTTACGTTGTTATCACAATCATAGCTTCTCTCATCATAGTTTTATTGTCGTGCCCCTTGCCACCTTAGACACATCGCCGCTATCTGCCCTCATAGAATTTTCTTATCAAGCACTTATGGTGCTTTTTTATTATTTTTCAAACCATCTGAAGTAGCTTGCGAACCGGCTTAACTTGTTTACACCCCTACAGTTAATGCTCGAATTTGTCATGTTGCGAGCGTCAAGCACACAACTTATAAAATCTCTCATAATAAGCATGTACAACTTCCCTTTTTGTTTATTTGATCATGATGATCTCATTATAAAGAATGAAGGCTCTAAATTTTAGAAAGTATTGGGTTAAAAATAACCTTGTGATATCATTCCAAGTGGTTCACTACCCCTAGTCTTGCAAAGAGAAGAGGATTGCTCTTAGATTGATTTGAACTTCAATAAAGTTGTATAACTTCATCCCGGAACATACCACATGAAAATTTTTAGAAACTTGTACGGATCTTCATTTTCTATACCTCAGGAGAAAGGCAATAAATGAATGAATCTGGACGATAGTTTGAAATTCTTTCTAACAAGGTAATTGTTGTAAAGTTGTTGTGTGACTAGGGGTGTTCAAAGTTGGATATCCGAAATTTCGAATATCGGAAAATTTTGGATAGTGGAAATCACTATCCGTATCCGAAATTTCCGATATCCGAAATTTCGTATATGGATACGGATAGTGATTCGGATATCCGAAATTTATTTTTTATTATTTTATTATTTTTAGTTTTTTACAATAATTAGACATATGCTATTATAAAAATAATATAAAAAACCAACTCACATAATAAAAATCTCAATATACACTAAAAAATCTCAATCTAAAATTAAAATATGTTTAAAATTTAAAAAAATAAAGAAAATATTTTTTTGTTTTCGGATATCCGAATATCCAAAACTTTTGAAAATCACTATCCGAATCCGAATTTGAATTTCGGATATCCGAAAATTCAGATTTTCGGATCGTATTCTCGGATTCGAATATTTTTTAACACCCCTATGTGTGACATAAGTTGCCCATTCCCTAAAAGTTTGTTAAGCTACCATGATAATAATAGATCTTGAAATAAATTAATTAAAGTTGTTGCATCCCCGTGACGGCAATTTATCAATCCTTAAAAGTTATGCTTTTATCTTCCTTGATTACTTCGACACCTTCCAACGGCGCGACCGTTCCCCCATCTACAAAAACAATGAATACATCTAAAGTACGTAGACTTTGTTTCTTCAATAAGTGTTGTGAAAAATAAACAAATATGAGTTTGATAAATACATACATGATACGTAATAAAAATATTCTCTAAAATCATGATCAATTGTGCTAAGAAAACGCAACTTAACATGTGAACTTAACACGTGAGAAATAATAAGACATCTTATTCGGATATTCCTACTCGATTGAACCATATTAACCGAATCACATAAAACCAAAAAAAATTATATGAAGGTGAAATTTATAACTACATGTCTAGTTTTGGTAATAATTCCGACCACACACTCGCCAAAAGAATCAATAACTATGAGCTTTATAAGTTTTTTTATTTTATTTTTTTAAATAATTACCTATTTATTTTACTCCAACGAATTTATAACATAATTAATTTATAACACTCAAAGAGAAATTTTCCACTCTAACTCTAATGGTTTTACCATCAGACCCAACCAATCGCTCCTATAAGCTTTATAAGTGCTATAGGAATTTTTTTAAATACCTAACAAAATGATTTCAAAAAGATTAGAAGCATATTCATTGAATTTGTGCGCTTAAATGAATAACTCAACCCACCAAAATTGCAATTTTGACTCAGACCACACAACACGTAAATTCTCACTTTTGACTACTTTCATCGCCGTTCTCTCCACGCCAAGAGATTATTCGGAAGTTTCCAAGAATTAATTTGTTGAGCTTTTGTATACATACATACATATATGATAAATGTTCATAGGTTCATCCACCAAAACACACGATAAAAAGAGTTATCACACAACACTTAAAAGTCCCTAAACATGTACGAGAAACTTTCGGTTTTCCTATTTCGTACCGTCAGGATGGCTATCATGTTTGGTTTGTTAAATTGTTTCATGGGTTCGAGCAAGGTCGCGATTGAAGGAACACCAAGAGAAGCCGATAGTGTCAATGGTAACCACAAAGCAAAGAGCAAGAGTGTTAAAGGTGCAGCCATCCCGGTGGCTTACTTTCCCATTGGTTCGAACCTCTCAAGCTTGTAGAAAATAGAAATGGCAAAGTGTCATACATATGTGATGTTGATTGCATCAAACAAAGTTCAAAATATGATTGTGATACACAGTGACGAGAAGAACAAGAGCAATTTCAATTACTCGACTTATGCTCTTTTATCGAGCGATAACAGTCATATTAAGTCTTATTATTTGTAGCTTTTTATGTAGAAAGTTTTGTCGTCACTTAATAAAATTTCTCATCATTTCCGGTTTCTTTTTGGGTTTATAACAACAGTCGACTGCCGACATGGCAAATATTATATGACACAAGATAATGATACTAAATACTAATGAAAAATTGAAACAACTTAAATCCCAACTATATAACTTTTTATCAAAGGCAAAACACAAAATTTTAAATAAAATACTTTCTGCTTGATCTAACTATCAAGACTTAAAATAAAACCAACTTGTATCATTTTTAATAACGATGCGTATTTTACACGATTCTACTATAATATTAAGGATGTAATAGTTGAAAATACCATTGATGTGAGAAAAATTGATAAATAAATTTTAATACAATCAATTACCGAACCATTTGGTTAAAATCAAGTGATACAATATTAAAAAGGGTTAATGAACTTAGATACTTCTAACTATTAGGAATTGGCCGCTGTCACCCCCAAGTATCATTTTGGCGAATATAACTCTTAAGTAAACACTTCGGTGTCTGTATCACCCGCCGTTTGTTAGAACCCTAACGACGCTAACTTTCTGATGATGTGGCACGCATACGTGTACAGGCTTCGCTTCTGTGGCAGCTGACGTGACGTTAACTTTGTGATAATGTGGCCTTAACCACGTCAGCTGCCACAGAAGCGAAGCCTGTACACGTATGCGTGCCACATCATCAGAAAGTTAGCGTCGTTAGGGTTCTGACAAACGGCAGGTGATACAGACACCGAAGTGTTTACTTGGGAGTTATATTCATCAAAATGATACTTGGGGTGACAGCGGCTAATTCTCAATAGTTGGAAGTATTTAAATTTATTAACCCTATTAAAAGTGTGGATATGAGAAAGTGAGATACTGAAGATGTTGTTTCGATTGTATTCATATACTACTTTATGTTTCACAAAATTATAATTATATTATTTTATATAGCTATATAATGACTTCTAACATTATATTTTAGTGTTAATATAACAATTATTATTTTTTCCCCATTTATTATTTCTAGATATGCGCAATATTTTTTCAACGACGTTACCGTCAACAATTATTTCTATAACAATTATTGAGAACTCTTGAAAGTTGAAACGTTCAATTCTGTGTAGCAAGACATTTTCTCAACTACATATAGCATTTGTTACTCTCAGGGGACGTTTGGTTCATAGAATTCTCAGAAATTAGAATTAGAATTGGAAAATTTTCCATCCAAAATCATGTTTGGTTGGTCAACGGATGGAATTGAAATTGAAAAATTTTCCCTCATTCATTGGAATTCTCATTCCTTCCACTTACCTATGGAATGTTTAACAATCCAATGGAATGTTCAAAATTAAAATTCCAATTTCACTCAAAATCGACCAACCAAACACGTTGTCAACTTCAACAACATTCAAATTCCAATTCCAATTTCATTTCCAATTCCAATTCCTTTGCAAAACATTCTGCGAACCAAACGGCCCCTTAGATCACAGGAGGTCAGAGCAGCAACCAATAGAGGGTGGAGAGTTTTCTGCCTGGGCGGAAACACCACCATTTTAAGTCCCCGACCTGGTGAATATATATCGGATTTCATTGGTTGATTTGGTTTGTATCATGTAAATTGTAACGTACCACACACAATGCACATATGAGGAATGTAAGAAAAATTAAAACGACACTATACAAAACAGGAAAATTAAAAAAAAACTAAAGAAAATTACAATTTTTTTTTATGTGACACTAACATTGTTTCAACCCGAAGAACATAGGAAGACTCTTACTCATTATTGGCATCTACTTTATTCGACAAATACAACTCGGTGAATACATAATGCGGGGTTATATTTCTTTGATATGTTTTAAGAATCATTTCTTAAATTCAAAATATTTTTGCAAAAAATAAAAAAAATCGAAATTTTGGATATTAAAATATTATCATAAACATCAACTTTTAATTATTACTTAACAATTATAAAACCATTTATTGAAAAATCTTGTTCATCGTGTTAATTCAAAAAAAATATAATGGTTACATTTTTTTTATGTTGAATAGTTATATAGTTACATCGAATTAAAAAAAAACGTATTCACCAATTATCTAATGGTCTAGTCGTATAGCGCTTGCTCTTAATAAGAATAGTGTGAGTTTAAATCATTACAAATACAATGTTAGATGTAATTTTGGTGGTGTATAAAAATTGTTGTTATAAAAATAATAATTAATAACGCTTTCGAAATTCATTACATTAAAGATAAATTTTACACTAACTTCTTAAAATGTATTGCTTTTGTTCAATAAATAATAGACCTAAACTCAAAATTAAAGCAGACGATTTATAACAAGGAGAATAAAAGTTATTTAATATATGATAATACTTTTCCATGGTGGCCAAGGCTTAGAAACACTGGATCTTTTATTCAAATGCTTGACTCGCAAGTCGCAACAAATTCCTCCATCTCCAGTCAAAATTCAAAAAGCACGTTTTTTTAATAATTATTTTATTATTTGAAAGTTTCTAATTTGCTTGCCAATAAAACTTTATTTAGGGAGCTTCCAAGAAGGTGATTGAATTTTTGTTTATAAATATGAAAGCAAATTGGGCATTGTTTCATCATCCATAATATAACACATTCCACATATTCTTTCAACTTAAGAGTGAAAGTTTAAAACACTCGCCAAGAAACTTCGATCAGTTCTTTTGTTTTCCGCAATTAAAAATGGCTATTATGTTGGGTTTCTTAAGTTGTTTCTCGGGTTCAAGCAAAGTAGTAGACGATAGAAATGAAAAAACAGTCGTGCCAAGAAAAACGCATAAAGTTAATGGTGATCATGAAGCAGTGGTCAAGAGCAGGAAAATTGCACCGATTCCTGTTGCTTACTTCCCTATCGGCTCTAACTTTTCACGCTTGTAAATGACAAGGGGTTTGATATATATCGAGACGTGAGGTTTATTGCTTTTAATGGATCAAGTGCAACTATTATTACGGTGTAGAAGAACATAGTGTCTTGATGTACTGTTTCCTTTATTTTTTCTATTTAATGTATTATTTATTTTAAATTTTAAAAAATAAAACTTTTTGTACGTAGCTAATAATTTAATTATATTCTTGTTTGATGTTTGATATTTCTTTGGATATGATGAAATAAAGAGTATATGTTTCTTCTCTGAGCGTAAGAAACTATGAAACTAGAGATTTAGGGTTTCTATATATATTACTCTTAAGTAATCTTTGTTCCTAACTCGATCCTTAGTTCCTTACACTCGAGTCAAGAGCTATATTGCAAATATATTAGATACATTATAACATTCATTTATACACTTAAATGTATCTGTGAGTGGTAATCTTTATTGTACTAAATAAGTTATTAGTAGTACCATGGTAATCTTTATCGTGCTAGAAAAGTTATTAGTAAAGCCTACCAACTGTAATTAGGAAGAACTTTCTAGGACCGTTTGGTAGCCTATTGATTCATTAAGATGCTATATTTTTATGGTTTATAACTGTTAATGGTTTACTGAATGGTTAATAGATATCATTAAGATTTAATCTCTTAACAATTCAACCTTAGGTTAACTTTTAACCATTAAGATCAAAGTTATTAACCATTAAGAGGTAGACTTTTAATGACCATTAATAGGTAATCAAACATCCCTTTTGTTAGCCACTATTAAGTGTAATGAAAGAGAAGCTATTGGGGTTATTTAATTTATCAACTTAAGATAAAAGACTATATAAGGTGATAAATTAAATATCCCCAATCACATTTACTGATAATTTTGATCATATAGTTGCTTATATTTTTCTTTAATCTTTGGAAAACAATAACATAACCAAGGTTGTGTGCTGTATTCTACTCCCACTTAATCAACTCCATAGATGTGAACACCTTATATGTGGAAGATTCAACACCTAAGACTCGATATCATTAAATAGTTTTTGATTGAAAGTGATAATATGCGTAAGTGAATGTGATATTGAAAGAGGTTATGAACAAATTAAATAAACACGGTGCTTATATAGGATATTCTGGCATAGCCTTCTGTCGTATCAAATAAATGACAGAATCTTGGTTGTAATGGCAGAACCTCGATCATATCAATTTGCAGAATGTTATGCCGTATAAAATAATTTGCAAAACCTTACGTCATATCAAATAATTGGTAAACCTTATCGAGTACCTACATCAAGACAACCATACAACCCGCATGAAACCATACAACTTGATTGAGGTCACAAATATGACTAACGCGGCAGATTTTATAGAATGTAAATATGATTAAACATCATACGGCTCGTATAACAACACACAACCCGTGTGATGTAATAGGTGCTTTGTCCAAAGATAGAGGTGGTGTACTAATACCAAGCCCTCCAACAATCTCTTTATGTAGGGATGAGATAACAAACTATCACAAAATAAATTTCAGGCGAGATTTGGTACTTTTGTTATTATAAGCTTTCATCCAATTAACATAATAAATTATAATATGTAAGTATTAAATTAAACACTTGGTTATTAATTATCCCATAGTGCTGCATTCCCCTTGAACTTTATCTAAAGTATAATTATGAAGACTTGACTAAAAGCTACATGATGACATCCACATCACACATATGTATACTTTTTGATCAATTACGTTCCATCAAGAAATTTTAGACGTTCGATATTGGGTCACTAGAAAATTCATTTGAAATTTGAGCATCACCTTTTCACACACATCAAAAATAACTATGACATTTGGGGAAAAAGAATTTATTTTAAATTAAATAAATGAGAAGAAAGAAAACTATTGGTAACCCGCATCAAAACGTTCAAAAATTTCTTGTATAGATTCAAAATGTACACTATTTTATGGTCGCCAAGCATATGTCTCAAAAAGACAGAATGATTTAAAAAAAACAAATTAATCATAACAATGTAATATTATATTTTTCATTAAGAAGAGAAACCGACACGGTACACAAGTTTTTACAAGAATACGAAAACCAAAATAGACCATTTATATTTTTAACTTAATAAATTCAAAAATAAAAATTATATAAATATAAATTTCATTGTTTCACACTGAAACTTAAAATAAAAAAGGATAAACGAGTTTGGTATTCATTTATATATATAACTTACACATATGTAAGTTACAAAAAACGTATGACATAATTTATACATAGTTTAATAATTATTATATACATAATTTACACATTATATACAAGAAAGACAACGTTTTATAAAAATAAACCATTAACAAAAATTAACAAATTTAGATTGTAGAATTTGTAATAATTTTATGTTCATCCCCCTTCCTTCTTAACAAGTACAATGTTATATTTATTTATTTATTTATTTTAAAGAAGACATGCTCCTGTATGCATTAGGATGATTTTCAAGCGTAATTAAAATGATGATATCTCATGTAAAACGAAAAGGTATGGTACTTTTAACTCATCCTTATAATACCAACCAATAATCATGATATGCAAGTAGACAAAATGAAAGCAATTCAACTGCAACATTAAATTAAAATTAAAATAAAATAATAAAAGAAAGTAGGAACCCTGAATAAATGCTACAAAAGCCCGTCAATTTACAATGAAAATACCCAATAAACCATGTCCTGGGATTATATTCTCTCATTTCACATAAACATAAACATAAACATACTAGTCAGAAGAAACAAACCTGTACGGCATATCAAGCTCTACATGGTATATACTCCCCTCATCTCAACATCAAACCTGCAAATTTTGTAATCAAATTCAGCACAAATGCAATAGCAAATTAAAAAAATAATCCATAAGCAAGCAAGCAATTAATTAATTTAAGATGCTACCTCGCGATCATGATTCATTTTTTTGATTTCTTTCCAACAAGGATCTGGAAAATACGCAAACCCCTACTAAAGGCGTCATTAAACAAGATTCTTGTTTGCATAGACTGGAAACCCGGCATCCATGATAAAACTGCCACTGGGGTCAAGACAATCACGCCAAACATAGTATCATACGTGCGGGCCACAGAAACAACAGTACCCCAGAACATAGTTTTCTCCAAAACGGGTCGGAATACTTGGGCGATTAGAAGAAACCCCCAACCAGTGGGAATGAACGCCAGCAGACTTGTGAAAAGATCAAGAAACTTGAACTCTGTGAACTCCAGCAAAGCAATTATTATCAGTATCCCAAGAACAATGACCAGAAACTGAACCAACCGATAATAAATATGTTCTCTTGCAGAATACTTGTCACGAGCATACACTAGAATCGAATAAATTCCAAGAGCCACAGCCACGTAAATCCAAGACAGTATGTAGACAGCAATGCTTTTGCTACCGGCAGCAATACCCAACTGGTACACGATCCCGTATTGGAAAAAGAAAAACCGTAAATCCAAAATAACTTCCAACAATTTCCCAAATAAACCAGTATTCCTCAGATGATCTTGCTCTTCATACCACCAACGTTCCCAGCTCTCCTCTGATTTTGCAAAGACGCCCCCACGAAACCAAATCCAGTTCATGAAATCATCAAAGTCATAAACTGTTTTCAACCAATCGAACCCAGAAGGATTGAAGACAAACGGTGCCATGATCCATGAAACCACTAGGAACCAACTTGAAATGGTTAGTGCAATATATGTAAATGTTCCTTTAGCAACAGGACTATATCCAGCATAAACGGTTAGGATCAAACCCAGCTCAATTGCTTTTATGAAATGGCTTCGAGCATAAAGTCGATAATTTTCAGCAAATTTCTTGTGTTCCACCACAAACCCACGACCTGTTGCACGGTATTTTGCACCCCCATGAAGAATAGTTCGCCCAAAATAATGAGAACGAGTTCCCAAAGAAAACGTATAGAAAACAGAAGAAAGCTGCAGCTGCATTGTTATGAAATCCCAGATGGCTGCAAGAAAACCCAACTCGAGCGTGTTCTCAACAATCATTGGTAAGGCGGTGAAAAGACCAAGTTGGACAATAAACTGCTGGTTTAAGATTGTCCCTAATGCTCTATTTGTGCTAGCATCTTCTGCAACAGAACTCTCGACACCACTAAGTGCGAGATATAAACGGCCCCACAAAAATGCATAAACAGTCAATGAAATCATCATGGTGTTGAAAAAGAAACCAACAGTTGTGTAGAAAAACGAAAGCATTCTGAAGAAATCAAGTCTATGACCCAATCTATACACATCTCTGCTTAGAACTTGTTCACCATTTCCACTTGCAACTTTTGCTTCAAACATGGATACTTGGTTTAACCCGACATCTCTTCCTTTACCGACTTGAATATACTCATGGTGAGTCACATTTCCACCTCTTAATGTGCAATTAAATCCAGCAAAAATGTCTTCACTTAAGTTGATCAGCCTTGAAGCTTTACTAATTCCGCCACGAGTTAAGAACCAAAACCGATCAAACACATCAGGATGGCCATAATGCAACCGGATTTTCAATGGGTTAGCTAAAACCCGTTGACCCAATGTGACAAAACTTGTTTCTTGAGCTGACATGAACCAGGCAAGTGAAGAAACAGAACCTGTAAAGATATTTTCTCTGACTCCCAAAATATTCGGCTTACGAATACCGTATTTCCTTCTGTATTCTTCAAGTAAATTCCTCATTTTAAGAGCTTCTTCAAAGTAATTATCTTGATTCATATCAATAGTTTGGACTGCATCCCCACGAGTAAAAATAAGAGCATGGTTTTGATTCTCGGGTTTTCCTTCTCCAAGCTTCAAAGGACCCGGTAATTTCACCCGATAAATTTCAACTTCTCTTTGCAATTCCTGATCATACTTCACAAGAACAGAATAGTACTCTGTTCCCTCTCGTTTCACCAACTCATCAACATAGGCAACGCGAAGAGCTTCATTATTTTTCATCAAATACAAAATCTCTTTAGCATGGGGATCTTTTTTCGCTTTTTGAGTCCCATATATCTGACAAGCAACAACATAAGTGTACTTCATCAACGCAGTTCCATACTCATGGCCCTTAAAC
This sequence comes from Flaveria robusta, assembly GCA_025506415.1. NCBI lineage: Eukaryota > Viridiplantae > Streptophyta > Magnoliopsida > Asterales > Asteraceae > Flaveria > Flaveria robusta. The sequence continues at coordinate 2,578,272 of CM046466.1, read as the reverse complement.
ATAGAACTCATGGAACTATCTGCTCTACTTAAACTCCTACCCGATAGACTAGAATCATCTGCACTGCCACCTCTCCCTATTGGAACAAGCTCCCGTGCACCTTCACGAATGTCCATTTCTGAAGCCGAATCAAGAAAAGCCAGCATTTTAAGAGCCCGGTAATAATACATCATACCCCTAACCGTACGGGCCAGTGTCTGGCCTCTATACGAAGCCCAAAGCCGGAGATCTGTAAGCTTAGTGGTCCATAATTCATCTTCTGACACCATTCCTTCCCTTTTCATCCTTTGTAAAAAGTTAACCCATTCATCAGCGTATATAGTTTGCAAATAATAAAGAGTCGAAACCCCATCTTCGTTCTCTGTTTTAAGTTGTTCCTGACTGTACACCACTTCTTCGTTGTAATATGGCGTCAAAACACTAAACGCCATCATCTTTTCAACTTGGGGTGCACGAGGGATGTTCATAAACAACGAGTTGCTAAAGAATGCAATTCGCCTTCTTGCTTCTAAATTCACAGGAATATTATTCATAGAGTCACGTGAAGTAAGAATTGTGTGCAATCTTCGAGCCTGTCTATAAAAATTCTCATTTTCTGAACTGGGTAACTCAACAGCATTCTCAAAAAGCAAACCCGCACCTGAAAGTGGTCTATCTGGGGCCAACCCATCAAGTTTCAGTTCATTCATGCTTCTTTTTTCTCTAAAGAAGTCACGAATAACAACCTCATAAAGTGCTTGTAGTATGTTAATCACTTTGTTAACATCTTTTTTGGACTTTATTAACAAACCCACAAGAGTGATCAGATGGTTATGGATCTTGGGAAGAGCATACATGTTGAAAGTCTTGGTAAACTTTCCATTATTGATATAGTCATCAATTTCTTGAAAAAGGGTTGTGATAATTGAGTGCTCCGGAGTGTTGTACTGTACGATTGTGAGCAGCAAGTGACGGACACTGTCATAAGTTTCTATGACGGAACAACGCCTGTACTCATGTTTCCTGATTTTTGACCATAGCCACTGGTCAGGGGCATCTACTAATTCCTTTGCTTGACTAAGAGCAAGAAGTAATTCGTTAGACAATAAAAAACATGGCCATCTTACAACACTAACATTCCATGTATTTTGAGGTAATTCAAGAAGTTCGACTTCATGATCACTCACGATATCTTCTTCTCTGAACGTTAAGATTATTTCATTCCAGATCAATGCAAATTTATGGGCTTCAATTTGATTTGATTCAAGTTTCTTGAATGGTCTTCCAAGACCATATCTTAATTGCAATCTATGAAGGGCATCTTTAAACTTACTCCTTAAAGTCCCTCTTGTATCCAGCAACTGTTCTTCAGGCATCAAATTAAACTGCATAGCACTAGCAAAAAACTGAAACCTCAACTTCAACTGTTGCACATTCCGAATCTCACCCAAATGGCTAAGCAACCCAACTCCCGCACCCACAAAAGAAGAGTAAATTGAGTACCAGATCTGTAGATCCATTAAATAAATCAACACAACAGGCAGCCATAAAAGCCCTACAGCTAACCTGTTGCTGTTACCAAAGAATTCATGCCATTCGTATACCACATCATCAAGGTCTAAAATCGCTTTAGTGGGCTGAATCATCGGCTTTATCTGTAGGAAGTAACTAAAAGAAAACTTTGTGCCGAGAACCACAATCCAAAACAAAGAATATTTTATGTTATCCACTAGACCTTCCCTGAGTCCACGACCCACAAAAGTTTTACTCTGAAACCACCAAGTTACAAGATAAAAGATTCTCCAGTTCGTGTTTTCAAGAAAGTTGCGAACCCACGGGATAATAAAGAGAACAAGGGCTAAAATCTCAGGGAGGACGAACACCAATGCAACTTCAAGGAAATTCACCACTCGTCTATTTGCAGCACGTGACCAACGCCGATCATCATTTCTCTGATTCCAAATCCTAATGTAAAACACCAGAAAAAGAATAATCCAAACAACAGAAGTGATGATCTTTAATGCCATTCTAACCCCAAGCCACATAGTCTCTCTAGAAACCAGTTTATACTGCATTATGACATCAAGAACAGCCTGTAGAAGCCTCAAGGCACTCCAAGTGATGAACACGCTCAAAAGCTTAGCCTGAATGTCTCTATCCTCTAAAGACTGCCATGGATACGTTTTGTCATCCTTCCAGGCCACAATGATCGCGGCCTGTAAGAACATGAATAACATAATCCACAACTTATCAAAGCTTCTAAACAAGTTCAGAAATGATCTCTGCTCCACAAATCCAGTCTTCCCTACTCGTTTCCCTCTGGTTGTCGTTGCGAAAAAATTACTCCCAATATCAATTGGCCACTTCAACTTATCAAAACACCTCTTACTCCAAAAATACTCATTAATATCATCATAATTCCGCCAATTCGAATGCGGTGCCGTGCCATTCTTACTGCTCTCTACCTCAACCTTAACAGTATCGTAAATCGGCTTAACAACACGGTTCAAAAACGCGTTTTCCCCCGAAATCGAGGGCAAAGCAGGCCTACCAGTGTTCTCATCAATATAATCCTCTAAAATTCTATTCAACTCCATAGCCATATGATGAAATATATAACAAATACACTCAGGCATAAACCGTAGATTAGCAGACTCACCCCAAATCAGCAGATACAACGCTACATACAGCAGCTCCCGGCGGTGGTCCGCGGCGGAGATCTGACGCCGTGAATCGGAGATCCAGATGTTGGACTTACACCCGATGAACGAGCACCAGTGAGTGTAGTTGCGGAGGAGCTTCCGGCGGAACCGGCGGAGGACGGAGTGGTCAAGTGAGTCAATGTTGTCGGGCGGCGGCTGCAGCCGCATCTGAGCGTTGGCTAGGTGGAGCACAAGGTGCTCCCGCTGGTTCGAGACGTTGTGAGCTTGAAAGCCGAAGAACGCACCGAGCCAGTCTAGTAGGTCGTAGTGCGGTTGCCATGGGATGAACGGTGGTCGGCGGAGGTCTTCGACGCGTAGTGCGGCGACGGCGGCGCGTACCTCCGGGAAGCGGAGGGAGGGGTGGTCGGCGAGGAGATTGTGGATGGGGATGATGTTGTAGGTGGTTTGATCGGAAAATTGGGGCTGATGCGGCGGAGGCCGCTGGCGGAGATTCATGTGGGAATAATATTGGTAATGTGGGGATCTAGAGTTGAAGGTTTAATGGAGAGGTTGATGGAGTGAAGATTTGAAGGGGCAATGCAAGCGCGTGATGAGACTTTTTCTTCCGTGATTTGAAGTTATCGAGAAAGTGAAGGGATTGATGCTGATTTTTTTATGTTCGAATTTGGGTTTTGGAAGAAACTTTTGTGTGCTTCTCTAATTTAAATTCAAACTTAAACATGAGATAAGATGTGAAAATTATAAAATTCATCATCATTGTTTGTTATTTTCTTCCTGATTTTGGGACACTAGATTTACGACATTGTCGTCTTCTTAGCATTAGACAAGGAGAAAATAATATAAAAAATTAAGTGAATAACAATTGCGAGAGCACTAGACTATGAAAACGATGACAAAAACCATCACAAAGATAGTTTAAATGCATATCTTTTACGAGATTATCTTTGTATTAATAATGATGTTTATATGAGAGGTTAAATTAAACCAATAGGAGAACTTATAAATATAACCAATAAGAATGTTTATACAGTTTAGTTTCCTATTTATAATATTAAGTTTAGCGTTTCAATTTACAGTTTGAAACTTGATATCAGTCATGTGAATCAAACAACCTACAAGCTTCTATTATTTTTATATAATAATAGATTATAAAAGTAATAGTAGTAATAATATCTGGTTTGATTTTCTGATTGTTAAAACCATAGTTAATGGTTTCGCATAGAATCTTTGTAATTGACAAAAGCAGACCATTACAGTTGTTAACTCCCTTGCTATCAAATGCTAAAAATAAGGGATTGGATGTTTAGTTGTTAAAGTTAAGTTGCAAAATCAATAGCCTCTATCATGTTGGTAAAAGATAAAATAAACAATTTATCTTAGAAATATCTTTCATATAGTTCAACTAAAAACTAAAAGATTACTAGTATGCCAAAAAAATCAACATCTAAACACAATGACCAACTGACCAAGTGGCATATAAAAACAAATACTTATAAATAGGAAAATGAAAATATAGCAAGGATAAAATTTTAGGCTAAAAAAAGTACTTTATCCTTATATGAATTACTAGTGACGTGCCCGTGCGGTGCGACACTTTTCATTATAATACACGTCTCTTGTTAGTTTAATATTTAAAAAACTGAATTTCTTCTTTTAAGCATATTGTAACAAACATAGAAAAAATTATATATAATTAGAGATACAAGGGTGTAGATGTAAATAGTTTTAAAGTTTCATCTTTTTAAGAGTGTTTGAATGACATAAATACCCTTATGAAATTGATTTTTTGAGTTGTACATTGTGCTTAAAATGTTCAAATCTCTTAAATTATGACGGAAACCCTCCTTCGTGTATTATAATATAGTATAGATGGTATTAACTAAAGGCATCGGTCTAATGAAAAAAAAATCTGGTTAGTTTATTTCAATCCAAATAAACATTTAAATTTTAAATGAAAAAGAGATATTTTGAGTTGATGAGTTGTATATTAATTAATTGTCAACCTTGGAAAGAATCGGTATGTCACGCTCTTACTCTTCCACCACTTGTACGCGTTTGATGGGAGTTTGAATTTCATACCAACTTTGTAGTCACATAATAGTAAATAAAGGTAGGTAATCAACTCATCGGATCGTAGTATTAATATATAAAAAATAATAAACATAAATAAAAATTATGTATCTCTTCAAATTGAAGAATATTTTTGTAACACTAGTGAATTATGAATTGAAATGGGACCATGTAATACCACAAACTCATCACTTTGTTGTTAATTACTCCATATTAAATTAAGCATGGATGGTTAACATGCATGGGATGTAACTTCTTTTATTAAAACCCCACTTGTCATATGTATAATATATTTATTTGGGTCTAAACTCCGAAGTCAAAATATGCACTCATTAAATTTTTATTTTTGATCGCAATAAAATCAATCTGTCATTTTTAGTTTTTACTTGCTTTCTATATTTTAATAAAAAGATGAGGTGAGTGATCAGGACATAATTTACCTATATATAAAAAAACAAGTTTGAGAAATAGTGATTTTGAGGGTTTTACATTTGGCAACTGAAGATTTTGTTTTTGCAATTCTCTCCCTGTTAGTGTAAATATATATAAGGTGATTTCTTTTGTTTAGAGAGAGAAAGAGGGTTTTCTGTGAAGAGAGACACAGCTCTTTTTACCGTCACCGTGAAGCACTGCCGGCTGCCGCCCGTGAAGCGGCGGGTTTGATGGCAGGTCTATGCTTCTCGTCTTAGGCAAAACACTATGGTGGGGCGGTGATGGTAACAAGTTTTCAATCCATGTGATGTGGGTCAATGTTGGGTCCGGGGAAATTTCGGTTTGCAAAGACTTTAAGCAAGTTCTTGGCAGTTTTCAAGGTGTTCACAACCAGAGAAAAGTTCCAGACAATTTTAGGCAAAAGAAAAGTACAAAAGCAAAAATCTGGTCGTTATCAAGTTGCAATTTCTATATATGAAGCCCACACTGTCTTTACTCGTACTGGTCAACCGTACATGAGTAGCTAAGCTTCATGTAACAATTGGGTTATTGACTAAATTATCACTTGTAAGAGTCTGAATTAAGCTCATTGACTAATTAATGTGTAAGATTCTATTTCTTATCACTTTTATGTTAAGTTGAAAAGTGTTTTCTTTCAATCTCACAATCCGCCAATAGCATCATTAACTGATAAAAAGACCATGCCTGTACTATGTCTTTAGATTTCAGAGCATGTTTATTCTTTAGAGCATGCTTATTCTTGATCTACTTAATTAATGTAAAAGGATTCAACACCAATCATGCAGCATGACTCCTTTTCCTCCGACCCAAAAAAAAGCACCCACTTAGGCCAAGTAACTGATCACATTTTCAATATTCCGATAGCACTTCTAAGTATAAAATGAGTTAAAAAAATGCATTTGTCAAGCATGTCTAGGCTTTGCTGCAAAACAAACATCACACAACTAGAGATTAATGTCATCTACTTTGTTTGGAAAGAGCGTAACTTGAAATGAGTGTACAAGTTCCAATAGCTTAACCACTATCAGGTCATGACTAAAACGTAAATCTATTCAATCAACATAAAACATAACTTAAGAATATATCAAAGCATCCAACATGTTGGAAATTGCCTCAAAACCTAAGTTCGGATCACAACAAGATAGACTTCATCACCATCAAACTTTGGTCACATAGCGGCCCGTTAATTTAGATTTCCAACAAACCCGCCTATTCAACACTGAATCGATCCACATGTCTAGGCTTCTTCTCTGTAATCTGGGTTCTCCTTTAAAATAACAAATCCTTCCAAAATAGGGGAGAGAGGAACATACCTGCATAGAAAGACAGCCATTAGAACATTATAAAAGATGCTTTTACATTCACTAAATAAAAAGGCAAAGAAAAGATGTAGTGGTGGTAGTAGTACTTCTCTGTTGCCAGTTCAGCCCTATCTCCAGCAGCCAAGAGGACAGGGGTGGAATGGGTCTGGAACCCAGTGATTGTCTTGGGCCGACCCGCCTGGCCCACGACATCAACAGCCTGGCCTACCCGAACTGGTACTGATAGAGGTTTCAGATTTTCATCCACTGTCAGCAACATTCTGGGCTGTTGAACAAACGATCATAAAGATATTTATTGAGCTGTTTTAGGGGAAGAAAAACGGGAAATAAAATAATGGTACAAAGTACAAACCTGCATGGCCAAAACTACGAAGTAGAGAACATAGTGATATTTTCCCAAAATGATTGTTTTCATATCAAGACATGCATGCAATAGTACCACAAGTCCAGCAAGAGCCGTACTGCCAAAAAAACATGAATAAAAATGCTTCTTCATTTATTAATTGAAAATTGAAAAGTTGAAAAATATAAGAGTAAACTCTACTTACGGAGATAACAAGAACCGCTCTGAGTGGTAAGGAGCAAGGGTCAACAAACCTTTCCCCATATGTACAAAACCTTGAGCGATTCGCACCTGCAACGGTAGTAAACAAAATAATATTAAACGAGGTCCATATTAGCATATGCAATTACAGCAGTGGAAGAGCATTTGTTAATTACACAGAAGAGAAGGTTGGGTTCTTTGTAGTAATAGCTTGAAAGATTCCGAAGCATGCCGGCAATTCTAGCATTATTGGTTCCTGCACCTATCAACCCCAAAGAGATAACTGCTGCCATTGCAACTTCTGTATCAGCATCATGACTTAGACGACTCAGTGTATCCATAACATGGACCTAATCAATCAAAACAAGAGAGACATTCTTACAAATATTACCACTACTACTATTATTATTAGAATATTCACGTGTTTTGAAATTCACTATAAAGCAACAAGCAGATCTGGTCACACCTTTGGATTTGATATGCAGAGGAGACCAAGAGCCAATGGAACTGCTTTTCTGATATTTTGTTCCCCATACTGTAAAAGATGCTCTAATGAACGGATTGCCATATCAAGCCCTAGTTCCTCAGCCATTGCCACCATGGCAATACCCAGCACAGCTGGACCTTGAAAAGTTTCACCCTTCTCAAAGTGCTGTGCACATTGACCCAGAAATTGTTGAACCTATGCAAAGAAAGACCATCACAATTTTAATTGCTATTTCATGATTTCAACTGCAGGATTTATGCTTGAATAAGGTTTAAGAGTAAATTACCTTCAAAACATTTCCTGTTCCTGCGAAGGCACAAGACGACAGTGTCATGTCACAATACTTTCTGATCTTTTCATTGAATGTCTTTGAGACCTCAGCAGTAGCCTCCACACTATCCTGTTAAACAAAAACGAATGTCAAATTTACTACTTGTTAGGATATCATAACAGATAGTCATTAGCTCCTACCAAATGCAATTCTTTTTTACCTGCTTCCCAAGGTAAAGAAGACCTAAGCCAAGAGGTAATAGTCGGGTGAGTGGCTCCCCTAAGTCTGACTCACTTCGGTCCATAAGTGCAAAGATTATTGCCTGAGCAACCTCCTCATTACAAGAACCAACATACACCAAACCTAGAGCAATCGCAGTGAAAGCAATAACATCTAGTGGCGCTTTCGGGTCTCCAAGGATTGGAGTCAATTTGTCCCGAATCTATATAACAATGAAATCTAGTTATTTTATACATCCAAAGTGAACAAATGTAATGAAGAAAGTAAGTATTTTCAAAAAAAACCTGCTCATTCTGAGTGCCTGCATATGCAAGACCAAGACCAGTTATGGCACCAATTCTAATAGAAGAATCTTCTTTATCAAGATACTCAGCAAGAAGCGCCAAGGCCTGGATAGAACCAACAAGATCAGACATTAAAGAGAATGTCACAGAAAATCTGCTTTAAAAAGATAAGAAAGAAATTAAAAACTAGAGAGTACTCACAGGATCACAGTCATTCTTGATGCCACAGTTTACAATTCCAACACCTAACAATGCACCAGCTATGACATGATTATCATTGCTATGGAAGTACTTGTCAAGTTGGGCTAGACCAGTGTCAACGTCCCAAAGATCAATCATTCCCTAAGATAGTATATGCAATTAATGTCAGATTTAGTGAGAAATAAAATAAAAGAACTATAACAGCTTTTACATACCAAACTAGCAGCAGCACTTGCTTTCCCATGATCTTTGTTCTTAAAAAGCCAATTAGAAGAACCACCAGTTGAAGCCTCTGAAGTCACCGTCATCAGTTTATCCTAAAAAAAGAAAAAAAAACATAATCACTACAGAAAACAGCACAAGAAAGAAACAAACATTATGTTAAGTTATCTGTATTTAAATAAATAAATAACCTACCTGACCAAAACCAGCATTCACAAATGCATTTACAAATGTTGCTGCCAAGTTTTGCCTTGCTGAATCAACACTAGCACCAGCACTAGCACGACCATCAAGTAAATGTGCCTAATAAAAGAAACAAACATTACGTTAAGTTATGCTTGATCATTAATGAGCCTTTTTGACGTGTAAACCTAAGTGGCTAAGTTTACTAGATTATAATCAAAGGTTCAAACCTTATATATATCTTCAGGAGACTTGGGCTCCATGACTTCAATATCTCGAGCAAGGGTAAGATAGCCTTCACTTAATTTAGTATTATTGATAATTTCTTGCAAGGCTTCTCTGTCTTCATCATCAGCACACATCTCTTCATCAAGCTCGAAACTTATCCCCTGAAGAGTATGCTCACACAGTCATTGCATCGCAGAGGAAAGTCTAATTGCTTTTAAAATACTACTTAATTGAAAACATACGAAATAAATTTAAGAGTAAATCTCTGGGCATACGAGGATTAACACTTACTTGTCTAGCGAGAATGTAACAAAATTGCTTCTTCCGCAAGAGATCAGGACAAGAAGTGAAAACCTGCTTCACATGCTGTCAAAGAAACATCCAATGAAGAATCAGAATACAAATTCAATACAAGAAAAAGGGAACTGGTCATCTTATCATAGATTTTTTTTGCATTTACCCTATTAAAAAAACAAAAAGTACAGGCAAAACATATCCTAAAAAAATTCAAGCAACAAGAATTTATTTGCAACAATAGGCTATGTTCACTTGTGCAATGTTTAAGTTGAAAAAATCTATGTAAAAGACAGAAATATCTTCCTTCTCTTGTTTTACAGACTCAAACACTTACAGATCTCAATTGGTTGTTTATCTAGAAAAGAAATCAAGAATATTAATATGATGCCTTAATGTGCCCTTATTTTAGTGTGACGAAGAAGTGAGCCAAAATCAAAGTCCACTAGGGAGAGAGAGAAAAAATGAGCTCACACTATATGATCCAGAAACACTCCACAGGTAATTCATCATATATCAAATTAAAACATATATATATATCCAAATAATGAGGAAATGCGAACCTGCATGTTGTCAAGATAAAGTGCAATCTGAAGCGCACTTGGAAATTCCTCAAATTGTTTATATATTGTGTACGCAATATCTAAAACTGACACATCATCTGGTCCAGGGAGGTATCTGTAAAATTTTGGAAAAGGAAAAAAGGTCACACATAATACATAAGCCTACATACAAGAAACACGTAAAACGAAATCAAAGGACTAAACACAAATATCCAAATCAAAAGTCAAACCAACATGCAGCAGACAAATAATCTATACTCTCTGGTTTACCTGGCTGAACTTGTTAGGTACAGACATGTTCTTTTGTAATTTGTCTTGTCAACATGCTTCACTAGTAGATCAAGAAATTCAACCTGAAATTATTTAGAGGCTCAGAGCTAAGACTCATATTCATCTTTACAACCTATAGATCTAATATGTCCAAATTCGTACAGCAGAATACCTCCATCAAGAGATCAACAGCCTCAGGTTCAGCATTATGCTGCAATGCAGAAATAAGTGATAGAAACAAAAGTAAGACACAGAAATGAAGAAATAAAGTTGAAAAAATGATGCAATAAACCACAATGAAATAAATAATAGAATAAAACATACCTTCATGTGAAAAGCAACAATTTGCTCCACAAGCTCTATGAGATCATCCACAGTTGCTTCCTCATTCTGAATCGGCACAAATTTGGAGATAAATATATGTAATACCAAAGGAAACAATAATAACTACACCTCAAAATAAAGAATAAAAAAATTTCCCTTGAGTAAACAGCAGTACCACTCTTTTCGAATACTCTTGTGCAATTTCACCAGCCAAATTCCTACAGAGATGACATAAACAGTGATCAGACATTCAGACCAGCTAATCAAATAAACTATCTCAGAAATCTATGATTTGCTAAAGACAATTCATAAATAACTACTATACATATTCTACCCTCCAAGCACCTATGAGTTGGATTTTACTGGTCAGTTGTTTGTTTGTTTGCATTCTACCCTTCAAGCAGAATATGAAAAGAAATTGCAATCAAGATTCATGGCTTCTACTCACTTCAGTTCCTATACAAATAAAGCATGCATTCGGTTTGAAAAAACAATGCAGCTATAAAAACAAACAAACATTTATTCTACAATTGGCTAAATATGTGCACCAAGATCAAAGGTAAACAAAAATCAGAACTCAGTATGAAAACAATTACTGAAGCACTAAACTGAGCTTAAGACAGTATTCTACAGCACACTTGCAAGAGCCAAATTAACCATGCTATATGTTCACACCTTACAAAAGGTAGGATTATGTGTCACACTGTCACCAAACCATGACTGTGCTTAAGTTGCCAGAAACCAGAAACTCTTTGCTTTACCACTTGATATATAACGTGAGCCACAAAAATTCTATTTGCATTCCTATTCTAGAACAAGCAATGGACACATGTATTACCTTGCAAATGGATGAACATCAATTATTGCAGTGATCATTTGGGTTTAAATACAAACAAATTACGTGATTACCTAACATACTCATGACCCCAGGAGCCTATATCACCTTCAGAACCCAGCAATCGATACTTCAAACTCTCCTAAATACGCAAAACGAGGAAAACATTATTAGCAAAACACAATAATTAAACAAGAAATTACATACATTCTAGAAAAAGTAAATTAATGAAATGCCCATAGCTCCCTTACCCGATCACCCTCTGCAGACATTGTCAAAGCCAAAACCGATAGTATATCTGCAAGCAATTTCTGCATTTAAAAAATAAACCCGATCAGAAAGAGAAAAATGAAGTTTTATGTTGATAAAACGAAATAGACACCTTTAAATCAGAATCTGGCATTGTCTCGTAATATGATTTCAGAGTTCCATAATGTGGACGTAGAAACTTCAATGGCTTTGGAACTGAAGTCATAGAACTTGTTGATGTCCTAATTTCTTGCCTGTAAACAAAGAATGAAGATTGTTATTATCATTAAACTTCAGCGGTTTTTCCATAAATATGGTAAAGTAACTTGACACTCCCATCAGCCTTCAACATAATTATAAGTTTATAATTCTTGTAAGCCTAACTTCCTTCTGGTTAGCCAAAAATAACATCAGGCATTCAAAAAACACAGTTATTACATGTTTTTGTCAGTCAAGAACTTAAAACAATCTAAAGCCCTAACCATTCCCAACCATAAGTAAATTGAGTGGTAATCCATAAACACCTCACGAACAACACCTTCACGCACGCAGACATCTCAGCTAACAGATCTCAAAGTTATCAAACAAACGAAACTACAAAAACATATATTCCACAAACAACGTGCTACATCAAGGAAAAACACAAATAACACCATCCTTATAAAGAATCAGTACCTCATGCTCTCAAGAGCAACCTTTTGCAACCCTGGGTCGGCATCCTGAGCTCTTTCAACATAGAGCTCCAATTGCTGTTTCAACGCTAAATCCTCCTCCGACTATCACATTGAAAACAAAAATCAGAATCGTTCAGCGTGAATACTAGAGGAAAACAACTGGATACTTACAAGATCTTCGTCTTTCTTATCATCTTTCTTCTTTGGATCTTTAGAAGGGACCTTGGAAGTCGACTCGTCTTTGGGGTTTCCAGTGGCGCTAGCAGTGTTATTGTTTGATTCCGGATCCATCGTCTACAGATTAGAGGAACCACAAACAAGAGGACTGATGAAATTGATGAGAATTGTTTAAATCAGATGGGAGATTGTGTGGTAAGATGAACGAATTGAAGAATAATGGGTGTTAAGCAGAACCCTTGCAAATCTCTTTCTCCCCAAGCAACCTTGATTGTTTCTTTTTCTTTTTCTTTTTCTTTTTCCTTTTAATTATTTTAGGTACGATGCAGAGTTGCAGACCAGCCAAGACCCGAGTACAATTTGGGCCTCAAATGAAGCCTAGGCCCAAACAATTGTTGTTCACTTCACAAAAATATAGCAAGTATAAGGCTATAGGCGCTCCGTACTCGGTGTGTAACGGAAGAACTAGTAATAGCATTCATATCAGCTTTCGTATTTTTATTCTTATAAATACATTAAAAATATTATTATTATTTTTTTTAATTAAATAATATTTTTTATATTTTTATCATTATTTTTTTTTTCTCTTCTACTCACAACCATTTTCAAAAATATAAAAAAATTTATAAGGGTTGAACAGTAATTTTTCAAATATACAAAATGAACAATAACTTTTCTCTCTCCTCCACTCACAACCATTTACAACCATTCCTTAAAATATAAGAAACACACTTACATA